>CM047875.1:6208292-6356050 GCA_026212405.1 Petrea volubilis
AGCGCCATCTTGACATAAAAGATTTATACTATTTATTTAAATATTATTTTGCATCTATTCGCGGAACTCATAAATCCCTACTATCCATTTAAATATATTTGTCGATCTAGTTGAGGTTCCTGAGGTTGAGATTATTTGCTTTAGGTGGGTCTAAATTCCCAACAATTCTGATTCCACAGGGTGAATGAACATGCTGATGGCTGCTCATACAACTTACATGACTGTATTAAATCAAATGGATACTAAAATGGTTGAGGGAGGTAAAGAATAACATGGTTTGATGTGGTTGACAAAGAATGCTTGTATCTTTTACAAGGTTGCATGTCCACCATCTACACACTTAATTTTGGGAGCTCGCATAATCCCCTCAATGGCGACCAGTAACGTAGTCTTAAAGGACCCCATGATCCTCAAATCAAAGGGCATGTCGTTGGAGGTACACGGTTGGGAAATATCAGAGATTTGAGTATGCACTTGTCAGTTCAAGGCATACACTTGTTAGTCTCACTGAAATCAAGTTAATTGAGTAATCCCAAAATACGCCACATCAATATAGATAACTAGTTTGTGGCTTCAAAAGAAGAAAACAAAATATATACAATTATTTTTGATTGTGAAGAAATAATGGGATGATATATATTTGGTGTCAATATATACTCATTCAAAAATATATAATGGTTTATGTATGATTAAATTGAAATATGTTTACACTTGCTTTCTACATGTTTGTATGTGCTTGAATTTTTGGCCAGAGTTTTATTGACAACGGAGGCTCCGTCCATTTTCTTTAAACTTTTTTCAACAATCAGAACTTAGATAATCTAATAACTTGGTTTTATGCCTAAAATTTGTATAATTAAAATAAATCGTATATTTAGGGTAAATTGCCCCTAATAGATGTTAATGTATATAAATACAATGGTAATTGTGCGAGTCTTTTGAAATGTTTATTGAATCGGACCGCCCCCGAAGACTAGAAAACGAGCTCGGTCAGACCCTCAAAACGGAAGGTCTTCAAATCGGTACATTTTGAGAGAAACCGGTTGATCCGGCGGTTAGACCAATGACCCGGTCAAAACGGTGCCGGGTCAATAAAAACGGTCGGATCAATTACACCATAAATAAATCCCACATCAATCAAATCCTAGTTTTTTTTTCTTTTCTCTCCTTCTATTACTACTTGTTGTTAGTGTTACTATTGTTATTAATGTATGGTATCAACAAAAAAAATGAAGGAAAATATTATATTTATTAAAAGTATGGAGGTTGTCGGTATATGAACTATCGTAGATGATACAATTATTATATGCTAATTATTAATTCACCAAATCCCTTTAATTAAAAATTCACTTACACTAATTATTTTTAATGAATAAAATTGCATTAGAACAATATGACATTATATTGTTAATAGATACTAACTGACATATTACATTGCAAAAAGTAATATAAGTTGGTAGAGCATGTAAATTGCTAGTTTTATTAATGGTTAGTATTCATGCACAAGTTTTGTTTTGTTTTGTTTTCATTTTTTTATGTCATTTTTTTTCTATTAATCTCTTTAAACACAATTCTCTTATACCATATTCAAGCCTTTAATATTAGAAGGAAGCGTATTTCATTTGAGAATATATGATTGTGTATGTTGAAAAGCTAAAACTATATTATTTGTATTTTTTTTGCTTAAAATAATAATTTTAAACAAGAAAATACTTGGAGTTTTTTTAGTATTATTATTATTTTTGATATTTTTTAAATATTAATATTATTTATGACATAATTATGACTCACCAGTTTCTCCCGCGTTAACCCGAAGGTTTGACTGTAACCCTTACCCAGTTAATTTTCCGGTTCGATGAAAGGTTTCGGGTTTTAAAACAATTGCAGGAATCAATGTTTTGAAAATTGAACTGAACCGAACCGACCGCCAGTCCAACCGGTTCAACGGTGATCGGAGAGCTTGGTCCGGTCCAGTTAGTAGTAAAAACCGCCCACCAATGAACTGTTAGGATCGGTAAAAATTGGCCCAAACTGGTTTAACCAGTAACTGATTTTTGAACCAGACTAGTAGTTTTGCGTGTTTTGTGCCTTATTTTTTTTCCTAATCTTCTTTCTTTTCCTGTTCTTCGAAGGACAACAACAGATCTAGATTGAGGGAGAAGAGAGGCTGGGGAAGGTTGAACAATTGACAAAAAAAGGAAAGCTTCAAACATAAAGGTTGAAAATTCATTTTCACTTTTCATTGAGTTGTTCAAGCTTAACCTTGAATTTTCTGCTACTGATTTCTATTGGCTATGGCTTTTTCTCATAAGCAAAATTTGAAAATGGATTTTTAACTTTCATTGAACAAAAAGAAAAATAACAAAAATGGAAAAAAAAAGGAAGAAAACAATTTAATGAGATCTTGGATTGAATGATTCCCAAATTAATGGCATTGTAACCTTTCCCTACATGATTAGGCCATGTTTTTTCTCCCCCATTCTCGACTTCACTCTCTCTCTCATTCTCACCTAACTGATCTCTCTCTCTCGCTCTCTCTCTCTCTCTCTCTCTCCTCTTCCGTATTACCAAATATATTCTTTACATATATACTTTTTTATATGTATGTGTAGTGATACATATAAATTTATATATACATGTGCATCTATACTAAATAATACAATCAATATTAGCAAAGAAGAACTTTGTTTTTTATAGTAATTCTACTTACTTTATAATCAGGGGCAGTTCATGCCATAATTTTGATATTTATATTGGTAGTTTGTAATATTGTATGACATTTTTTAAAATATTTTGAACATATATAATTTTATATAAAATTTAAATATAATTATTATATTTTAAGCGTCTACCGATTAAACTAATGGTCGAACCGATAACCACAGTGATGTAGCCGTGGTTCTAGGTACTGGTCCAATTTGAAAACATTGGCTGGAATTAAGAATTCTTGTTCTTTTTGTGCAAAGATTTAATGATTTTTTGATGCGCTAGAACATGAGCGAAGCATTGGGTTTTTCATGCCTGCACGAATCCCGAACCATAACAATCCTTTCTATTTTAAGGAATTTTTATTATTTTGATACAAACGTGTGTTTTGTTGTAATATTTTACTATCAAAATTAAAATTTATTTAAATAGTAACCCCGAAGTCGACATCGGGTAAGTCCACATTCCCAATGTCGATACCTAATAAAACAAAAAAAATTTTTTTTCTGATAACTGAAAAAAAAAAAGAAATTCCTGAATTATCCTGAAAAGTAAACGTGCCCTAACAGTGTTATGAGCCGATCGGAATAGAATCTTAAAATATTTAAAGTGGTCGGAGAACGTTTGACCTGCTGACTGCCCTTTCTCAGATTCTCAATTCCAATTTCTCTCCAAATTATCGTCTCTCTCTCTCTCTCTCTCTCCAGTTTTTAGTTTTTCCGAAATTCCTCCATTACCAGCCGCTCTCCACTCTTAGGAAGATCAAGTCCACACTAGTGACCAGTAGCAAGTACAAGGTCGGTAGTTGAGTTTTTTTTTCTTTCCAATTCTGTACTAAAATGTGTTGCTTTTTCAGGCCACCGACACCAAGTTTGCGTTTGTTTATGCTTCTGTTGCATTTATTTCTCAAATGTAGTTGGTCCTTAAATTCTTTGCTAGCGGATAATTCGATTGAGTTTTGATGTATTTTTCATGGGAAAGACTACATTTATCATTGTGTTCCAGCAGTAATTAGGAAACACTTACCAATATGTTCTGATACTAGTTGTGGAGTTTGCGCATTACATACTTGTGTGTGTGAGTTTAGACTTTCCGATTTGATTTATGGGTTAATTGTTTGATGGTTTTGGTGATTGAACAGGGCATATAAAGTGAACTAGAAAAAAAGGATATGGCTAATAAGTTACAGATTCAAGGGGATGAATCAGTTCTTTTACGTGTCACTCATTCTAACATCAAGAGTTTTTCTGCTGACGTTCGGTTCTCTCTACAAGTCAGTGCATTTTTCTCATCATTTTACTTCTGCCGATGCTTGTTTTTCACTTTTCTGCTGCTTCTTGTTTCTGATTTCTCATTTCGGTATTTTTGAAATGAGACTTTTGGCTGAAGTTCTGCTAACTTTTTGGAATATGGGCTTTTTTCTTTTATTTTAAGTAACTTATTCTGTTGGTGGGCTGTCCTTAGTTTTATCTGAGTCAGATACAAAGACCAGAACAGCTATGGACCTAAGTGTTTTAAGTTGTCATATTTAGGATCAGGGGCTGGTGTTAATATTGGACATGAATGTCTGCATGTTTTATTATATGATACATGAGAGAACTGGACTCCACGAAGCTTTACTTTAATTCTTACTTGAATATTTTCTTTCGGTTCTTCCCTATCAAGAACCATTTTAAAGTAATTCATAAAATCAACTCATAGTATTTCTCTTGCAACTTTTATGTACCTAGTGTATCTAGTAACCTTCACGAGTGTATCAAAGACCTACCAACTGGCTCTCACTCAATTTGTCTTCAGTGGATGTCTTCTGCATAAATGTGGCTGTAACGAAAAACAGAAGTTAATTTTGAGGGAGGAGAGCATGTGAACATCTTGAATTTATGGAAACAAGTTGTTTCATGCTGCACTTCCGATCTGATTGTGGTGTTGGGTCTTTTAACATGTGCCCGAAGTTTTTGCCTCTTGTCAGACAGATGGCAGGTGTTCCGTGTCAAGTTTAGAGATAAGATGTTAAACAACCACATGGAGAAATGAATAAAAGTTAACTTGAATGCCCAACAGTCTAAACCAGAGTTGGTATTCTCGAGCATTTGAGACAGAACAGTGATGCTCGCTTCTTATAGGCTTGATGCCTAATTTGTTCATTTTCGTTTTCAGAGGACAGTAGAAGCTGTGAAAGAGAAATTATGGAGGAAGTGTGGTACTTCTGTTAACTCAATGTCCCTAGAGCTTTATGATGATACTGGTGCTAAAGTTTCAGATTTAGCTGATAATATGAAACCCCTTGGTTTTTACTCTCCACAAGATGGGTTAGTCTTTGACTTTTCAGTTTTGCGTTCTCTCTTGTCATGAATTTTGGTAATTTGAAATTTTGATGATTATAAACTCACTTCAGTTTTGACTATTATTTCCACTTAAGATCATTATTGAGAATATATACCATTTTGGGCAGCTTCTCCTATTTTTACTTGACAGCCTTTTTTTCACAGTTCAATGGCCATCAGTCTTGGAAAATGATTGACAACATAAAGTCAACAAGATTATGACTGCTGTTATGTTATTTGGCAAAACTTTTGTGACTTTTCGTGACCTTTTATAAGAAGCTTTATTGATAGTGACAACATCTCTTGAATACCCACCCTGAACTCTCCTGGTGCCGTCCCTACTTCGAAGGACTAAACAGATGCCAAATAAACTATGTAAACCTGGCAAGAAGGGTATACGAGCACGTTATTATACACTTACTCAAACTTTGTATCAGATTCCATTGTGAAAGACACCAGTCATGGTAGCATTTTAAAATTTCTCCAGGATGTAGCTCATCCATGCATAATATCATAAAACATGGGTATGATCTTTTAACTGCTTAGATTAGCAGTACAGAGGATACAAGTATCTTCAAATAAAATATTTCTCTCTTTCTACTCTCTTTCTCGCACCCCTTATCCTTTTCTGTTCAGCTACCTAGGGTAGGTTTGAAATCCATAATTGGAAAGAGGCTTTGAAATGTAGCTTTGTGAAATAATTAATTAACGTGATTAAATTGTCGATATGGTTTTGCATAAATTGCATTTATGAATATATTATTTACTTAATTCTTTGCTATTGACTCAATTATTTGTACCAAAAGTTTAATCACCTGGAATCCTTTAATTGTTAGCCATCACCTTGATTCTCCTATTTCAGTTGGTATCTCACCATCTTGAATTTAATGGATAAATAGTTCTTTATACTTTGTGAACTTTTCATCTATTTGCTAGGCTTTCATTCTAACATTGGTCTATCTATTTGCTTTTATTAGTTTCCGGCTGCACATCATTGACCTTGATCCATCATCGGTGACATCTGGTGGTTGGCTGGAAGATACATCCCTTGTGGAGAAATACAAAATTTCTGATGAAGCATATGACAAACGTGATGGTATGTTTTAATGTTTGCAGACTGGAAAAAAAAATTTACCTTATACTCCTGACTGGCTAAATTCAGACAGCATTGAGTCCTGGGTTACTCCTTTATTTCTTTTCTTATCACTTATCATTGAAGTAAGGACAAATAACATTCTCAGCTTCAGATAGAAATAGAGAGAATATTGTCAGTTAAGTTTGATTCATATTGTACAATCATTTTGCTTTGAAATTGGTCAAGTTCCTTGGCTTGTTTTGTAATCTGAATATGTGTATCTGTTCAATTTTACTTCACAATAATCTGCATTTTACTTGTTTTTCTTGCTTGCATTTTGTTTGTAAGAATATGCATTTGAGCCAGCATTTTAATTATGATATTTTACTTACTGATGAGATCTGGTCCAAACTAATTGGCTATCATGCGTTTCAGGTACTTTCAGAAAGTTTAAGGAAAAACTGGGACATCAACACTCAAATCCAGAGTCTAAAGTACGCATTTCACTTCCTTCCTTGCCGGCTTATAGTTAGCTGGTTCTTTCCGAGATCCTTAAGTGTAATGTTCCTGTAGTTGGTTAAGAATTACTCTTTGGCCTCCTTAACAAAATACAAAAAAGAAAAGGAGGCAATTCACCTTGCTATTTATTCTGTAAGATGGAGTTCTGAATCACATTGGATTTGTTTTTGGGGTCTTAAAAATGCAATCAGAGGTTCTTGTGAAGAAGCATCACATTTTTCATATATATGTATATATATACATATATATATATATATATATATTAAAACCAATTCAGTAATTTGTTCTTGTGTTGTTGAGAGTGATTGCTATATTTATTTGCTCTGGATGTTTTCGTACGTTTTAACATTGGTCCTTTTGTATAAACAGATTCCAGACAACTACATGGAGGATCTGTGTGCAAAAATAAGGGTTGGTTTCCCATACCCTTGTTTTCTTTTAGTATGATTGTTACTTTCCAACTTTTGCATTTAGAACTTCAGCCAGAAAGTAAACAGTTTTCGGGCATCTGTCGTATGTTCCTTGTCAACTGAAGCTAACCTTTTCGAGGGCTGGAATTGGTTAACCCATCCTTAATTCTCTTATTCATTCTTTTGAGTAATTCTTTACTCAACAAAAGTTTATGGAATAGAATTTTGCTTGATTTGATCATTTGAGTTCTGTGATTGGTAAGACAATTTGCTAATGATAAGTATAATCTAGTTATAAAATTGAGCTGCCTAGAAAATGTGGTTAAGGCAAGCTTGTGTAAGCTGAATTGTGTTTGTTGACTTCTCATGTCTAATTCGTGTATGTTAACCAATAGCTCAGTCTTGATCTGGCTCTCTTATAAGAGTTAATCATGGTTTGGTTGCATAAATCAACAATCCCATTAGGAAGAGCAGGGGAGGTTGCGCATAAAGCTAGAATAAGAGATGGCAGGTGACTAAAACCAATGATGGTCAAATTCTTTTTGTGGTTCAATCCATGTGAGTTTTAATCTTAAAACATGTCTATAATATATTCATTTTTTTCAAAAAAATTGATAATCTTTCCCTGGTCCAGCAGATACTGCTGTCAATTATAATCTCAGTATTTTTGTTGGATAGTAATTTCTTGAACTTTCTAATTGCAATTTTTTTTCTTGTTGAATTTCTGTTGGATAGTAATTTTTTTTTGGGACCTTTATTTATTGCTTTATGCATGCAAAATTATTTATGATTTCAATGCTACCTTTATTCGTCCTTTCTCTGACTCTACCTTTTGTTGATAAAAAAAGGTGGGAGATAGATGTCAAGTTGAACCAGGAGAGAAAAGAGGAGTTGTTAAATTTGTGGGCCGGGCTGAAACTCTTGCACTAGGTTTTTGGGTTGGAATTCAATATGATGAACCTCTGGGAAAACATGACGGCATGTATGTGATTCTTAACTTCATGACATTTCCTACACTGTTTCAGAGTAGCTAACTGCAGCCAATATTCATGCAGTGCTAATAGTATGTGACATGAAACTTGATGTCGCAATATATATTAGAAGTAGAATATATATATAGAATGAAAACAAGGTGCTGCAGCTGTATTAACCTGAGCATGATAGCATGTTCCTTGTGCTTGTCTCTTTTTATCGTAATTGTGCCGTGAAATATTTCTTTTTTAATTACAATGTTATGGAAATTCTGGTATTGGAACTATTTATCATTCATGTTTTGTGCTTAATTGTTTGAGCTCCCCATATTTACTGGCCGTCACTTATGACGTATAATCCTAAGATGGCTTTAGATAGTGAAAATGATATCCTCAAAGCAGATATCATTATATGAACTAAACTTTGGTGTAGGAAAACGAGTTGCTACACTGACCAAAATTTTGTTCCATTCAGTCCAATGCAATCTGTGGTGTTATTTTACAAGTCAGTAAATGATGTCTGAGTGGGGGAAAATATAAAGGGTTTTTTTTGGTTTACTCAATCTAATTACTTTTGCTGACAAAGATTGGGTGACCATGGCAAGTCTTAAATTAGCTCGAAGAAAGAGTTATGCATGCGGATCACACTTCCATTTGATTTTTTCAGGGTAAAAGGAAAGCGTTATTTTGAGTGCCCCCCTCTTTGTGGTGGAATGGTCAGACCAGATAAAGTAAAGGTTTGTGTTCAACAACTGTTACTATTGCAACTTCTAGATTTGATACCATGTAAAGATAAAGATCTAGTACCAGATCCAAAGTATGATCATGGCAACTGTTTGGAGGAAACTTATAGAATTTCATAGGCCTACTTATATTTTTGGCTAGGCAGTAAAAACAGACTTCTGTACTTAGATGGATTGATAACAGAATAGTTTGGTAACAGAATAGATATTAATGTGGTATCTGGACAAACACATGCAGGTGCACTCTTGACACTTTCTAGTATTTTGTCTCTTTTTGGTATATTATTTTAAATCTTTCAATGGGATAAAATAAACACTACAAATATAGGAATGACTTTTGTTGGAAACTGATTTGAGTGGTGAAGAAAAATGTTAGGACTCAAACATTTTATCTTCCTTTTGCATGTTCGGGACATTGGATTTGTTGATAAAATGGATTTAGGAAATCTTGTTGGTTCTTCCTGCCACAAGGACATTTCAAATAACACGTCCTCTCTCTCTCTCTCTCTCTCTTTCTCATTATTACTATTGCTATTATTATTATAACATTTTAAACCCATTAGGAAGTTTGTATCAACAATATTAATTGTGTGGAAAGAAAGCATCAGGGAGGGTGCGTATTGTTTTGAATTCTCCACTGTGTTCTAGATCCAGCAGGAGTATTAACGACCCAAAATGGAAGAAAAGCATTTCTTTTCTGGGTGAGGATGAAAGAATGAAAATTTTGCGAAGTTTGTAGTTAAGGAATAGGTGCCAATTAATGTGATCTCAGATTAGCTGGTCTTGATAATGTTAGAGAAATCTACCCTCGTAAATTTTATGGAAATCTCTTGCCTCCTTCCCTTCATCCGTCAGCACTCCTTCGATTGCTCTCCTCTGAGGCTGAGGGTGTGTAGACCTCCTGCGGGACGGACATCCTTGTTTTCACTGCAGGCTGTTATCGATGCTTGCCAAAAATGGTGATTACAATGAAGTTGTTGATCGTTTTCTTATTTCACATATTTTCAGGTTGGCGACTTTCCAGAACGAGATCCTTTTGAGGAGGATGAAATATGAGTTAAAATGAAAACTTTCATCCGGCATGTATCAAAGTGTAAGATCATACGATATTCATTTGCTCATTCTGTTTCCGGGGAATGCACTAATATAGTGTGAAACATATTAGGATACCCTCGCCGGAGTCTGAGAATATGTTTCTGTGGGTAAACCATGCAACTGGCTTCATGAATGACATAATTCCTTTCTTATAGGAATATGGTTGTACTTTATCCTCATATTATAATCATTCTATTAGCTCTTTTTCGTTTTTCATGCTGTTAAACGCTCTGTAGATTTCAGCTTGAAGAAATGAGAACATTAATTTAGCCTTTTGTCATTGGATCTTTCATATTGTGTGTGACTTTGTTTCCAAATGAATATATAGTAAAACAAAAATGGGGTTTGCGTTAGGGGTGTAAATGAACCAAATGGAACAGAAACTTGTTATATTCAAACTTGATTTGAAACTTTTGTCTGAGTTCGGAATTTTATTGGAGTTTGGTTTGATTGTTAGATGAATCGAGCTCACACGAGTTTTAATCGAGCAAACTCTAATCGAATTTGAGTATTCTGATAATTTTACACGTATATTCTTATATTTTAACTAGTCAAATTGAGTTTAAGTCGAAGTTCAAATTCTATTATACGAAAATAGGTTTTGAAGTTTGGTTTGCTATACTTAATGAACGGAATACGCATAAACTTTAAGTCATTCATCTTCAATCAAGTAGTATCAAATAATTTAATTCAATTTTCAACCCTAATCTGTGTTGCAAAATCTCTATCTGGGCTACATATAGTAGATTAGTTTCTGCCTTCCTTTTCCTTTAATTTATCTATTTATGTTGATGTGATCCCATTTCCCTTTACTAGACACGAGTTTTATGAAGCATACAACTATAGTGTGTTAAAAGTGGATTCCTATTACTAGTTTTCTACTTAGAATTTAAATGAACTGATAAGGAGAAAACACAGTTCAAACTTCTATTATATAGTCGTGCAATATCTTTATTCGTCAACACATGTGTTATATTAATGAACAACTGACATAAAAAAAAAAAAAGAAAAATTTATCATATAAAATAATTTTTTAAAAAAATTCTTTTTTTATTTTAATTGTCCTACTAATACATATGTGTATTAGTGATTATAATATAACATATAAGGAATCGTTTACTTTGGACGGTATTGATGGTTTGTTAAAATTAACATCCGATATCAAATGTTTACTTTGAAAGTGTTGTACACCCCCATTAACGCGAAGGCCCGCGTTTCAGCCGGTTTGCAGCCGCTTATGTTGACCGACCAAATTGGAGGGTTAAATTAACCATTCAATAACTGGCCCATAATTTTACAGAAATAGCCCTGCTATATCATTTCAATTACTCGTGGTTGCCCTACCTTTTTCCAAAGATGGTGATATTTTTCTTCCATCCGCCTGTGTTTTCATAGAAATCCCTCCAGATCTTTAGCTTATGTGAGTCAATCCCTTCAGATCTTCGTAGAAATGATTTCTGGGAGAAGCAGAAAAAAATGATATTGGGCTTCTACCGTCCGATTGCAGAAGTGGTGAAATTCCTTGTTTTTCGTTTTTTACAGAATATTTAATTTTTCTATTATTTTGTGGGGATGGAAGTGATGAATATTTTCCTAGATGATTCAAAGCTGAAATTCTTGAGCGCTCTTTATGTTTTTCCTCCTTTTCTTGTGGAGAAAATCCAAGCCAGGATTTTTGATCCATCACTATTTAAAATTTATCATTTTCAAATTACGTCAATTGTTAGATTTTTGGCTCAAAAACTTAGTGCCTTTTCTGTTCTATAATGAAGATTTTTTTGGGTGTTGAATTTATGTTTATTTCCTAACAATAATACTATGGGTATGAGAATTATTTCCCCAGATGATCAAAGTTGATTATATTGTGCTATTACAATTCCTCTTTTCGGAAAAATGAAGCCAAAAATCTGATTAATTTTCAAGTTTTGTTTTTAAAAAATTAGGTATACATTTTTCTTTTTTTGTTGAATATATGGCTTTGCTTGAGCGTAGGATTATGGATGTGAGGATTCTTCTAGTGTGATTAAAGGTTCTTTAGCATCCCGGCAACGAGAGCCTCTGGGTTGGGATTTTCAGGTGTATTGCCTCTGTGTTGGGATTTTCAGGTGAGAAAGAACGAGGACAAGATAGTAAAAAACCAACTTTATAGGTTGAATTCTTTTTTGTAACCAATGAAAAAAACAAGCAAAGTAAACATTCAATTTTAATAACTTAAGTTACTTAACCGTCCAAATAAACTATCCGTTAACTAAGTTGAGGTTAACGCTCCCAGGAAAGTAAACGATTCCTAATAAGACTATGCAGAAAAAGAACTGAAGGAACAATAAAACGCGCAGAAGTCGGTGCGGATATTGAGATGACCGGCTATCGTCTGTAGAAGGCGAGGCGTGCGGCCGTTAAGAGTAATTGGCGAGAGGGCAGGGATTTTTTTTTTAATTTTTTATTTTGATAAATGGCCAGGGTGTTAATTGATGTGGTAGTAATAATAATAATAATATCTCACAAGTGCAAAATCGTCGTTTTGCGTCCACGTCTCCAACTTACGTGCCTTGCCCAAAAAGCTTCTACTCTAGTCTAGGTAGTATCCCATATCCCCACGCAACTGCTGTCCAGCCTGGCTGGCTGGTCAAAACCCGTTCTTATCCGTTGCCAACTCCTATTCCGTTGCATCATTATCAATGCCAATTTAATTCTCCATTTCATTTGGATGCTTCCATGGTTAGATCCAAATTCGTACAAATCATTCATCGAAGTTGCTTTTTATGGTTGCCAAGTGGTCTCTGGCAAGTCCCCTGTTTCAATAGAGGTCTATTTTATGTCCTATTCGATAAATGTGTATTAAGCGATTGAATGAATATTTTATATTTTTGCGATAACATTATAAATTTTAGTAAAATGGATTAAGAAGAACGAAAAAAAAACAAATTTAATGGACATGTATCGCTTACGAGTGTATCTAATTATTAAGTATATTATATCAAGTGTAGTATTTAGAAAATCTGGTAATAAGGGCACTTATTGCTAATTGAAATACATCGAAGTTTTGGTTCAATTCAACCGGTGATCAAAATATTTTTATGTTTGTTAATACATGTTTTAGGTTCATTTTTTTTTATAGCGATGAATATACCTCAAAACTCTATTAGCAACATCATGAACAAGTATAAGATGTGGGATATATTTGATTTGAAATTTTAATTATAAGATGTTAAATTTTAATTATATGTGAAATTCACAGTTAAAAAATTTTGTAAACTTGTTTGATTTAATATTTATAAAAAATTTAATTAAAGTCCCCCAATATCAACTCAAAAGAGTAAAAAATTTGTTATATGTCACTTTTATAGATTTGAATTTCAAGTCACATTTTGAACTACAGCCCGCAATATAAATTATGACAAATCAAATAATTTTATTTGTATAATCTTTTTCATGAAATTTTTTTATGTATAGTTGACTTGTTGAGGATGGTGCTACAAATAAGTGAATCAAATATATTTGGTAGAAGTTTAGTCCATTTTTAAGTGTTCGGGTGCCGCAAGACTGTTTTTATATCCATTTGTGGAACTTATCTTATATATACCCTAGTACGATAAAATAAACAAGAATTTTAATTTTCAAGTGGCGTCTGACGAGGAGTACCAACAATGGTCTCAAGCGTTTAGACTCATTGACTGCTAATCACGTTCAAAGAGTTTATCTTTCAAATATCTATCCAATAATTATGAGCTAGTTGGTTATTCTTGGACTTTGACTTTTTCAAATTTGAGCAACGAAGTTGGTTTTTTTATCAGGAACTTTCCAGATAACAAGTCTTTGTTTGGATGAGGATGAGGAAAACCTCGAGAAAGAGTTAAATTAATAGTAGATCCGGACATTATATAATTCACTGCAAGATGCAGTACTACCCAAATATATATGTATATATATATATCTACATACATACAACTAAATTATATATCACTAGATTAAAATAAAACAATATAATAAAATTAGATACTAATTGACGTGGCGTTATTTCGACCGGAAATCCGATCCCTTTCTCCGAGCGGCCAAACTGATAATTCCCCCTCGAACTTGCGATCGAAATCGCTCTCGTCTCAGTCGACCCAGTGGCTGTTGCATACCACCGGGATCGCCCGTCGGCTTTTGTGGTCGACTAGGTTATCGACCAGGACCATACCGAGTCCAACGGCTCCCTGCTGGCATTTAATGCCCCGTCAGTCCGGGTATGGGGCAGCCACCTAATCCCATACCTCATTAATGGGGCGCCAGCTATAGCCTACGGACCCTACCCCTGGGTCTACCAGTCGCCCACGTCGGCCCTCAACAACCCGCATGGCCTGCGGGGCCCACGGAATCCGGTCTACCTGGACATGGTATAAATACCCCCTCATTTATGGTAAGACAGAATTTTTTGATGAGACCTAGTATCCTTACTCTGCTCAAATATTTACATAACCGATCCGCTGACTTAGGCATCGGAGGGTCTTAGCCGAGACCCCTCTCGGCTAGCTCACGTCGCCATTCCCTTTTTGCAGGCCATCTTTCCCCTCGAACAACAGCATACACCGAGTCGACCAGAACCAAATTTGACCCGCATCATTTGGCGCCGTCTGTGGGAAAATAAAAAAAAACACTGCAACAAAGGTAGAAGAGATGGTGACAACCAGAAGAAACCCCTCCGGAGCCCGGAGTACGCCAGCCGTAGGTGAGGATCAACAATCGGTCCATGATATTCCCCCACCTCCACCACCGGTGGTCAACCTTCCCGCAGCCCAAGCGGACTTGGCGGGCTCCTCCCGGGCGCAGGCGAATGCCCCGCTCACGGCCGCCAATACCGACCACAGGAGCCGGGCACGGTTTCCACCGGCGGGGACGACCGCACATGCTCCCGACACGGAGGAAATGATAACCATCCCCCTCGAGAGTTTGAGGGACTTTGTCGACCAATGCAACCTACAAGCTTTTGAGAGGCTTAAGGAGAGCATCGGTCGAGTCAACCTTGGGTCCAACAGAGCAGCGTTGCCTACCGACCGGATGGTCCCGTCCCATCAGACTTCAGGTCGGGAGGCAAGTTTCCGGTCATCCCGGGAAGAAGAAGAAGACGCCGAGTCAAGCCGCCACAACTGGGTTCCCCGTCGCCAGTACCCGGATTTGGGGCGCCCTTACAGGGCCCCCGCCCTGGGGAATTCGAGGGCTGACCCTGCCCTCGGGGAGCTCGAGCAGATGAGGAGCCAACTCTACCACCTTACTCAGAATATCGCCGATCTCGAACGCCCGGAAGGTAGGGCGGAACCGTTCGACGGGTAGGGATCCTCCTCCAATCGGTATCATGGTCGGAGACAAAGGGCCTTTGCCCACCACATAAGAGAAGAAAAGGTCGGTCTCCATGACCGAGTCCCAGTCAATCTCCCCCACTATGACGGGAGTTCCGACCCTGATGACCACTTGTTGCAGTTTGAAAACGCCATTGACGTGTACCGTTTATCGAACGGAATGATGGCCAAATTCTTTGCCACCACTCTCTTCGGGGTGGCTCGACAATGGTTCGCCCGGCTTGAGCCCGAGTCGATCCACTCCTTCAAGGAGCTGGCCGACTGCTTCTTACACCACTTCGCGGCCAAAAAAGACACCAAGCTCCCCCATACCCACCTTCACGGTGTCCAACAGCAGGAAGGGGAGTCCCTCCGGGACTTCATGACCCGCTTTAACAATGAGGTCTTGCGGGTCGATGACCCCCGGATCGATTTTGTCAACTTTGCCCTCTACATAGCCCTCCGACATGAAGACTGCGCCAAAGCAATCGTCCTCAAGCCGCCTCGTTCGATGAGGGAGCTCCAAACACTGACCTCCAGTTTCATGATCTCCGAGGAAATGCATCATATCAAGCACGGGGATAAGAAGGAGAAAGACCAGAAGGAGAAAAAGGAAAAAGGGGGCAACAAGAAGGACAAAGACCAGTGGGAAAAGAAAGACTCTCCGATCAAACGATACTCCGATCTCACCCCCCTGAACTCTACCCGAGGCCACATCTTTTCGGTGGCAGATCAGAAGCTGTTCAAAAAACCGAACAGGATAGCCGAGGGGAAAGGGGCAAGAAAATTGGGAAAGTATTGCGCTTTCCACAAGCAATATGGGCATGTCACGGACGACTGCTATGCCTTGCAGAACGAGATCGAGCGGCTCGTTCGAAAGGGCCTTCTCAAGGAGTTCGTGGCAGCCTACATGGAAGCACCAACCCAACGGGAGAGGTCCCGATCCCCACGGTCCCCTCCAGCAAGCCACAAAGGATCCCCATCCAGTAGAAGCGGCAAGGAGCCGGTCGACAACAACCTCCCGACCAGAGGGTTCATCAACACCATCGCCGGCGGGCCGAACGGCGGCGACTCCCGATCAAGCCGGAAGCGCATAATGAGGAAGTTGGAGCAAGGAAAATCGAGCCCACAGGTTCCTGATCGGGCCTACCATGTCAACCACATCGAATCCAACACTATTGTGTTTAGCGATAGGGATATTGATGTAAGCCGACCATCGGGAGAGGGTGAGTCACCCGATGTCCCGATGGTCGTTACCACTGACGTGTCAAATTTTGCTGTGGCACGCACTTTAGTTGATAATGGAAGTTCCGCCAACGTTCTTTTTTACTCCACTTTGCAAAAAATGAACTTAGGAAAAATAGACATGCAGCCGGTTCACACTCCCCTGGTCGGATTTGGGGGCTCGGAAATAGTTCCGATCAGCATAGTTCGGATGCCGACCTCATTGGGCGAAGCACCCCGAAGGCAAACTCTCCTCGTAGACTACCTCGTCGTCGACGCACCGTTCGCATATAACTTGATATTGGGAAGGCCGGCACTTAATCAATTTCGAGCGGTAGTGTCGACCTACCATCTCAAAATCAAGTTCCCCACCCCAGCGGGGGTCGGGGAAGTCAAATGCAACGTGCGAGACGCTTGGAGGTGCTACACGGTTTCACTGGAGAAAGAAAAGAAAAATGCACAATCTTCTCCGTCGATTTCACCATCGATCCACATCGACCTTGATTCCCCTGAAGGATCCTCTTCGCGAAAGCGGAAAAACGAGGAGTCCAGGATCGAGTCGATCGGGGATCCAAAAGTTATCAAGCTGGTTCCCGGCAACCCCGAGAAAGTGACCCGGATCAGCTCGCACTTGGGAGAGGCAAGGGAGGTGATGTTGATCGATTTTTTGAGAGAAAACATCGATGTTTTCGCGTGGAGTCCCTCGGATTTTCCAGGGATCAACCCTGAGGTGATTGTACATCGCTTGAACGTCGATCCGACCGCCAAACCGGTCCAACAAAAGAAGAGGACCTTCGGAGAAGAACGGAACAAGATAATCGCGGAGGAAGTCGACAAGCTCCTTGAAGTGGGATACATCGTCGAAATTCAGTATCCGGAATGGCTGTGCAACGTGGTCGTGGTTCCCAAGTCGCTCGAAAAATGACGTATGTGCAACGACTTCACCGACCTAAATAAGGCCTGTCCAAAAGATCCCTATCCGCTGCCCCGCATCGACTTGCTGGTCGATTCGACCGTCGGGTGTGAGATGCTGAGCATGATGGACGCCTTCCAAGGGTACTATCAAATTTATATGGCGCCCGAAGATAGGTCGGAAACCTTATTCGTGGTCGAGAAGGGGGTGTATTGCTTCATGGCCATGCCGTTCGGCCTAAAGAACGCTGGGGCAACTTATCAAAGGCTCGTGAACAAAATGTTCAAGGAGCTGATCGGCTCGACCATGGAGGTCTACGTGGACGACATGATCGTCAAAAGAAACAAAGAAGTCGACCACCTGAAGGACACTTTCGCCGTGCTCCGACAATACGGCATGAAGTTGAACCTGTCGAAATGTACCTTTCGGGTCCCTGGGGGAAAATTTCTGGGATACATGGTCAGTCAGCGAGGGATCGAGGCGAACCCCACCAAGATCGAGGCCATCCAGGAGATCGCGATGCCCCAGACCGTCCGGGATGTGCAACGCCTCTGCGGTCGCATTATTGCGTTGAACCGATTCATATCCAGGTCGGCCGATCGAAACCTTCCCTTCTTCAAGACACTCCGAGGGGCGACTAGCCGACCGATCGGGAAAACACAGAAACCGATCGAGGAAAGGCCGGTCGACATAAAGGGTAAGGAGAAGAAGAAGAAGCAAGACTTTAAATGGCCCGAAGAATGCGAGCGGGCACTTGTTGAGTTGAAGGCCTACCTGTCCTCTTCTCCACTGCTCGCAAAGCCGATTGATGGCGAGCCCTTGTACCTTTACATGGCCGTGTCCGGCGAAGCCATCAGCTCGGTTATAGTGACCATCACGGACAGGGTTCACCGGCCGGTGTACTATGTGAGCAAAATTCTCCAAGGCGCAGAAAAGAATTACCTGGAGATCGAAAAATTCGCGCTCGCTCTTGTCATCACGGCCCGCAAATTGCGGCACTATTTCCAGTCTCATTCCATAGTAGTTCTGACGAACCAACCGCTGAAGCAAGTCTTAGCCAAGCCGAATGTCTCGGGGAGGTTAACGAAGTGGGCCATCGAATTAGGAGAGTTCGACATCTCCTTCTAGCCTCGCACGGCCATCCAGGCTCAGGTTTTGACCGACTTCCTGCTCGAAAGGGTAGGGGCTCCGGTCGAGTCCGATGAGCCAATGGACCCGTGTGTAATACACATGGACGGCTCCTCGACCTCCCAAAGGGGGGGAGCCAGAGTATATTTGAGAAGCCCTGATGGCCTGGAGCTCGAGTTCGCCATATGATTAGACTTCAACGTGACCAACAACGAGGCGGAGTATGAAGCATTGATCGCAGGAATGAAGATCGCCGTCGACCAGGGAATCGATCGTCTACAAGCACTGGTTGACTCCCAGCTGGTCGCTAGCCAGGTGTCGGGGGCATACGACGCCCGAGAAGTGTCTATGGTTAAATACTTGGAAAGGCTGATGGTGTTAAAAAACTGTTTCACCTCCTTCACCCTCGACCAAGTGCCTAGAGAAGAAAACGAGCGGGCGGACGCCCTCTCGAAGTTTGCAAGTTCCTTAAAGGGGACGAGGAGCCGTTCGGTCACGTTCTTGTTAGCAGACAAATCAAAGATCGATCAGGAGTCGGTCGAGCAGGTCCTCCCCGTCGGGATTCGAGAGCCATCATGGCAAGACGAGATCAAGGGCTACCTGTCAAGCGGAATCCTACCCAATGACGCTTTGGCAGCTCGAAGGATCCGGAGCCAGCGCGGCTCGTTTCTCACTCGACCGATCCGGTCGACTCTTCAAAAGGTCCTTCACAGGACCGCCTCTTCGCTGTCTCGACCAACAGGAGGCAGACGAGGTAATGAGTTCTATCCATGGCGGATGCTGTGGGAATCATTCGGGAGGTCGATCGTTGGCCCTGAAAATCACACGAAGCGGGTTCTTTTGGCCCACTCTGGTCGACGACGCCAAACGATTCGTCCAGAAATGCCCGAACTGTCAGTACCATTCAAATTTGAACCACCGACCCCCCATGGAAACGGTAAGTGTGGATGTATCGTGGCCTTTCGATCAGTGGGGCATCGATATTGTTGGACCGTTTCCCCAAGCGCCCGGTCAAAGGAAGTATGCGATTGTCGCCGTCGAGTACTTCACCAAGTGGGTCGAGGCGGAGGCTGTCGCAAAAATCACGGACGCCTCTGTCCGATCGTTCATATGGAAAAACATTATCTGTCGGATTGATATCCGATAACGGAACCCAATTCCAGAGCAGGAGGACGGTCGAATGGTGTAGAGAGCATGGAATCGACCAGCGGTTCACGTCGGTCGGAAACCCGCAGTCGAACGGTCAAGCCGAAGTGACCAACCGGATTTTGATACAAAACCTCAAGACCGTGATCAGAGCACATAAAGGTGAGTGGGCCGACGAGCTCCCGAGCGTGCTTTGGGCATACCGAACGACTCCTCGATCGGCCACCGGGCAAACACCATATCCCCTGGTCTATGGGTCAGAAGCCGTTATACCTACCGAGATAATGCACGCGACGGCTCGAATTGCTCACTTCGAACCCGAAAATAACCGTTCAACACGGGAGCACGAGATTGAGGTTATTCAAGAATTGCGTGACCGCGCCTGGGCAAAAATGCAAAACTACAAGGCCGCTGTCGCTAGATCGTACAATAAAGGGGTGGCCCCTCGAACATTCCAAGTCGGGGATCTAGTCCTCAAAAAAGTCGAGGTCTCACGAAATGTAGGCAAACTCGATCCGAATTGGGAGGGGTCGTACAAAATCACAAAGGTCTCCAAAAACAATGCATACCGACTAGAGGATGCGTCCGGTCGAGAATTACCCCGACCGTGGGGTGCGGGGAACTTGAGGAAGTTCTTCACTTGAACAAAGGTCCCCGTCGGTCGGGCGGCTCGCAATAAATGTATATCGAACCCAGTCAGTTTGTCTTAATTTGTTTACCACGTGTTCCCGATCGTTTCGTTTGTACTTTGAATGATTCGTTTTTCCAATAAAGTTGTTTCAAGCAATTGCAGTTGTCGTTCGGACGATTTTTTGCAAACGAATTTATGAAAAATAGCATTTGAAGGTGCAAAATCGATGGGAAATGAAATTCATTGCATCCATAAGGGGTTCGATTACAAATGAAATTCGGGGAGGGGGATCTAATCTATTACATTGACTTCATCCTCCCGGTCGATAGGATTCTCGACCCCTTCCTTGACCCCAGCCTGGTCCTCTCGATCGGGACCTTGGACTTCCATCGGGCTCCCGCTTCCCTGGCCTTCTTCTTTGTCTTCGGCCAGCCTTCGGGCAATTTCATCGAGCGCTTGCTTCTGCACGAGCTCGGCGGCATACGCAAACTCGCCGTCCGTGAAGGCTGGCACGGGCTGATCACCTCCTCTGTCGGACGAGCCAATCGGCTGACAGGACTCGTCCCTGTCGAGCCCGATGTCCTCCCGATTGAACCCCTCAGGAAGACCGCCTAGGTGCTCGATTTGGCGAACGGCTCGATCGAACGCCTCACTGAGGCGGGGAAAAGCTTTCACTGAGCAGACGGCATCGAACACGTCACTCTGGAGGAACCGCTCGACTGCGGCCTTCGAAAATGCCCGTTCGTGATCGTCCAACTTGGCAAGCTCCTCCCGAACGCCATCTTCATGGCCCTTGGCGTAGCCCCGGTCGAACGAGGCTTTCTCCTCTTTGCGGGCTAGGTCGCGAGCCCGTTCGGCCTTGCTGATCTATGCGACCTTTTCCTCGAGGGACTTCTCAAGGGACTCGAACAGGGCCTTCTGCTCCTCGAGCTTTTTCTCGGCCAACTCCCGCTCTGATCGGGCCACGGCGAGGAGTGCTTCGAGCTCCTCGATCTTGGTTTTCAGTTGGCCGGGCTCGTCTTTTGCAGCGAGCCAGTACATCCTCTTATACCGGTCTTTGCCCTCCTTGTACACCTCCGCCCGCCGGTATACTTGGTAGAAAGCTTGGGGCACCATCTGCCGATCGAAAGGAAACGGTTAGCATTCGAGAAACAACCATTCAAAAGTAAACTCGATCGGAAAGAACCTTACCCCTATTGCTCCTCTGTCGAACCACCGGCGCACTTGGTTGAGGCTCTGGCCAAGGAGGAAGCGGTGGTCCTCCTCGAACTGGCACCCTTGCGATAGGTGCTGGATCGCGACTTGATCCCTCCCTCGGAAGGAACTAATCGGTTTACCCTCCGTTCGGGGAAGCCCCCTCTCCGACTGGCGGTCGAACCTCATGATCCTCTCCTCCTCATCGGAGTCGGAGGATTCAGACAGGTCTTCCCGATCAGCGACCTTGCCTTTTCCTTTGCCGACGTGATCGGGCCCCCTCTTTCTTTTCGCGCCGGAGACAGGGGTGCCTCCCTCCCTCTCTCTCTTATTACAACCCCCCTTTCGACCGGCCTGGTCGGGGTCAACTCCATCGGTGATGCGATGGCGGTCCCCGACCGCTCACCTGTCACCTCGACTTCTGGATCGAGATCCGGCATTCTCGCCGATCTCTGCCTTGGCGGGGTAATGCTTGGGGCGCTCCGGGACGCGGGTTGTGGGACGCTCGATGGGGCCCTCGCGCCCCTGGATGTCGAGCCCTATGGCTCGAAGATCGACCCGCCTTCTTCTTCTGAGCGGCCGCTAACTTAGCGAGCATAGCTTTTTGGGCCTCCATGAGCACGTCTGCGTCTGCAGGAAAAACCGATCGTTAGAAACTACAACACTGGCGATCGGAAAACAAACTTGGACGGAAATTAACGTACCGAGTACTATATCGGGTGGTGATTCGACCGGGGAGATGCCGGCACGGTACAAAAACTCCTCTTGTAAGAAGTACCCGCTCCACATCACCCCCCGTTCGATTTGGCGGGTACGGAAGAAGGGGTCCTCCCAGGTCGGATTACCCACCCCGCCGAACTCGATCTTATCGATCTCATCGTTCCATTTTCTTCAAACGGGGAAACCCGAGGAGTGGTAAACGAAGAAAAACTTCGCCTTCCACTTCTCCCCGTACGAAGATTGGCGGGTTTGTATGATCCTCGACCCGGTCCGGGCCATTATACAAAAGAAGCCGCCTCGATCGCCCGGACTCGACCGAGCGGAATTTTGTACTTTGAAGAATGATGCAAAATTTTCGATCGATGGGGCTTGGCCTAGAGCCCTCATCATTACTATGAAGCTATAAATTATACAATGGGAGTTCGGAGAAAGTTGAGCGGGAGGTAAGTCCAAAAAATTATAAATAGCCGCCGCATCGTCCGAAATAAGGAATCGGAACTCGTTCCACAATGCCTCCAAGTGGATAGCGATCGTATTACGGAGCGGCCTTCCCATCTGCGAACCGACGGGCGGCGCGAAGGCTTGGAAATCCGACGGGATGTGGAACTTGGTCACAGCGTTGGCGACCTCGGTCGGAGTCATCATCGATGGGATATCGTCGTGCCCACGTTCAGTTCTGTACGAACGTGGAGCGTTGACGTCCTCATCGACACCCTCCACCTCATCGGTCGCATAACGTTCGACCTCCCCTTCGGCTCCACTCCCGGTCGGGTTCTGGCCAGAGGAAGTCGAGCCGCTGCTCGAGGCACTCTCTTCGGAGCTACCCTCCAAGGAGCTTTCCAATCCGACCTCTCTAATCAAACTACGACTAGCCATAGACGAATAAACAAGAAAGGAATTTCGGGAGAGAGAAGTTACCTAGTGAGAGAGTCGGATCGACCTAAAAGGGAGATAATCGAACGGCTGGGGAGACAAACGATCGGCACAGCGCAACAAATCTCACAGAAATGGTGGAGTCAACGCGCGGTCCACCGTCCCTATTTATAGGTGGGTAAAAACCCGCCTCGGGAACGCCAACAGGCGCCATAATTACAGCTGTGACTTTTCAAATTCCCGGCGGTTATAACCCGGTCGGTCCCACCTTCCCGGTCGATTTTAAAACCGACCCGTGGAGTGAGGGGGGCTAATGACGTGGCGTTATTTCGATCGGGAATCCGATCCCTTTCTCCGAGCGGCCAAACTGATAATTCCCCCTCGAACTTGCGATCGAAATCGCTCTCGTCTCAGTCGACCCAGTGGCTGTTGCATACCACCGGGATCGCCCGTCGGCTTTTGTGGTCGACTAGGTTATCGACCAGGACCATATCGGGTCCAACGGCTCCCTGCTGGCATTTAATGCCCCGTCAGTCCGGGTATGGGGCAGCCACCTAATCCCATACCTCATTAATGGGGCGCCAGCTATAGCCTACGGACCCTACCCCTGGGTCTACCAGTCGCCCACGTCGGCCCTCAACAACCCGCATGGCCTGCGGGGCCCACGGGACCTGGTCTACCTGGACATGGTATAAATACCCCCTCATTTATAGTAAGACATAATTTTTTGATGAGACCTGGTATCCTTACTCTGCTCAAATATTTACATAACTGATCCGCTGACTTAGGCATTGGAGGGTCTTAGCCGAGACCCCTCTCGGCTAGCTCACGTCGCCATTCCCTTTTTGCAGACCATCTTTCCCCTCGAACAACAGCATACACCGAGTCGACCAGAACCAAATTCGACCCGCATCACTAATATTATTATATATGACCTGATCACTTTTACAATATAATGCACGGACATACCTAAAAATAATTCTGTGCAGCGTCAGACACGTGTCGGACACGAACACGTATCCGACACAGCCCCGACATGTATCCGACACGGCCCTGACATGTGTTCGACATGGCAAAAACGTGTCCAAAAATTAAAAAATAAGAAAAAAATCCGACACGGTGTCGGACACAACTTTTTTGATTATTATAAAGTTTAAATGGAGTCTTTTTTAAAATTTTAAAAAATTTAGTGGAAACCCTGAAAATAATAAATAATTTTTTTAATCTTAAAACCTTATAACCCAATTAAGAGGTGTTTGTTTTAATAATTAATACTATTATTTATCTTTCACATATTTTAATTTAATAAATTATAAATAGATAATATAATATAAAATATTTTTTAATAACCGTGTCAGAACCATATCGTGTCCTAAAATTTTGAAATTTTTCGTGTCGCTGTGTCCGTGGCCGTGCATCATAGCTTTTACACTATGCCCATTTTGTTTCATTAATAAATTATCATTTTCAAATAAAAATCATGCAATGCATTTAAGCCTTTTTTAATGAATTCTAAAAAAATACTTTTCGAACAATTTTTTTCACTAGAATTTTTTTTTGTAAAGTTAATTAATTTTGTATTTGGATACAATAATTAAAAATGCTTTGAAATTTATTTTATTTGAAGTTATTTTGAATAATTTCTAATTTTTTTTTCTTTTTTGACTTTTTTCTGACCTTTTTTTATTATTTTTTAGAAGCTAATTCAAACATAAATTTTTTGCTCTAAAATCATGTTTTTTTTTAAAAAAAAAAATCAATGCTTCTCTTTCAAAAAAGTAAATGGCTTCTTAAATTGCTTTGAAATCAAAGATCAACTTTTTTTTTTTTTTTGGTAATTAATTCAAAAAAGCTACTTACATATATATATCCTTGTAAACTATATATAGGGTAAAATTCGATGAATATATCCATTTCCTATTTTTGCACGCAACAATTTCCAACGTGGATCGCATTCTTAATTTATCCGTAAGGTTTTTAAAATTTTTGAAATTCAAATTAGTTAACAGAACTTATCAAGAAATTTGGTTCACGAATGTGAGGCCTGTATATAAAAGCAACTTCCATAACGGCACGAGTTAAATTAGGTAAAATATCGACCCACCTCCCCGAGATTTTTTAAATTGCTTATTTCAATTTATCCGACACGTGTCCTTCCAGCTGTCACCTTAACCGCCTACCCTTATTGTAACCGGTAACTGTAACGCTCCTCTTTAACCGGTTCTTTCGGTTACCCTGATAACCCCCGAACCCCCTTTTATATACCTACTCCTCCCCCACCCCAAAACCAACTCCCATCTATACATACAAAAAATTGTATCTATATATCGGCACAGAGATATACATTGATCATATACGTATATATATATATATTCAGTTTGTAAGGTTAGGGTTTTACCTGTATTTCTCCATGGCGGCGGCGAAGGACGGCGGCGGCGATAGGATCAAGGGGCCGTGGAGTCCGGAGGAGGACGAGCTGTTGCGGAAACTGGTGGAGAGGCACGGCGCCAGGAATTGGTCGCTGATAAGCCGGTCGATTCCGGGGAGATCGGGGAAGTCGTGCCGGTTGCGGTGGTGCAACCAGCTCTCGCCGGAGGTGGAGCACCGCCCGTTCACGGCGGAGGAGGACGAGATTATTCTGAGGGAACAGGCCAAGGTCGGGAACCGGTGGGCGACGATCTCGCGGCTGCTCAGCGGACGCACCGACAACGCGATCAAAAACCACTGGAACTCGACGCTGAAGCGGAAGTTCGTCCCTGATGCGGCGGCGGTCAGCGGCGGCGGAGGACGAGAGGAGCGGCAGCCACAGGTTTTGCGGCGAGATAGCAGCGGAGATGTTTCTACTGAGATTATGAATGGATTGAGTCTGAGTCCTGAGAATTTATGTCCGTCAGATTCCGAAATAAGCGACTCCGGCAACAATGTCGTCGGCTTGAGTTTTCCTCTAATGAGGAAGGCAGCGGTGGTGCCACGGGCGGAGTCTTCGCCGGCGGCGGATGACGAAAATATTGATCGTGACTTAACCGCGCTGACTCTTTGTTTGCCTGGGACTGCGACTGGTGAAAAAGACTCGTTATCAACTTCGCATACTCATCTGAGCCACCGCCGCAGCAGCGAGAGCAGTCACGCACCGATAAACCCACCGGCGGCGGAGGAAAAGGATGCGAAGAAGAAAATGCCTTGTATAGGTGAAGAGTTACGTGCGATTATGCAAGACATGATTAGGGCGGAAGTGAGAAATTACCTTTCAGAACATAAAGAGATCATCCCTGGAGTTAAACGCATTGGTATTAGTAAGCTTAATGATGAGTATTAATTAAAGGTTGATAAGATATGGATTAATTTTGATTGAGAATTTAGAAGATGTAAACAAAGAGGAAGGAAAGGGGAATTTTCTGTTTTGCTGTGCCCGGCGAATCTTTAGTTTTTAGCAAGTAAATTTGAGTTGATTCTGTGCACAGTATGTAACAGAAAGCGCCACCCAAAATTATGCATATATCAACATTTTTCCCACGAAAATGGGGTTATGGCTCGTGTAGTTTTGAAATTGTTGCTATCTTTTTTCCTTGGTGGAATGGTATTTAAAAAAAAAAATGAAAAAAAAGAAGCACAATTTATTATTATTATTTTGATGAAGGTTTTTGAACAGATTTAAACGCACAAAAACAAGCGTTATCTGTCAAATAGAGCCAGTTTGGATAACATCTTCTATTAGCGTGTTTGTTTGTTGGAATGTAACATTCGTCTACCATCTTATATTCGAGGCGTTTGCTGGAATGTAGCATTCCTGTAAATATATCCTGAACTTGTTTGATTCATTTATTTGTGGTATATCAACACCGTAGCACCATCAACTATATGTATAAAATTGTTTACTTTGTTACAATTTGCATTTTGAGCTTCAAATACAGTTTGAATTTTAAATTTGCAAGAATAGCTGTTAACAAATTCATATGGGGTTGATATTGGGGGATTTGAGATAAGAATTTTAAAAATGTCAAATCAAACAAATTTACATGAAAAAAGGATTAGCACATGACCTATAACGTGTGGCTTGAAAAACACCATCACCCGAATATGCTAGAACTTAATATTTCAGTCAATTCCAATGTTCTGAAAATCGGATCGAACACTGAACCGGTGGCCTTACTGGTTACTGGTTCAACCGGTGTGACGTCATAAATATGTAATAATTATTAAATTAATTTTTTATATTAAAAAATCATAAATATTTAAAAAAAATTAGAAAAAAACTCAATAATAATAATAATAAAATAAAAACCAAATAAAAAAGTTTTATCATTCAAGACAAATTGTTTACAATAAGTACACGTTATACAAAAGTTAACAATGAGTATTGAGTACACATTACAAATTATTATAATTAGTATTATTATTAATATTAATAACATCAATTAAAACATTATTATAATTAGTATTATTATAATTAATATCATCAATTAACGTATTATTATAATTAGTATTATTATAATTAATATCATCAATATATCTCACACTTTCTCTCTCTCTCTATGCATTTCTCTCTCTCTCTCTCTCTTTCCAGAAAATTCTCAATTTCTCACACTCCCTCTCGTTCTCCCTCTCCCTCTCTCTCCACTCATTTCTCTCCCTTCAACTGGCCCGAGGCGAAGCAGCGATGGGCGGCGGAGCGGCGATGGGCAGCGAAGCAGCAACCCAAGGCGGAGCTGCGATGGGCGGCTGAGCAGCGACCCAAGGCGGAGCGGCGACGGGCGACGGGCGGCGGAGCCGGCGAGGCAATGTGAGCGCAGCTAAGGTTTTGTGTCTACACTCTACAGAGAAGACACAGGCGTGAGAGAGTGTTGAGCTCAGCCAAAATTCCAGAAAAAGGAAAAAAAAAAAAATCGGCTCGCCAAACCGATTCGATCGATTTTTCACCAGTTTTAACCGGTTTCAAGCGGGCCTAGTCAGATCCGATTTTGGAGGCTATTTCGAACCGGACCAAGTGTCGGTCATCGGTCGAACCGGTCGGAATGGCCGGTCCGGTCCGATTTTGAAAACATTGGTCAATTCTTTGATAAGATCAAAGTCCAGTCCTCTTAATCAAAAAACTTGATATACTAAGTTCAGCCTATATGTTCAAAGGTACTCCACTTATACATATCACCATATTTGTAATCATGGTCTTTTACTATTTGTTTCTTTATTTTTTTATTTTAAAAAACTATTTATTTATTTTTCATTTTAGTATATTTTGAAAATGGCGGGGATTGTTGGGGTTTTTGACTTTTTACCAAAATATTTTTCATTCTATAATCACTAATTAATTTCTTAACAATTTTTATATTACAAATACTTTTTCACTTCAAAAGTTGTATCTTTTAAGACACAACTCTTCATTATTTTTTAAGATGAAAACCTAAGTCTTTATCTATCTATCTATCTATCTATATATATATATATATATTCTTTTCTTGGATATACATATGATATACAATCACCATAATTTCTTGATTATCTTATTTGATATTTCCTTGTCACTTTTTCTTATTTAAGCATATAAAATAGGTGATTGGATCTATTCACAAAGTGCAGTTAATGATAGAATTGGTTGAGCTAGGGCTTGTATAATTGGAGATAAATTTTCAAGAAGACTCCTATATAATGTGAAAATTATTGTTCTTGAGAAAGTACCTTAAGAGAGTGCTTGGTTGAGTTTATAAGCTTCTAAAAATATCTTATATATTGTTTGGGAGCTTATAAGCTCATTAAAAGTATTTGGTAAATTTTTTAGTAAGGCTTTGTTTGATAGGGTGAAAAATGGGAGGAAGGGGAGGGGAAGACACTACAAGAAAATACGATTTTTGGGGGGGAATTTTCGGCAGATTTTCGGCGGCCAATATCTGCCGAAAAAACCCTCGTCGGTTTGCATTTTTCGGCAGATTTTCGGCTGAATTTTCAGCGAAAATAATTAATATTTAATACATATATATATATATATATATATATATATTAGGCGAAATTTTCACCGAAAATTCGCCGAAAATAATTAATATATTTAAAAATGATATATATTTTTCGGCGAAATCGAAAATCCGCTGAAAATAATAAATATATTTAAAAATAATATATATTTTTTCGGCAGAAATTTCACCGAAAATTCACCGAAAATAATTAAAATATTAAAATATATATATATATATATTTTTCGGCCCTAAAATAATTAATAAATATTTTTTAAATAAAATATTTTTTCGACCCTAAAATAATATTTTTTTTCAAAAATATTTAGATTAATTATATTTTTCTTCGTTGTTATAAGCACAATTATAATAAAATATTTAAAATATATACTAATCACATAATCTGAATATATGAATAAATAACATATCAAATATATTAAAATCCGCATATATATTAGCAAACCCCATATAATTTATCCAAATATATAAAAAACATAATCCGTCGAATATTGCATCATACATAAAAAGCAAAATTATTTTGAATGAAAGTTTATACTAATCACAGTCTTCCTCATCGGAGTGGTCATTTTCATTATCAGCGACATACTGAGCCGACGGAGGGGCATGAGTCGGTTGATTTGAGCCGCTCGCTGTATTCTGCGAAATCATCGTGATCATCTGATGCATCATTTCCATGATTCGTGTGCTATGTTGGGTTAGGTGATCGACCCGGTTCTCTAACAGCAACACCGCCAGGTCGGACTGGCTCAACGAACTACCGGGTAAAGAATAATTGAAGTGATAGGAGGTTGATGTTCTCCCATAATATTGCCTGTACTTTCGACCCTTCTTGGTAGGTTCACCGGCAGCTTGATCAAACAACTCGTTCATGTTTTCTTGCGTGGAGGGATCAGATAAGTCAGCGTCCTGCATATCCGGACAATCCTGTACTAGACTTTGAAAATTATTCTGCAATTGTAATTAGTTTATGTTAATAATTTAAACAAAAAATTTATTTAGATTAAACAAATCTAACTTATATGAACTTGTTGTGGCCTCGAGTGAACCCATGTGCCTGCTTTTTGATCCGGCCTCTTATCTTTTTTTCTTGTATAACAATCATAAAGGACCTCACTTTTAAGAACAGGCCTCTTTAACTTCCCCTCTACAAGAATAAGAATAAATTAAAAGAAAAAATTAAATCTATTAAGTACGTCAAAAACAAATATGAAAATATACTTACCAAGTCCGCTCGACGCTCATAAATCGATTTGCCCCCACCGGCATACAACAAACCTCCACCGGCATTCATATTTATCCTATTCTGGTTACTCTTCTTTTTCCACTTAGGGGTGCCCCAATACGTGGCCAGATCTTGAAATATTGGTTTGGGGAGCCACGGTGGACGGCCATCTCCCTGCGCAATTACTTTTCTAATGTCTCGATACATGTTAACCATTCTTTTGGCCGCACAATTATTAAAAGCTATCTTCATATGCTCCATATCCTCCGGCCTAAAACAAACATATTTCTAACAAAAAAAATATAATACTTTACCACTCAAATATGTAAAAAAAAAAATTAAATACTCAAATATACATGAAAAATACTCATTCCTTCAAAATTTAAGATTATCCAATTTCAAGTAAATTACTTGTCATTCACCGAACCATCACAGCCAAACGTTTTTAGAACCTTGCCGTAACTGAAGTATGGTTTATCCAACTGGCTCTTTATAACATTCATAATGTGCACACCTCCCCTTTGTGCCTCGTAAAAATTTGTTGGCATTTTGTGACCAGAAGGCATTACTTCTGACATCAATTGTATGATTTCGTCAAGTCCATCTTGTGCTACATTGTAATCACTTTTTATGCTCAACAACCTTGCAGCAACAGAAAGTGGAGAATGATCTATACATCCAGGCCACACCTCTTGATTAAACTCATTCAAAAGGTCAAAAAAATCTTGAGTTTCAGGATTAGATTGTTCCCCAAAATCATTTGGTATTTCGCCCCCTACCTCTTGCCTAGCAGCATCAAAACACATTTTAGCATATCTTTGCAATGGGTCATTTTCTGTATCACTACTTGATGTGCCAGGGAATATTATAGAGGGTTGGACCTCACCGTGCTTAGTCAAATACCAATATTTTAGTTTAAAACCATTCGTTAACAAATGTACTACAATATCATCCAATTTTAACAAAAATCATTTTCTCTCACATTTCTTGAAAGGACACCGAATTTCTCCATACTTAATATAGTCTGGATAACTCTTTGCTTTTTTTATAAAGTTCATAACGCCATCATAATATGCATGTAGAAGCCCTCCTTGACTACGATAAGTCATTGTATACATCCACGTTCTGTGTTCCGGGATATCCATCTACATGCACCACTTAAGTTTATAAGTTTATTGTTCTTAATCATTTTATTAAACAAATAACCGAATAATCATTTCCTGTTATTAAACCAGACATGCTTAATTTAGTATTACTGGTCGATTCGTACAACCAAGATCAAACAAACATTCCATATTCACCAAACAATCACTTCATTCCATAAACACAAAATAAATCAAGTATATATTGAAAATCAATAGACATGAATAAAAAAATATTATATATATATATATATATTTATATATATATATATAAACATCGAATATGTACCATCTCTTATTTCTCCACATCACACAAGCACATAAAAACCAACAGCAAGCAATGGGAAGACTCCACCCCTTCCCCCAATTCTCATTCTCCATCCCCACATCACGGACTAACCTATTATCTATGAACTATCTAATTATATAAATATATACATATATATACTTCAAAGTTTGTCGTACTTACCTTTGTAAAGTAAGAAAAATAAGACTGAAAATGGGATCAATTACCTACAATAAATACAAAGGTCCAAATATTACAAAATAATCAAACAGCCAATATTAAATAATAACATATTTACACATAACACATACAAAATTCGCCCACATAACAAATTTAATAAAACTTTATAAATTCAAAAATTAAAATAAACTAATAACAAAATTTAATTTCTAAAAAAATAAAAAAATGAAAACTTACAATAATTTCTTGAAGAAAGGGGGTGGGCGTGGGGGCAGGGAGGTGGGGGAGGTGGGGGAGGGGCGGCGCTGGGCTGGGGGAGGGTGGCGTGGGGTTGGGGGAGTGGGGGGGAAGGGGGTGTGGGGCTAGGGGAGGGGGGCCTGGGGGCTGGAGTAGGTGGAAAGACGAGCGGCGCCAGGCTGGGGGAGGGCGGCGCGCGGCTAGGGGAAGGGGCAGAAGAATGAGAAAAAAGAAAGGAAAAGGGGAATTTTAGGCAGGATTTTTTTTAAAAAAAATTAATTTATTTTCGACTGAATTTCGGTTGAAAATAATAAAAATATTTTTAAAATTCCGCCGAAAAAAATATTATTTTTTAAAAAAATTAATTTATTTATGGTGGAAATTCCTTCGAAAATAATTAAAATATTTTTAAAATTTTTTTGAATTTTTCGGCGGAATTTCCGCCGACATTCCACCGAAAAAATATTATTGTTTTAAAAATTAATTTATTTTCTGTGAATATGATTTTTTAGTAATAATATTAGTTTTTAAAAAACATTAATAATTAATTTTTTTAAAAAAATTATAACGTTATTAATAAAATTATATATATAAATCTTGCATTGTAACGAACCGTTTAGTAATTTGACAAGTTTGCTAATCGCTTATATCTAAATATTTTTAAAAAGTGTTATAAACTTAGTAATTCAATAATACTCTATTTTCTTAATCATTATTTTTTAATTTGATTGCTTTATTCGTTCCATAAAATACATAGTTTTAGAAATATTTTTCATAACCCATAAAATATACCTACCTTACAATCGAGAGAGAAAATTCATTAGCCATTTTCATAATATCTTTAAAATTATATAAGTTTTAATATGTAAATTTTTAAAATTCAAATATTGCAATAACCTATTAATTAATTACTCGTATGGGTACTTTTGACAAATAGTTCTATAATTAATGTTATTAATCTATTTAGTCAATCATTGTGCAATAACTAATTTAAACGATATGTATTATGGCAAGTACGAATAGTTCATTATCTCTAAATATGTAAAAGTTTTTTCCTCATTAGATATTTCAACCTTGCTTATTCCTTAATCAGAATTATATATGTCAAATTAAGTTATTACATCAATCCTAATGTAGTCCGAACAACTTGTTCTAGTAAGTCCTAATACATATAATACACATATTAATTTGTTTGAATAAGTCATAATAAGTAGACATATTTGTTCTAATAAATCATAATAATTAATATAATAGACATATTTAATTTGTTCTAAGAGTTAGCGAAATAAAAGTTATAATTAGTCATAATAAACACAATCCTTGAAGAAAATGACACATATAATAAAAACAGACTTAATTTGGCACATTTATTGAATACTATTTATAAAATATATATATAACAAAACGTACACCGAGAAAAAATTTCAAAAAATAAAGAAAGGTAAACATGATTCGAAAAAACACGTAACATTTAGTATTTTTATAGTTAAAAGTTAATATAATTTACTATTTCTTTTTTAAAAAATAGAATTTGTAATAAAAGCTATAATAAGTCATAATTAACACAATACTTAATTTGCATGGCACATATAATAAACACACACTTAATTTGATACATTTATTGAATACTATTTATAAAATATATATAACAAAACATACACCGAGAATCAACTTCAAAAAAAAAAGAAGGCAAACATGATCCAAAAAAAATATAACATTTAGTAACTTTTTTTAGTTAAAAGTTAATATAATTTACTATTAATTATTTAAAGCAAAAAACTAGAATTTTTAAAAAAAGCTCAAAATTAATAAAAATAAATTCTTTTTTTTCCAGTTAATATTTCATTTTTTTAATCTTTTTTTTTAATTTTTTTCGGTGGAATTTTCACCGAAATTCCACCGAAAAATTAAATTTTAATAATAATTTATTTTGTTTAAATTTTCGGTGAAAATTTCCGTCGAAAATTATTAAATTTATTTTTTTATTTATTATTTATATTTTCGGCGAAAAATTTCGCCGAAAATCCGCCAAAAATTAATAATTTTAATAATTTTTTAATTTTTTCGGTGGAAATACCGTCGAAAATTTTGAAATTTAATTTTTTAAAATATTTTTGAAATTCCGCCAAAATGTCGGCCGAAAATAGTGCGTTTTCTTGTAGTGAGAAAGGAAATTGGAAGGAAAAGATATATTTTCCTTTATTTTGCTGTCGAAGGAAAAGGAAAGAAAAGAAATTGAGGATGGAAAAATAAGTATGGGACCCATTGATTTTTTTTCCGTCCAAAATCGGACAGAAAATGAGAGGAAAATAACGCAAGGATCTCTATAAAATAATATTTTCAAAATTGCCCATATGTATAACTTAGTGTTTAAATAATGTTGCAGTTTTTACTGACATGGATCCTTGAGTTTTTTAAATAGCAAATATGAAGTGTTCATTTGTATAATATGTTAAAAATATATTTCACATATTTATTTATTTTATTCTTATTAAATTATCTATGACATAATTATATTTATAACATAACTATATTTATAATTATATAAGATTGTAGTTGTTATTTGACACAATTTAAACAAATATTTCATTATATTAATTTACATATTTTATTTACATTATATTTATTTATTTTAATACATGAATTTATAACATAATTATGTTTTATAATAATATAAGGGTATAGTTGTCATTTAATGCAAAAATCATTTTCTTTCTTTCCACTTTTTCAATTCAAACAAACAAGAGAAACTAAATAGATTTTCATTTTTCTTCCATCTATTTTTCTTTCAATCAAACATACCTGTGGAAAATTAAAATCCACCCATTTTCTTTTCTCTCTATTTTCTTTCCTCTGTCAAACGCAGTGTAAATAAACTTATAAGCTCAAAAAATAAGCTATTAGGAGCTTATAAGCTCCCTTCTAAAAAAAAGTAAGTTCCTCCCAACTTTTTTTTTAAAAACAATTTATGAGCTATCAAAGGCTAAAAGGTAAAATAACATAAATATATTTATTTTTTTCTAATATTACATTTCAACTATTTTAAAAAATATTTGTTTACATGAAATTAATTTTACTTTATTTTTTTATCATCGTTAAACTTAAAAAAACTTACGAGCTCTATTTTTTATCAAACAGAATTACAAGTTATAAGTTCCAAATACATCTTATAAGCTACGGAGTCTTATTTTATCCAAACACTTTAAAACTTATTTTTAAAATAAGATGTAAAAGCTTACAAGGTCCAAAAATATCTTATTATAAGCTCGGATTGGATATGTTGTTTCCATAATCGTATCCATTTAATTTTATTGGATATTGGTATGCATACGGATATTGACGGATATCTAAAACTAATATTTGTATCCGAGTCCGACGGATATTCAAAATTTCATATTTGAATTTGAATCCGACGTATATTTTACGAATTCAGATATATCCATATTCATTTAGTATATTTGAAAATCAGACAAAATTATGGATATCCGAATATCTATTTCCACTTACAATTATCTAAATATCCGATTAAATATCCGAATACGCTTATCCGAATATCCGAATTTGTTTATATAAATAAAAAAATTAAATAAAACTTATACAACTTATCTAATTAAAATTTTTGTGCATATATATATAAGTATAGCATGTGCTTATTAGTAAATTATAGAGATATGAGTCAACTATAACTTTTTCTATTTATTTTATTTATAAAAAGAGATTAGCATATACCCACACACACGTTGCTACTACTACTACTACTACTAATAATAATAATAATAATAATAATAATTTTAATGTTATTTATCAGATAATTAAACAAATATATCTGAGGGATATACATTCAGAATTGATATGTAACTACCATATATGTATCAATTTATTATTTAGATATTTATAATCGGATACGGATAATATTTACTTTATACGAATTAAGATAATATATCATATAAATGGATACAAATACGAAGAGTAAATAGATTTGCAATTATCCATTTATAGCTTTATGTCACGAACCTAGACCTTCCAAGCTCCCGTGCAGCACTTAGCCCCTCGTCGCCCCTCGCGAACTAGCTAAGTCAGCCTCTCCCGAACGTGCTTGTGTGTGAAAGACTTAGAAAGATGGCACAAAAGAACAAGAACATAATAGAATTTCCCCAATATTCCTTTGTATTCACTAATCACTCAAGACTTGGATGCCCTTTACAAATGAAATCCTACACCTATTTATACTAGTCTCCTCCTCAATGTACGGTGGAGATCGAATGAATCCTACGGCCATAAATAGTCTTCTAGACTATTCTTACAAGATATTTACAAGGAACATTAATGGGGTATTCTAGAATCATCATTTCTAGAATGCTCTCTCATATTCTATGCAATTCTACAACTCTCTAGAACTTGGCAGAATCTTCTGGAACCTCCACGCCCTCGTCACGCTCCTGGATGCACTCGTGCGTACTCGAATTTTCGGAGCGTGACATTCTCCCACACCCAATTCGATGACGCCCTCGTTGTCATAGAGTTATGCCCCTGACTCTCCATTGGATCTGCGCGTGCGTCTCTTTCACTTGGTTCCGCCCATGCGGCTCTCCTTCTTGAATCCGCCCGTGCATGTTCAACCTGTCGGGGCGTGACATTTAGCCTTGATTGAGTTGGACTTAATGGCTTGAACTGGATTTTGGTTTCAATAGGAAGAAAAAAAAAATAGACTAGTCAAATCTCTGCTAAATTAAATATTAGGATTTAAGACGCATTTGATTTTGTAGAAATAAAGAAAATTATACAAGGGCAGTACGTAGTCGATTCAATATGAAGACATAATGGACATGTTTTATTATTATTATTGTGATATTTTAGCACACTCAATCAACTATATGTATAAAATGACATTAGTGTTGTAGTTCAATAATGAGGAGCTCGAACATAGCACCATTGAGATTTTGGGTTTAATCATTTTGTCCTCTCTTCTTCCCCTATAGGTGAGTGTGCGCTTGTGTGTACGCGTTTTGATTGATATATTTATAAAGTATTTTGGATGGATTATATATATATATATATATATAAACTATATGTATAAAATTATCTAATTTATCATAATTTGTATTTTAAGTTGTAGCTTGAATGAGGCTTGAATTTAAAGTCTCCAAAAGTGATTTATAACAAATTTTTTCATAATTAAGGTAATATTGGGAAATTTCAATTACAAATTTCGTAAGTAACAAATCAAATAAATTTACAAATTACCTTAACTATAAACTCCACATACAATCAAAATTTAACATCTTATATTTTAAATCTCAAAATCAAATATATCCATTGAAAAATAGAGAAATGTGATCGCATTACTCAAATCCGTACATACGCAAGTGAATTGTAAACTGTTGATTTTTTTTAAAAAAATGTTAAAAGATCAAATTAGTTTGTCCTTTATTAATGTCATGAAAAATCAGAAAATCGTTTGATTTTGACGGTCATCCAATAATTCTAGCACATGTATAATTTCGGTGTTTATTGAATTCTTTAAGATATATACATGTGTTGGATTGTCAAAACATACTGTCATGTCGTATGATGAAGTCACATCGCTCTATGATCACATATTCGTTTTATTGTTTTTCGGTTTACATGCGATTGTCATTTTCATATATGATTAAATAATTTTATGTTATTAACGTGAGTTACGTGACAAAGGTAATTGGGGCTGGCCGACAGAGCCCGTCGGGCCCAAATTCAAGTAAGATCAGTGTTTCGGCCTTTTTGGGCTTTTATATTGAACGAACAAGCAAATATAGGGCTGTGAACGGTCGGATTTGGACCAAATCTGAAAATCCAAATCCAAATCCGATTAGCCCGTTCAATATTTAAATCCTGCCCGATTCTTGTTACCGAGTTTGCGTTGAGGGAAGGATGAAAGCGAATCAGTATATTAATTTCTCATCTGCAATCAGCCTTTTCGGAGGGATTGGAATTAGGAGTATGCATTCAGTTAAAACTGTCGGTTCAATTTTTTTCGATTCGATTAATCGAGAAATTCGATTTTTCAAAGTTGAGAACCGAAAACCGAACCGAAGCTCTTCGGTTCAGTTTTAACTATTCGATTTTTGGTTTTTTTCGGTTTTAACCAAAAAAACCAATACAAGTTAAAAAAAATGAAAAAAAAAAAGCAAAGAAAATCGAAAAAACCAAAAAACTGAAAAAAACAAAAAAACCGAGAACCAAAACCCATGAAATGAAAATAGAGGGGGGGGGGGGAGAGAGAGGAGAGAGAGAGAGAGAGAGAGAGAATTGACTAATGACTATTATTATTAAATAATTAAATAATTATTTTTTATATTATTAATTAAAGAACATTGGTTTTCTTGGTTAACTGAAAATCAAAAACCGAACCTACTTCGGTTCGGTTCGGTTCAGTTGTCTCGATTTTCGATTGATTTGGTTTGGTTTCAATTTTTCTGCACACCCCTAATAGAACCTCCAAATAACGGGACCAAAACCCGTTGCCTTGCTAGTTGGCCACACCCCATTTCAATTTATAATCTACACTAAGAAATAATAATAGCTGGTTGTGTTTTATCGACTTTTGCAGTAATAGCTTAGGGCTTTTTTGCAAAATTAACCCGAAAGGGTGGTTGGTTTAAACATATGGCACAAAAAAAAATCGATTTAAAATTTTGACATAACTCGCCATATTAGGTGGCAAGTTTTCAAAATTTTCGCCATTACTAATGGCGAAATATAATAAAATAATATAAATAATACGGATCCATAATTAATTTTCAGACCGGACAAAAATACGTATATTTTATTAAATCTCGCTGTCAACGACAACGAGTATTAAATAATTTTTTTTTTAATATTCTGGTAAAACTCGCCGTCGTTGACAGCGAGATACGTAAATTTTTTTTTTTTAAACATCTACTGTTTACGCATGCAGCTGCAACTGCATTAGTCAACACTGCATGCAGTAGTCACGTCCAGCAGCAGCAGCCCGGCTTTTCCATTTTTATTTTTTTTTTTGCTTCAATTTTCAGATGATATATTGAGGGGTTGGGGTATTGAGTTTGTTCAAACACAAACTCAAAACGAACAAACTCAAACACTTTCAAGTTGATAATTTTTCTTCTCGTCGCGTGCTCTATTGATGGTGAGGCCAAAACGTGCTCGTTTTAGGTAATGTTATATTTGTTTATTTTGTTTTAATTTTACTGTAGGTATTAGAATAATATATTTGAAATTATTATTATTTGGCATAATATATGGTGCTATTATTTTGTCTTTATAATTTTTTGGATGAATTTGCTTTCATTTTTATTGTCGTAATATACATTTTGATTTTTTGGTATAAGAAAAAATATAATACATGTGATTATGTGTATATTAGGTATTAGAATAATGTATTTGGAATTATTATTATTTGGCGTAATATTTGATGTTTTTGTTAGTATATTTTTTGTTAGTATGATTATTTGATATAATATATTTGAAATTATTATTATTTGGCATAATATATGAAATTTTTGTTATCATTTGGCATAATATATTTGAAATTATTATTATTTGGCATAATATATGAATTTTTTGTTAGTGTGTTGTTTGTGTTAAATATATTTACGAGATATGGGGTTTGAGTAATATTGTGATGAATATGAATAAAAAAATATGAAATTATGAAGATTGACCCCTTTTTTTTTCTTTTATGTGAAAAATATGCATAAATTTATTTTTTTCGGAAGTTGTATAGAATATCTTGTTGGAAGCTAAAAATTGCCAAAAATGTGAGTTTTTTTAACTTGCAAAAATCGTGTATTTTTTTTGGGTACAAACTTGTAGATATTATTATTTTTGTATAGTTACGAAAATAGTGTTGATTTTTTGTTGTATTTTTCGCAAAATTGATGGAAATTGTATTTTTCGCAACACTGTTGGCGAGAATTAAAAAAAAATTTGTTTTTTTTTAAATTCTCGCTATGAGTGTTGGCGAGAATTGGAAATATAAATTTTTTTTAACAGTATTGGTGATATTTGGAAAAAAAATTATTCTATAGTGTTTTAAACTGTTTGTATTTAAATTTGTGTTTTATAACGTTTGTTTGTTGTTTTAATTATTGATATTAGATGTTTAATGTATGTACTTATTATTTTTTAATTGTATTCTTTGTAGAATGGATCCGGAGACAATGAAATATTATTATGGACCCCAGGACAACAATGTTCTAACTGAGCAAGCAAATCATATATCCGAACAACTATTTGATGGTCGTGTAGACCCCGATCAAATTGTTGGAGTTAGACATTGGGGGAAAGGCATATTCGATCAAGATGGGTTGCAATTTCATGATAGAGTGAATGAACAATTGGATCGAATGGGTTTTTACGGCGTATATCGATGTGGTTATGTTGATATAGATCAACATTTAATAACCGCGTTGATAGAGAGGTGGCGTCCGGAGACGCACACTTTTCATTTGAGGGTAGGCGAGGCCACGATTACGTTGGAAGACGTAATGGTGATATGGGAATTTCCGACTAACGGACGTCCAATAATAGCATCAAATGAATGTCCGGATATAGAGGCAAGTTGGGGAACGTATTGTGAGCGGCTCCTCGGATTTACTCTCACTTCGTCCAATTTGAAAGGGTTGCAATTGAAGTTAACTGCATTGAGGGACCACGTGAATAACACAGTAGTCGATAGGGGTGTTCAAAAAAATCGAAAACCGACCGAACCGATCAAAAATCGAAAAAACCAAACCGAAGCATATTCGGTTCGGTTTTCGGTTTTTTCGGTTAAAAAATCGAAAAAAAAAATTTGAAAAAACCAAAAAAAAACCGAAAATAAAAAATATTGTGCAATCTATGGAACAAAAGTAAGAAAAACCGAACCGAACCGAAAATAAGGAAATTGCATGCTCTTATTATTATTATTATTATATTTTTATTATTTTTTTTAACAATTATTTCGGTTTTTCGGTTAAAACCGAACCGAACCGAACACATTTCGGTTCAGTTTTCGGTTTTCATTTCGGAAAACCGAAAATTTCGGTTAATCGAACCGAAAAACTGAAATGCGCGGTTTTAACCGTTTGAACACCCCTAGTAGTCGATGAGAATACGGTGCCTTATGAACTATATCAAATTGCTCGGTGTGTGATTTTACTACTCATTGGAGGCATAATGTGCCCCGATACTAGCAACATTTTTGTTTCGCTGGTATACTTACGATAAGTGGCCGAAATCACAGAAGTCAAGACATACAGTTGGAGAAGCGCTGTATTAGCACATCTATACCTCGAATTATGCGACAGTGCTGCAAAAAGAATCGATGGTGGAGTGGGAGACATCGGTGGCGCAATGCAGTTATTGCAGATAAAATGAAACACATTTTGAATTTGTGCATTTATATGTTTTGGATCTATTTATTGACTTTTGAAGTCTGAAACATCCAAGTTCCAATAAAAAGTTCCGATCCAAATAAAAATTAAGTTTTTGAATTCACCTAACAATTTTTTTACACCCTTCATGTAAAAGACAAAAAAATTAATAAAGTAGAAAAATATTTTAGAATATGTATGAAAGTTATGCATTGTTTTGTTAAAAAAAAAACCTTAAGAAATAAAAAAAATGTATTATTAACTATAGTGGGATATATAATACATTTTATTTTAACTTCTTTACAATATTACATGCATAAGGTTATTAGTTTGATAAAAAAAATATTATTAAAGTTCGAATTCGAATTTTAACGAATGTGACTGCTTGACTTCTTAGTTTACATGTTTATATGGAAATATATTTATATTATTAATAAAGAATCTAGGGGGTTTGGTCTCTTTAAAACTTTCATTTTTCTCTCTCCTCTACCACATTGTTATATTTTTCTCATATTCATTCTCTCTTCCCATTACGCCACATCTTTGTTTTTTTTTTTTTTTTTGTGTTTGTTTCTTATTGTTACAATTTTATTCTAAAGTATTTTACCTTTCAATTATGATTAATTTAATAAAATATAATTTAATTAGTTTTAAAAAGATATACTCATAAAAGAAAATTAGTAAATATTTATAGTTGCATTATACAAAAATTAAAATGTTTAATTAAATTATATAATTTTTTTTTAATTTTGTGTATGCATAGAGTGTGCCCCTTAACTAGTATTTATAAATTACTAGTATATCAGGTACATTCGATGCGTGTGTAAAGAAAAAATAAATATAATTTGATTAACTAGTTAAATTTAATGGTAGAAAATAATTTCTTTAGTTAATTCTATGAATTATATATATTTCTTAAATATTTTTATTATTTATAATATTTTTTAATTAATGAAGATATATTTATTAGATTTATGATGAGTTAAAAAAATAAATTATTCTTTCATTAAAAAATAAATAATAAATTTAAAATAAAAAATGTGAGATGTGAAATGAGAGAGATAAGAATAAAAAAAAGACAAAAAGAAAAAAACACGTTGTTGGAAGAAAGGGTTGATTGAAAACCGAGGAGCAAAGGAATTTTAGGAAAACTATAATTACACAAATAATTGAATAAGATCCATCAAACACTTACACATTAGTTCATTTTATATTTTCAGTATTTGTTTTTTTGATTTTTCAGGGTATCCCTCCGGCCGACAGCCAGAGGACTAATCTCCCGTCCCTACTGTCAGCGCACTAAGCGGTAGGGGGGACTGGCTAAATGGTTTGCTTCATTCACATGGGTGGAGATCGAACCCCCGATCTCATGCTTAAGGGACGAGGTGCTGAACCACCACGCCAATCATGTTGGTTATATTTTCATTATTAATCACGCTTATTATGGGCTATTTTCAGGCCTTAGCTAAAAGCCCAAACCCAACACAAATTCGCCACTCTTGGGACCTGGAGAATTTTCACTCTACCTGTGAGAGAGAGAGAGAGAGAGAGAGAGAGAGAGAGAGAGAGTGTTAGGAGGGAACAACAAAATACAGAAAATTACAGCAGTGAAATTGAGGAGATCTTCAAATCCAATAACCCACGACAAACACAGACACAGAAAAATTGCTTTATATCAATCAAAAGCAGAAGAAGCGAGAGAAGTAGTAGTGGTTGAAGAAGAAGAAGAAAGCGGAGATGCTGCCCACATCTTCATCAACCAAGGGGCGTTCAGGCCCTCAGGTCAGGCCCAATCTCGTCTCCCATTACCTCCGCAGAATAGTCAAGGTTTGTTTCTGTCATCATTTTGTATTCACAATTTCATTCATGTTCTTAATTCGTGATCATTCGAGGTTCCAGTATGAGTTATAGATCTGATCTTGGTCATTTGATGTGTTTCAGTTGCATGCCACTGATTATTGTTCATTTTGTTGTAATGGGGATTTGTATGGGAATTTATGGCTATTGTTGTGTTGGCATTTGCATTTCGGGTTTTTGTTGGACGTGTGAGGAGAGATTGGCTGCAATTTTGTTTTTCGACATGAAAGGCAGTACTGACATTTTTTTTTAACTGATTGGCAAACTTTGTTGTTAGAATAGTGCCCAACAAGCCAATATGTTTTTCTCTCATCTCTTTTGTTCATATTTGTTCTTAGTTTATGTTTAATTCATAAACAATAAATTAAGAACAAGTTAGAAAAGATCCATCTTTTTCTAAAGCCCTATATACTAAAGTGTTAGTATAATAATTCATATACATTACGGTTTGAATCCAAGTCTTGTATACAATTTAAATCTGTGGTGCAGTTAATGTGTGGATACACTTGGAAGGAAGACAATTGGATTCCTACCAAAGTTAACATACGTTTTTTTATTTTATTTCTTTTTCTTTTTCGAACTTGAGCTATAATAGCTTGATGAGCACGTTGAATTTGAATGGAGACAATCGTTATTTGTTGAACCAAGCAAAGTGAACTGCTTGAACTAGGCATTGCTCAGATAATTTTGGGCCAATGGACTGGATATATGAACTTCCCCTAATGATATGAGCTTTTATGTCCTTTCCAATGAAACTGTTTTTTTTAGAAACTGGAATAGGGTATAGAATTTCGATCCATGCCTTGATCAAATTAGGATATTGTGTGGACGAAGTGGTGACTAGAACTAATGTGACTTATCTTCCTGAAAGTGACCTCAGAAGACAATAGCTGTGCCAATTGCCATCAATTAAAGAAGATCTAGGACGTTAGCCTTTCTGGCAGATTATCGCTCTGTGTAAACAAAATTCATATTATTCATTGAATCCTGAGATTAACAAATATGGAGTGACATTTTCCTGGACTAAAGTATTCTCATTTATATTTATGGCCTGCATTTTTTAAGTTTTGAACGTGAACAATGTGCAGTTGTCAAAACACAAGCACTCAAAGTCCAATAGAGTGCGTTACTACGTATTATTTGGTATTATGGCCTGTTGGTTGAACTTGGAAATTACCTAGATCAGGGGTTACAGGTACAACCTTTGGGCGAACCAGTTGAACTATTTATGTCTTAATTATGTAATAAATAATAATTAATATATGAAAATAGATTGAATTAATAAAAATAAAAAAGGTACATATTTCTGGTTTCAAGTATAACAGGATTTAAAATAATTTTAAATAAAAAAATATGAACTAAATTTATATATTAAATTTAAAGAGAAAAATAACATAATTAACGGACACAATGAACTATATGTAAAAGAATCATATATAATTTTTTTTTAGAGCAACTTAATCTTAAAATGATGCACAGACTAGTCATTCTTAAGAAAATGAATAATTTATTTATAAGTGCTCATATCTTCAATAAAGATTGGAAAAGAGATAGATATTAGGAATTTAAGGCTTCAATTAATTTAATTTAGACAAACTCAAAACTAATCAGCACTTGGGCATTGTTTCAATATTTCCTCATTTTCTTATGTAAGAGACCATAGGTTCAATCCTAATTTCTTTTAAATTGTTTGTATTTTAAAATCTTTGATGTTCACATGGTTTTCACTAGTTTCGTAAAAGGCAGAGTGGCTCTTGCACTCCACTGGTTTTGTGGTGTGAACCGTGCCGTAGAAGGGGCTGGGTTGCCGGTTCAAGATGGGTGTCAAAACACTGCATTTGAGGTCTCCCAATTAAATTATTAGACTGACAATATTATGGATGGTCAAAGTTTCAAAATTAAGGGTCGCGAGACAAGAGTGTCCATGGAAAAGGATCTCGGTTTAGCCATTGTCGAGGCAATAATTGGTGTGTTGGACTCACTTTGCACTGTAAGTCTACAAGTTAAATTGAAACTCAGATATAAAAATGTTTAGCAGCTCCTTTTAGTAGGACTCTCAGTACCAAAATATTTCAGCCTATTATCATTGTCATAATTGTTTTTAAGGAGCTTTGTAAGGGGAGATGCCGAGTTTTTGCTGAAGGAGGGAAGCATGGAAGTAAACCAGTTGGTCAAAATATTGGACGGCGTAGTGAGCCTTGGACACAAGAAGAACAACAAGTAGGTTCTAGTTACATAGGCGCCTCTTGATTGGTCAATAATTGATGGAAGAGGGAGAAGTACATTTGAATAGGATTTGAATTTTGAACCTTGTGCTCCAATCAAAGGTTTTGCTGATCATTTCAAACCTGTCTTCCAGTGATATTGTGAAAGATTCAGTAGTTGTGTGATTCTGTTATATGAGCTGTAGCATCTAAAGTTGGCTTAGTGTGAGTTTGAACTATACTGTTCCTATCGTATTTATATCTGAGTCTACATAATTCATAAACCTGATTGAAATACTGGGCTGTTCCATTTTTGTCTACTTATCCTTTTGTAAATGTTTTAGTTTTGGTTTACCATTTACCCTCTCAGTGACATCTATTTATTTTGGGTGGTTCAATGCAGTGGCAGCAAATGGACATTGAATATACTTTCTGGCAAATGCTTCACCTATGCACATCGCCAAAAGTTGTGTAAGTGTCCCTACAGTGCATTTTGTTTCTTGGTGTTATGTTGTGATTTCATGTATATGGCTGCTTGTAAGCTGCACGTCTGATTTGATTACTGATCATTTTGTGGTGTTGACTATAATCACCTTTCAGTGTTCCAACAAAGCTCTTGAGCAGAGATTCATTTCATTCCCATCCATCCATTAAATTCTTGGACCCATGTTCAAATATACTTGTGAACTCTAATATTTTGTTTCTGGGATAATAACCTTTTGCCATTACACTTTACCCTAAAGGTTCTTTTTTTTTTTTTAACCTCCTCAACTACACAATATTTTTCCATCCCATGGGTATTTTTGGTTGAATTATTTAGCAAAAAACCCCAAAAACTCACACATATTCTATTGATGCAACCAAACAAACCTAAAAAACATGCAAACTCATCATGAGTGGTTTTTTGGCAATTATTTCCACTAAAAATAGGCTTGAGGTGGTAACGTGTAAAAAACGTGGAGTTGAGGAGGTGAAGTGTAATTATAAAAAAAAAAAAAAGTTTAGTTGGTAAAGTGTAAAGACGACCATAATTCAGATGGCGGAAGGTTTTTTTTATCCCTTTTGTTTCTACCTGAGAATGTGTGCCACATAAAATGTATATAAGAGGCTGTGAAATCTAAACATCTTCTTAGCCTGCTGATATTTGAATTGAATGTTACATAGTATCGTATCAAATATGATGATTCAGACAGTAATTATGTAGTAATCTGTTTTTTCTATGACTATTTGTCATATGCAGAGAGAAAATCTTTTAACTGAATAAAGAGTGGGTTTTTTGAATATTTTGAGGATTTATATCCTAAAATATGTAGAAGTTTAGACTTTCTTTTTGTACTATTTGGTTGCTGATGACATTGCTTCTGCATTTTGCATGTCAAACTGTTTTAATAAATGCAGATATCAACATACAAAATATCACAAGCGTAAGTCTCTCTTTCTCATTGGTCTCTGTTGCTACATATGTGTCATTGGCAAGGTCTTGTCCCACTTATTAAACTGAAGTTCTCTTGTTTCTCTGAGTTTATTCTTTTTTGCTACAGCATCTGCTTTTGTTAGGCTTTCTTGCATCCTCTGTTATGCCTAGCTTTTATAATCTCAAGTATTCTTATTCATCTGAAGTGCACTAAGATTATCTTACATTAATAAAATATGTCGTCATGGTTCAGGCAAAATTTAATGAAGATTACTGTTTCCAAAATAACCAACATCCCAGACTCCAGTTGTTTATCAATCTGAAGGACCCTTTTCTCACCACTCATATAAGCTGTCACCTCTAATAAATACGACAAATTCCTTTCGCTTCCTATAATGTCGTCAATATATAGTATGAAAAGGTTTGTTAGGACTCTGTTGGAATTTTGTTCTCCTTGTTCTTGCTTCTTGTGGAATCTATGCTACCTGATATTCTTGATGTTGTATATATAGAATGCTTTTTGGAGTGAACATGTGGTTTGTGTAACAAAATTGGCTTGAAACAGCCATTAGAAATTCCATATTGATAGTGAGACTAAAAAATATCTGAAAGCAGTCCTCCTGTATTGAAAATTTTCTAGATAAACTTGCTTTAGTGACATGCAGAGTAACTCTAGATTCGAGGGATACCTGAGTGATTACCATGCTTGAAGGCTCTTTGTAGTATGATGTATTTGTTATGTTTCTTCCATTAAGTTTCCAAGATTATAATTTCTCATAGATTGGGTGTCTACTCAAATTGAAACTAGATATTAGAAGATTTGCCAACAACTGGGATTAGTATCTGATGGTGGATACAGACCAGAATATTTGAACAGTAGATAGCATTATCACTTTTTTGGTTCATTTATTTAAATTTCATCAAAGCTACTAAGTAGAAGAACTAACCAGAGTGAACCAAAAGGAAATCCCAAAATCTAGCCTCCAGACCACTTATTTAGTCTTGCTGTTCGTCTACTCAGAGGACAAGGGCAGCTCAGTTTCAATCGACCACCAGGATCAATGATCCATCCAGGAGCGCAGGAAAATATATAATTTGCTAGCTTGAGTGGCTTGAATTTGTAGATATTAATAACCTTTTCTTTCTGTTTGCCAGAGACAAAGAACCAATGGGCACGTGATGATCCTGCATTTGTTGTCATACTTAGTCTTCTTTTGTCAGTTTCTACAATGGCTTATTGTGCTGCGTAAGTTTGTTCCAGACTTGTTTGTTATGGCTGCTTTTCACGCTGAGGTCTTATGTTAGACGCTATTTTCCTTCTAATTGATCATAGCTCCAAGCTCCAGCAAACCTTCATTTGACATAAATAAGAATGATTGAATTTTTTTTTAATCCTTACACAACATTTACTTATGTGCTTAACGCCAATCTTTCCTATATTATCCCTGTTGTTTTGTTTTCAGGTACGATCATAGCACAGGACATGCTGTTTTTGTAGTTGTTTCAGTTTTGCTTTTCCATTTCCTGTTAACAGGCGCAGTTTTGGCTACTTGTTTTTGGTAAGGACCAATGTGAATAAGAACAAAGATAAGTTGCTTAATTGCATGTCTTGCTATTTGTCCAGTTTTCTTTGTACCTTATTTAGGGAACATCATGCATCTAAGAATGCTTATTCTTAATTTAGTCCTTCAGTCCTTTTATTTTCTATTGGAGACTCCAACCCTCATCACCAACCCAAAGTTCTAATTATACTCGTGCAGCTGTCAACTCCATGCTTTGAATTGTCACATAACAAGGAAATTGTTGCACAAGTAGTAGAGTTAGTATGCTTACCTAATCTCAGGGTCACATTGAATTAATCTCTTCTCATCAACCAAGTCTTCAGAAAAAGGTTGCTGCATTTTATTATAGTGAACATCACAATGGCTGCATAGGTTTCAAATTTGTTGAACTTGACATGTGAAATCTCATAATTAGACATCTGTCCAAAGAAAAAATACATTTATTTAGTAGATAAAGATGTAACTTATTATATTGTATTTCTAAAGCTGACTCACATCACTCTAGCATTATCTCACAGAGAAAATGACTTGTTGAAAACTGAAGTGCATGTTCATTAGGTACCCCTTTCAATTGACTGAGAATTTTTTTCCGGAAAAATGGGAATTTGTCATTACCAGTTATTATGCTCATTTTGTTTGGAGTAGATGGAAGTTATATTTGGAATCAAAACAGTCATGGAGATGAGGTGCATCCACTGCCTGATACAATATTATTCTGATAGAACTTCTCATCCTGTTCTCATTGCCATGCATCTGACTTTTTGTTGCCCTTTTATCATCTTTATTTTGCATCAAGCTAATAATGAAAAGTGCTTAATATGACATCTCTTGGATGACAAGATTATGTAATTCAAAGTTTATTTGGGAAACTTGTTACAGGTTCTTGAGTAACAATTATCTTCGAGAAGAAGCTCCAAATAGTCATGTGGTGGAGCAATGGGTGGAATGGTGAGTTCTATTCCCCTGTTCTAATTTTTTGATATCTGAATTTGGTGATACTCTTCGTTGCTGTCAGTAAAATTACTTCTGTCATGTAATTTACTAAAATGTGTTTATTTTTGAAAGAGCATATTTTTCGCTAACTTTTGTTGAACTTGGTGAAGGTTGTACGCCTTTGATGTACACTGCAACTCTTTCTTCCCTATGTTTGTGTTGCTCTATGGTAAGTGTAAAATAGACATGTCTTAATGGGACTTCTCTGCAAATGGCTACTGATGTTTTTGTTATTCTTGCAGTAGTACACTATTTTCTATCACCAGTTTTGGTCGCTCATGGTTTTCTGCCCATGCTACTTTCAAATTTTCTGTTCATGGCAGCTATTTCCTACTACCATTACCTAAATTTTTTAGGCTATGATGGTAAGATGTGTTTAAGTAACTTGACTGTCTTTTGTTGATGAGAATAATTTGGAATTCCTTGTCCATATGATCATAACTTAATTAACCTGTTAATTCAGACTCATTACCACTGCTATGAGAATTCTGGCAAATTGTTACTGTTTAAAACATTGTTACTCATAAACCAGAATTATTGCAAATTCCTTGTCCATATGACAATAATCTAATAAACCTGTTAATTCAGACTCAATTTGCCAGAATTTTCATAGCAGTGGTAATGCAAAAAAGATTATGTTTTTCGCCCAGCCTTCAGAAATCTACCCAGTTTCTCATTAACCCCCCTGCCCATGCCCCCGCCCCCGCCCCCGCCCCATGTCCCCAACAACCCAAACAAAAAAGAAAAATATGGAAGAAGAAGACGAGCAGGGAAGGACTTTTCGGTTTGAAGAATTTTGCTCGCTTTATACTAATTATCTTTATTGTTTTTGCAGTGTTACCCTTCTTGGAGAGGACTACCTTTTTCCTTTATCCAATTGGGGTTGTCATTGTCCTTTCCCCTATCTGTAAGCATCTCCATACTAGTTTATAATATGAACTGAGACTATTACTGAGAAGATGATTGTTTACTCTTGTTTGCAGTAATCTTGTGTCGCTTCAATCCATCAAGATATTTCATGAATATGTATTTTAGCCGATTGTGGTAAATGGCAGCACCCAAGTTGAATGTCAAGAGCCAAGGAGCTCCTGTGGACACGGGGATAGTCAATGCATACATTTTACCCTTTCTTTGATTACATAGATAGGAAAAGAGGGGCTTGGAGAAAATTCAGTTTGTATAATTAGGCTTTTTAACTATTGCTAATCAGATTGTAATTTGCTTGGAGGGGCACTGATTGGTTCTCTTCTACCTGATATATTGGTGAAGCATTTATGTAATGATTTTTTGCTTGCTGAGCCTTTCATATACTATAAATCCAAAAACAGGAGAGTTTCCTTGATTTTCTTTAGTTCAATGCTTTGTATATTTATTATGTAAGTAAATAAATGTCCGCATTCACGTAACTGAACTTTCATGAGTTCGTAACCTTAGGACCTCTACTTTATCGATGAGGTATAAGACTCCCGAAGCTTTGTGTTTCCCCGTTAGGAAACCAAGAAATGGGTTGGCTTTGGTAGAGGTGGCAAAATCGTTTTCAAATGAATTGAACCCAATTTATATGATTTTAGGTTGGGTTGGATTAGGATCGATATATTTTAAAGTGAGTTGAGTTTTATATGATTGATGTTGATATTGAGTCTAGATGGGTTGATAGTGAGTTTATATTGGATTCTAAATGCATCACTCAATAAATAAATACATATATATATATATATATATATATATTTATTTGATTGCAATTTATTTAGTATTGTAGAACGATTTAAAGAGTATAAGAATTAATAATTTTAATTTATCTTTTTTGGCTTTAATTAAACATACAAGAACGATGCATTGGACCCATTGGAAATTATATCAAATTCATCTACAATCCATATTCAATGCAGAGACGAGAGATGAAAGAGAAGAAAGAAAAAAAGTTAAAAATAAAAAAACACATGTATTTATGATTATATTTTTATTTTATATACTAAATTATAATTAAACATGCAAGAAGTGGCCAATTCTCCTCGATGGTTGGTAGGATGGGGATTTTCCGCTATCTATGAATACCGTGTGGATAAAAGTGAGTGTTGATCATCAAGTGGTGGCAACCCACATATTAGGAAGATGATGATGGCTACATCCATTAGCACAACATGCCAACCAAGAAGCACCATGTTCTTTGCCTGATCCATAACATGTTATATGATTAATATTCACTATGCGCCTTAGTGGTTTCGACTTGGAAATTTTTACCTTCTTAACATAAAAAAGTTTTCTGTTTTTTTTGTTTAGACATAAGAATTTTGATGGAGCAACTTGGATTATGTTTTGCAAATTTGAAATATTCATCCCATCTCCGCATAGAAATGCCCCAGTAGTCTCACCCCCTTGGGTGAGATTCCGAGCTCACATAGTACAAGGTATTACACTGGTCATGAAAAAAAATAGGGAAAGCTCATACCTTTAAATTTTCCAAAATAATTGAGTATGAGTAGCTCAATAATAATAATACAATGTATAAGACAGAAACCGAAAGCGTCCCTTATATATATATATATACACACACACACACACACACACACATATATGATAGATGATATTTGCTTAATGTGATTTGACTTGTAACAAAAAAAAGAATGTGTGGGGGTAGCTGGGGAGGGGCCAGGGCTGTGGTTTTTCCAATGTTGGATTTTCTTTCCAAGTAATATGTGGAGATTACGAAGGTCATCCAGAAAACGGCAAAACAAGCAATTTCGGATCCAAAAAGTCGTCAAATTTTTCGCTAAATATCACTTTCTTCATTTTGATTTTTTTTTTAAAAAAAAAAGGTGGTTCAAATGTAAGGTAATCATGACCTTACCTTGAGGACATAATTCGCAAGCTTTGTAGATGCCATATGCTGATCCGCTCACAGTGCCAAGTAATCCAAATCTCAACAACCCCAGAATTGACTAAAGTCAGAGAAACGCTATAAATACACACACACACACACACACGCATATATATATATATATATATATTACTAAATCAATCTTTCACAATCAAAAAAAAAAAATCAATCTTTCACAATCACACCAACAATTTTTACCTACACCATGACAATGTGTAAGCCAGAGATGAGATAAAACCAAAACCCTCTTCGATATATTATCAAAGGATAAACACAAAGCCACATTTCAACAAGAGAAAAAACACAAGAACTTCACTTTCATTTTACTTCTAGTTTCAGTCAAGATAAACAAAACTTAAAAAGTATGTAAAAAAGATACATGTCTCATAGTTTAATATAACAGGCAATAACCATCCAAATTTTCATTTATGTATTGTTTGGCATTCCTTTTTTTTTTTTTGTTCATTGCTCGTTGAGTTCGCTCCCGGCGACATCGACCACGAATCGGTATCGAACGTCATTCTTTTCGAGCCTCTCAAAGGCAGTGTTGATGTAATCCATTTTCACTACCTCAATGGTGGATGTGAGGCCCTTCTCTTTGCAGAATTCCAGCATTTCCTCTGTCTCTTTCATGCTACCAATAAAGCTGCCCGTGATACTTTTCCTCCCTATGCCAAGTTGAAAAAATAAAATAAATTACAGAACTTGGGTATGTTACAAAAAAAAAAAAATAATAAAATAAAAATTAAAAAATCCCATCACGAATATGGCATATGTAAGTAAGTTAAGATAGAATATAAACTAATGCGAGATAGATATAACGACAAGCCGATGTTGTTTAAGTAGGTGTGGTTGTTCTGAAATACCAACAGAACCTAAAATTTTGGTAGCTTCTGGCATTGAAAAATGCCAAAGATGTCATGTAATCAACCCCTGACCTACTTTTGAAAGTTTATCATAATATGGGTGTGCATTTTGAGCCGAATTGAAAGTTTAGTATACTAAAGTAGCGTATCAAATACCAAATCTGAGTAACCAAGTAAACATAAAGTGCAACCGACTAATATAGATAAATTAGACTGATAAAATGGAACTCACCAAGCATAACCATTGGGGTGACAAATTGCAAGGGGGTGTTGATAACGCCCATCAAGATTAACTTGCCATCAACTTTCAACAGAGAGAGGTAAGGTTCCAAGGGGTGGAAAACGGGTATTGTGTCGATAATGTAGTCGAGTGAGTCGGTAAGCTCTTGCATTCGAGCAGCATCCGAGCTGACCAGGTAGTCATCAGCGCCAAGGTGGTCTATTGCCTCATCGCGTTTCTTATTGGACGAGCTGATGACAGTAACATGGTGCCCCATGGCCTTTGCAATCTTAACTCCCATGTGACCAACCCCGCCGAGGCCCAAGATCCCCCCTCTTAAGCCACTCTCTTTTAGTCCAAAATGGTTAAGGGGACTGTAAATTGTCACCCCGGCACATAGCAGAGGTGCTGCCTGTTCCGGTGCCATACCATCGGGAATTTTCACCACGAACCTGAAAAAACGAATCGAATTTGAAATATGAGAATCATCTCATGCCCAACAACTAAAAACATCTGCTACTTAGAAACTGAAACACACCTAGCTATTCAAAGAACGTAAAGGATTAATTACAAAAAACCACCCTGATGATTTGGAATATTACAAACACTCCCTTAATATTTGATCATGTACGACAAATTCCATCTTCAATTAGAGGATATCCATGGCACAAAATCAAACATTAGGGGGGTGAAGACATGCTTAAGCTCAAGGGGTTTTCCATAATTTACCCTGACGGAAGCATAGAACTAATTGCAGTTGTGCTCACTTCTGATTCACAACCATAGCACCGGCAAATCCCCCTTGGGTGGGTTTGCCATCAGTATAAACATCATTGTAGGACCAAATCTTCTTGTTGCAATATTGCTCGATATCCGCTTTGCAGGGGCGGCAGTTGCCACAGCATCCGACGATGCAACCAACTCCGACCACATCACCGGCCCTGAACTTGCTCACATCTGATCCAACCTCCACCACCTCACCCGCCACTTCATGCCTATGAAATAGCACAGCAAAATTGGTGTGAACAAATTTAGCACTAACAAAACCATAGCCTTATCGAACATTTATGATTACTCGTGGTTACAAACAAGGTGAAAAATACGTATCATACTAGCGAACAAAAAAGAAACAGCCCCACCACAACCCACAAAAGAAGGGCTCATATTTCTCTTGATAGATCATTACAAAGGAAAGAGATTGGTTGATTTCACATCTTCTTGTTTTTCTTAGAAAACAAATAATTAAATAAAAGAAAAAGAAAAAGAAGAGAGGAGATTTATTGATTTCACAAAAGAACCCAAAATCCAATGGATATAGTACTGGGGTGCTCGGAGGAACAAGTGGACCCCAACCTCTGCCAACGAGAACCCCTTATTTAAACATTAATGATTCTATCTTAGCTTCAGAATTAAGCACCCTCGGATGGAATGTGCACAACTATTCTAAACTAAAGCTGCTCTTTTTCACACACTGCAGATTTCTTGCGAAAGCTGCTTTTTGCTTTTCTCTTAAAACACACACATACACAAACAAAAGAACAAGAGAAAAAAAAAACAGAGAGTAGAAAGCATTTACCCTGGAACCATGGGGTAATTGGACATGCCAAGATCATTCTTAACCTGATGAACATCAGTATGGCAAATCCCACAGCATATCACCTTCACATAAACATCTTCAGGGCCCGTGTTTCTGTTCATGCATAAATATTTTCAAAAAAAGATCATTTTAGACACACACATACACACGTACAGAAAAAAAAATGAACTTTATACAAATAAAAGAAAATCAAGAAAAACGGAAATTAAACATTGGGGAGGCATAAAAAAGGCTGGAGGGGGGAAAACACGCATCAACACAGAAAATAAAACAGAGATAACTGGAAAAGGCGAAATCTTGAAATACCTGAGTGTGTATGTGTAGGGTGATAGAACCCCAGAAGGGTCTCTCGCAGCCCATCCCACTGTTTTTCTCTCCACTTCCAAAGTACCCATTACAGCTTTTGATGCCTTTTGAAGCTTAATTTGGTTGAATTTCGGTGTTTATGAGTGAAAAACTGAAAATCTTTGAAGATATGCTGCTACAATGCAAGCATATATATATATATAGGAATATGAGGACAGCGCAAACGATTAATGGGATTAAATCTTTGTAAAATTAAAGGAAAAAGTTGACGACTAAGGAATGCGCTACATCTCAGCAAAACAGTCCGCTGGTGGGGTGGGGGGGGGGGGGTTGGTGAGCAGTGCCTCTCTGTTTATCTTTTTAAGCCTTGTATGATTGATTATGTTAATAAAAATATTTTATTTATACTGTATTTTTTGAAAGTAGATTAGGTTTAATCAATGAATGCTGACTATTATGACGAATGCCTTTTAATTTAAAATGTATGGGAAGAAATTAAGGTTTCTATGTATGAATTCCTTCTCTCTTTAATATTTTACCAAATTTTTAATCTCGATCACTCATCCCTTTACCTAGCATATATTAGTAAGTGTGAAATGAAATGTTACACGAAAATATAATAGAAAATCTAGATTGGTGCCTATAAGAGTAGGGTGGTCATTTGAAATTCTTTATTTCAAGTCGTATTTCATTTTATATTTTAATATATGAATATATACGTTAAATATAAAAATTTTAATTAAAGTATATATTTAAAAAAATAATTTTATACAAATAATATGAATTTATATTTTAAAATAGGATATGAAATATTATTTTAAAACAAAAAATCACATCCGTAGAGTTTTTATTTTTCAGCCTTCTTCAATTGTCCTAGACTTCTACAAATTAGTTGATGTGTGGGAGGGGCCCATGATTTAAAACTCGGATTATTTGTCGAATCAAAAAATCAACTGGGTTCGGTAGGTTACAATTACTAGTTCACGATTGGACGAGTAACATCACAATTAAGTAATAAATACTAATTGATATATTCAAACAGTTTAAAACAATAAAAATTAAAACACACACACACACACACACAAAATTTCAAGTATATTAGAATTTAAAATACTTTTAAATATAAAATATGTACTTAACATCCTAACTTAAAATTAAGAAAAAATTAACATAATTAACAAGCATGATCGATGAATTATATGTAAAAAAAAAATAAGCCATATATAAATCTTATTGTGTGCAAATATGAGTAACTTAATTTCAAAATAACCCAGAAATTATTCGTTCTTAAGAATGTATATATATACATATAACATCTACATAGTACTGTTATATTAATTAATCAATCAAATCTTAAACAAGAAGTGAAAAAGAGAGAAATTAGGAATTTGAGATTTCAATTAATTTAGTTTATACAAACTCAAAATAACTACACCTTGGTATTGTTTCAGTGGCACATGTTTTTATTTTGCATGTGAGAAGTCATAGGTTCAATTCTAATTTGTTAAAATAAAATTTGTATTTAAAAAAATTATGAATTATTTTTTTTTGTGTGATTCAATACCAGATCAATCGATTTGCAAGTCCACTTAATAGTTCTTATCTAGATTTTATGAAAATAGAACAATTTTTAGACTCCACTAGTTTTATAAAGTGATGAACCGAACCATTTTAAGGGCCGAATTGTGATTCAGCCGGTCCATGGACAACCCGTCCTCCTAATTTGAGTTTTCATTAAGGCGTAGTGATTGTTTCTTAGAAAATTTTAATGCTATATTTGGAACATGAATTTTGTTGAGAAAATATATGAGGAAAATGAGAAGGATAAAAATGAAAACGAATAGTACTATCATTTGAATCAAAAAAAAAATTCTTTCTTATTTTTCCTACCAAAATTCAAGAACCAAACGGAGGTTAAGTAAAGTGTTTTTGGCTTGTCATAATTATCTTACATGGTCCCTAAAACCACCTTATGGATAGTAACAAGTACGAATTTTGTAGTCATTGTTTCTAATTAGAAAACCTTAAGCAAAATGGTTTTGGTGTGCTGAATAATCACTACACAGTCTACATTAATGTTAGGTAATGGATAATGATAGTAATAAATTTATCAAATAAATTTGTTCAGTATAATGATTATCGTCTCTCTCATAATATATAATGATTGATTTTTTTTTTTAAAAAAATAATAGCATTACAAATTTCGAAAATTATCAAACTTGCCGTTGAATTTTTCCCTTAATATCATTTGGAATTGTTTTTTCCCGCCATTTTCTCTTTGCTTCGACCACAAAATTAAGGAGAATTCGGATCAAGATATATTTTGTATTTATTTTTCTTTAAAAAAATATAAAATGATGGTTTGGGGTTGGTGAAAATGGTACGTCAGCAGGTGGTCAGCATTCTTTTTTTTTTTATTGGTAGTTGTCATCATCATCATCAAGATCAGGACTAGCCGCTGGGCCCAGTTGGTTGTTTCACCTTTGAGGCCAAGCAATATTCTTAAAATCATTCTTTTATTTTTATTATTTATTTCAATTTTCGTTTTACTGCAATGAGTGAGGCCTAATTGTGTTACTTCACTTAACCTACTCCAGCATATATCCAAATCCAAATTCAAAAAATTTATATATGTTGCTATGTGATATTATCCAATAAATAAATCTGAGAACACAAACTTCTGGTCACTCTTTCTAAATTTATATTTGTAGATTATATTAAAGTAAAGGTTAACGATTTATAAAACAAGATGTCTAGCGGCTATATATATATATATATATATATATATATAATTTTTATAAGTTTTTTATGACCCAAATTATTTACAAGTTATTATTCTTAAAATCTAATAAGTAAAAAGATTCTATATAACTTATCAAGATAAGTATTGGATCAAAAAAAAATAAAAAATGAATCAAGATAAATAATTAGTAGAAGCGTGTATAATATTATATATATATATATATATAATAAAATTCAACTGCAATAAAAACTGTGAAAAGACACAGTTGTTGTCTCTGTTAATTAAGTTATTAAAAGTTACGGTTACGATAAAACATTATTATTTTGTAATATTTATCATTGATACTAAATTTGGTAATATTAATTATTATCATTATTATTATATTTTCTCTCTCTCTCTCTCTCTCTCTTTTTGTAGTGTTTCAATGTGGCATTTCTCCGTTTCTTTTTCATGATGTGTTCCCTGAATGAAGAAATCAACAAGAAGACATTGCTCAAGCCTCAAAGCAATGAGACTAAATTATCAAAAAAGAAAAGGAAAAAAAAAATCTTTCTCAACTTCCCATTGGCTGGAGGTTGATAGCCTGCCTGATAGGGAGCTAACGTCATCTGCCAAAGTTGGTGAATTGAAACTGAACGACTATAACTGAACCTCTGGTGGAGCTCTGTGTGTGTGTGTGTGTGAGAGAGAGAGAGAGAGAGAGAGAGAGAGAGAGAGAGGAAAACATGATAGTAAGTTAAAATGGTGAATATTACAATTATTTAATCATAATTTTTGTATGCACAACTAATCGGTGTATCCAACTACTATATTTCTGTTGAAAAGAAAAAGGATAACAAAAATTGGAAGTGGTTATAATGTAATGTACGTTAAAAGGTAGTTATCGTGAGATGACATTAAAAATGACAAAAGAAAAAACATATATAACAAGAAAAGTAAAAATGCAGATTCTCGATGTGCTATATATATTTATATATATTTATATATTGTTGGGGATTTAGCTACAATCACACACACAATTAAAAAAATAAATATGAGAAAGGTAAAAAAAATTGATACAAGAATTTCACATCGTTCGGCCAAACAAGCCTATCTTCGTAGGCAAGAAAGAGATAAAATTCTAGCATGACGAAAAATGTGTGTGTGTACAATTTGATTCACACCATAACATCAAATTCCTAGATATCCACCCAATTAATATAATTTCAAAAGTGAGTCGAAAATAAAACTTTAAACCAATTTAGATTTTCATTAAAAGTTCATTTCAAATCGTACCACGAACTTTGTGAATCAGATCATAATTCGAATTCACTAAAATTCAAACCACATCAATGTGTATATACTGAAAAATTGAAAGGACTAATAAAACATGAGGAATACTTTTCAATCGAAATAGGTCACAAGGGTCGTAGAAAAAATTTAGTTGAAATTAAGTTGCATGCATGTCATAAATACTTAAGAAAATAATTGGGTAAATGAGCCTTGAAAGTAATGCTATGTAGTAGGTAATGGACGAAAACTTGGCCCATGCAATTGTTTGAACTAGACTTTGCATTCAACAATGAAATATTCAAATTATGAAAATTGTTGTAAAACAATAATTCAAACCACCTGGGCCCGGGCCCGGGCCAGGGCATGCCTCAAGAGAAAATAAACTTAAATTACACTAGATAGGGAAATCAATAATAATGTACACTCAATCTATTGCATGATAAGTATTAAAGCAATGATCATTTTTTTTTCAAAAAAAAAAAAAGTGTTTCTGTTCTTTTATTAGTTATACACTAATTATATAATGAATGTAATTCATGTATGTACCATATAATTAATTTTGATTCAACCGAACTTTATCTTATTCAGTGACTATAGAACCAGGATTCCAAACTCAGAGAGTACTGTGTCTAATCCTCTTATGGACTATAGTCACTGAGTAATACAAATAATTAAAAAAAAATAAAAATCAGGAGGTCCATTGAAGAATGATATGGGAGTGCATTAAAGGACGATTATGATAGTTATTCAAATTTAACCCTATACATATGACGTATCTTTAAAATTAGGAGGTGCATGTGTATATCCTAAATTATATGTGGCTCCGCCATTGATCCTACTAGAATCTCTTTTCAATTATTGCTAATAATTAATTACCCTTATACATTTTAAGAAATTCTTCTAAGATATTGCTTACTTTTCAGTTATATACAATAGTGAAAGAATTTGGGATATGTTTAATTCACTTGTTTGTGGTATTTCAATACTTTTAATACACGTATAAAATGTTGTTTGATTATTTGTCGTGATTTAAATTTTGGCAATGGCTCGAAATGCGGTTTGAATTTCAAATTTGGGGAACCTATCAAAAAAATAAAAAAAGGTTAAATCCCCAAATTGGACTTGTTGCTTGGAAATTAAAATAGCTTTACTCCAAAATTGCCAAACTTTCAAATTTAGGGGTTATTTTTGGCCAACGGACAATAAAAATTCTTAGAACCCAAATTGGCCAAGTTAAATAAAGTTAAAGGATCAATTTTGTAATCTTGCCGAAACCAAAAATTTGAAAATATTATACAAGTTGTGACTTATTGCATACGTTAACGGTAACCATAAAGAAATTAAATTAGTTTAACATAAGGGTAATATCTACAATCTTGATAGAGAATGGCAAAAATATATTTGTAAGTTATTATTATCAATAAGTAATTACCATGTGAAGTTCATAATTGGGTCCATAGATGGACGAACCAGAGCTAGCTGAGAATCACTATATACACATTTGTATATTATCAATATAATCCTATTGGTCTCACTTCATGAAATTAAAGCAACTTAATTTCCTCATGAAGTGACTTTCTAACAAACGAAGGTTATCCAATCATTTGCAGAAATTGAAAGATGAGGCAAACCGGACGGGATCCCTACCCCAAAACGATGCCCCATCTCATGCTCCATATTCTAAACTCGTGACACGTGTAAATCTTCAAGATTTACTTAACAACAGATTGTTTAGTTATGTTAATTATATTTTTTTCGTTATCTCAACTGATAAGTAAATCTTAAAAATTTACATGTGTCATTAATCTAGAGTATGGAGCATGAGATGGGATATTATTTTGGGGTAAGGGATCCCGTCCGCAAAAATATTTCTATATAACATGTAATATGCTTTTGCCCACAGAATTTTAATACATATTAATTTTCTGTTTATAAATTCAAGAGTTTTACCATGCCACGAAACAACAAATTCGGTTGCAAAATGTTCTCTCTCTCTCTCTCATTATAATTTTTTCTTTTTAATTTTTAATATCAACTACGTACTAATACAAGTAACATGTATTTATAACAAAACATATTATACAAAATTATAACTGATTTTCAAGAAAATTTTTATTACCCTACATCCCATTGACTTAATAGAACTTAGTAAATTATTCGTTTGCTTGGTTCGTTTGGATTTCGCACGACACATATTGCTGCCTTAGTATGTTGCCCAACAGACAGGCCCGAAGAAGAGATCGGAGGCCCTGCCGACAATGCAGGGAAATATCTTCATGTAATACAAAAGTGGGCCGGGAAGCCCATCCAGTGGAATGGATACCCAGTCCATTATAGGTGGGCAGTCCAACGAAAAAAAAGACCCATGGCCTGAAGATAATAAGCACATTAAAGGTCATCACGGTTCCGTTTTGGTTTTTCTTGAACACACTTAAAATCTAATTGTCATAAGCAATTTTTTTTTTTAAAGCATATTTTAAATTGTGGTTTTTAAAAATTAAAACTGAAAGTACGGTTTAAAGCGGTTCAAATTGGTTTAAATTGCCGTTTTTAATATTAAAACCAAAAGTGCGGTTTAAAGCGGTTCAATTTGGTACGTTTTGACGGTTTTAAATAAGAAAAAGAAATAGTTAGAAAAAAATAAAAAGCATCATATTCTAATATCAATTAATTATTTGAATTAATATTAAAAATTCAACAGATGAAAATAAACTTTTTATAAATAAAAAGTCTAAAAACTAAATATATAGAGTCCATAAAACTAATAGATATAATGTGATTTTGCATATTTAAATCAAGTTCAAACAATAATATTGATTTTACTACGCAACTTCTTAAGATTTTGGCTACAATAATATAGACAAATCTTCATCTTGTTTAGTGTCGAGGTGGCTTCTCGACAAGGGAGGCATAAGGGTTTTTGTTATGATTTATCTGTTTTGGGTAGTCATAAGGTTGGAGACTCCGTCTCGGGCTCATTATCTTTATTTCTCAGTTCAGTTATTATTATCAAGTTACACTTTACACTGCGTGTACTTTATTATGATTTAACCGTTTTGAGTCTCACTTTCAGTCAAATATATCTATCTATCTGTATGTGGTCTCAATAAGTCATTTGGACTTAACCCCTGGTTTCTTTCTTTTCATTACCTCAGAATTAGAATAATGGCCGTACATAGGATGGTTGTCGCTTCTCCAATTGTTTATATTAAATTTCTTCATTTCACTTTGTCTTGCTATATAATCCGTAGTTTGTTATTTGATGCCACTAATTGGCTATTTTGATGTTGTACTTGGTTGCGCTGCTTGGTTAAACCGAACATAGTTATATATATTATTCATGTTGCATTTTTGACTCTGCCTCCACTACGTATCGTTAAGTTAGGCGTTCGTACTAGGTGTAAATAATGCGATTGTCGGTGGTCTCCAATTCTAAAATAGTTTGGTTAATTATAGTTATCTCTTATCATACATTTTCATTGTTAGTGATTTATCATCTTGCAAGACACTTGTAGCTGGATCTTTTGCCATATTTTTTAGAACACTACAATTAACTTAATCAGATATGGGCCAAAAAAAATAAAAAAATAATAATAAACTTTAAAATTAAAAAAGTAACAACAAAAAAATGAAAAAAAATCAACTTTCACATACAGTAGTCCATCGCTATTTTAAAAAGTTAAAATTAAGCTCAACTGAATAAAAAAGCAGAAGTAAAAATTAACATTTTAATCTACATAATATAACAAATTAACCACGGAATTAAACATCATAATAAGCGTTCTGATTTGTTACAGTTTTTTAGAATCATAAGGCTTTGATTTGTTATATTTTTGCAATTTACAAAGTAAATGCAATATAGAGTACAGTTTAGGGGTAAAAGTATAATTGACCCTATTTTTCTTTTTTTTTTTTTTTTTTTTCTCATTTCTGTTTTTGGTTGATTTGCTGCAGATTGAATAACATCATTGGTCATTCAAGTAACAAAAAGGCCTAAATAGTAGCCAATACCTACCAACTCTTATTAATTAGTATATATTTCTTAGATAGAAGAGTCGTGATTTTCAAAACATTGAATTGACGTTACAGTAGATTGAGTTGATTTATTATAATTAGTCTATGATTAATTTTTTAATGGAAATGAATATTGAGACTTCAAAAATTATTATTGGACCTTTATTTGTATTTTTTTTATTAAAAAATTAATCAAAATGTTTATTTATTGTTTGAAACCCTAACCCTAACCTATTATTATGTTAAAAACTTATATTTTTATTCATAAATTTATCGTCACCCATCTAGCTCAAATTCACAAAAATTAAATAATAATAATAATAATAACAATGATAATATTTATAATTGTGGTAGTACGATATAAGATTTCAACATTAAAAAGAAAAACAAAATCTCATCTTGTGGCATCAATGAAATTCTACTCTTCTTTTTCAATGAAATCAATTAAATGCATAATATGTTTTTACATGAATAAACTCAATATTTATTTATTTTCTTACTATTATTTTACGAAGAACAATGTAAAATTTAAATATAAAAATAATTTTGATCAAATGGTGAATAGAGATCAATTAAATTTAAGGAATATTTGTTCAATTAAAAAAATTCAATGATATTCAATAAATAAAACGAGGGCATTTTGATCAATTTATGAAATTAAAAATATAATTGAAGTCCCAATGACGGATCTAGGAGTGTAAATAACAATATATATATATATATATATATATATTTTGATTACAAGAAATATCATCCCAGTTCCCAACCACCGTCCGGCCTCTCAATTTAATAGAATTAATTGTTGGGTATGCTATGCTTGTGCCAAGTGGAAAAAATTAATCCGGCTAGTTGGGCATACTGTGCCAGCTACTTCCGTATTAGGTAGTGCATATTTATAGCCCAACAATGAGTTCAACAGCCCGCTCCAATAGAAAGAGCAAGCTTGGTGTCACTCCAGCAATAAGTGGGCCCATAAGCCCATCTGGAAGCTTAATAAATAGATTAATAATTAGATTAATGAACTTGTTTGTTTATCCACGAAAATAACACAGCGCCAAGTTCGATTTTCGGAAAGTGTACTTATTGGGAGAGGAAGTAACCTTTAATACTTCATCCCCGAAATTCATCTACACGAAGATAGTGACCTGACATCTTGAATGGATAGAATTTTATGAATTAAATGAATTTATGTACACTCCCAATCGCCAATTTCCAGCCACACCTTCCAACTTAGGTCTGCCATCACTGAAGCACCCGAAGGCCCTATCAGGGGTTCGACTATGTCACAGTTCTCAAGTAATGATCTAGTTCATATATTTCTCCTATTACCGTTGCCAAACTTGCATTTAGTATTCAAATTGATGAATTGTTTATTCAGTTCTCGCTTTAAAATAATTTAAAATTTTACAGTTCTCAAGTAAAGATTTGGTATTCCCTCGGTCAATAGACTTTCACAGTTATATTTTTTATTTAGCCTTTTGATAAAAATTAATGCATATCATAATTAAATATTATATAAATAAATTTTTATTAATATAATTAGTATCTAATAAAAAAAAACAGTAATTTCAACAAAACCGATTGAAAAGCTAACCACATTTTAGAAATTAGGGCTTCCATAATGGGGGACGAGTGTGGATGCAAGTGAGAAAAATATTTAGCTAAAATGGGTTCAAATAGTCATTTTAAGTAGGTAAATTAAATCTATTTTTGCATCTCAAGCGTGTAACATTCAGTCGAGGGTACTTTTAGGGTTTATTTTGCTATGCTTTTAATTTCATAGGGTTTAATATATTGGTTAAAATATGATAAGTTTTTTTATAATTAAATTTACACAAGGGACCTCCATACAATAAGCCCAAAAATATTTTCCCATTTTCAAATGGCGGGGTCAGTTTCAAGGACAATTGTCCGCCGGGACCGCCACTAGCAAAATATTTATTTGAACTCATTAAATGTTGCCATAAGTTGTTGAAAATTTAACTTTTTTGCATTTGGACATTTTCGCCGTGCTAGGTCTGTGCATCACGTGTAGCGAAACTGATTTAGAGGGTGTTTGATTAAGTTTATTTAAAATATTTTATAAGCTTCTACATCTTATAAGATGTTTTAAGAACTTATAAGATGTTGGATCTTATTTTAAAAATAAGTTATTAAAATGTGTGGATAAATAAGAAGGGGTATAGCTTATAAGATGTTAGTAATGACAATATTGTAATTAATTTGGTTAAAAGTAAAGGAGTTTGGTAGATCTTAAAAAATAAATTGCTACCTCTTTACTTTTTTAAAAAGAGCTTATAAGCTCTTAAACATCTTATTTGAGGAACGTATAAGCTCCACCTCTAAAATTTTTGCCAAACATTTTGCAACATCTTATAAGCTCTCAAACATCTTATACGATGTTTTGAAGAATTTATAAGCTTAGCCAAACACCCTCTTACTCTCAAGCAATAACAACAATATTAACCCATTTGTTTTGGAGACATGACTCTAATAGAGTAACTAAGAATTTGTAGTTACCTATAATAACGTAATGAATTTTTTTATACCCTTTTATCTAAATAGGCTAATTTAGATACCAACGCCAGAAACAATCCATCAACTCTTTTCATATGGTCAAATTGTACGAACTCATTACTCATGCATCCTGCAATTCTCAAAATTGCAATTCGACAAATAGTTGTCTTTCCGAATTCAAGACATGTAAAATCTCTCGTGGCCTACAAAGCCTACAACTTCATCACTTTCGAAATCTTGTCCCATTCCAAATTGATAACATTTAATAAAAGTTTTTTGTCTTAAGATATGTTGTGTTGAGTCTAATTAAATTTAAAAATTTTGTAAATAAAAATTAATATAAAAAATCCTATAAAATATAAAAATTATTAGTGAAGATCCTCGACTGATAGTGTGATTTACACACACTATTTTTGCATCTATGATAATATTTTAGACTTGCAAATTTACCATTTTAACCTTAAGTTAATTACAAAATCCTTTGTGTTAATTTTAGTTAGCACAAAAAATTCTATATTAAAAAAAAAGTCTAAAACTCTTTATATTTTTAAAAACTAGCACACCGCCCCTCATGTACCACAACTCCCGTGTCTCGCAAATCGGCCATAAATGCGTGTGAAATTTTGAAAGTTGGGATCTGGAGGTTTTTTCCTCAACCGACGTGACAAAAATGCATTGTTATTCTTCAATTTTCTGAAAGAGGGTAAAATTAAAATTCGCTCTCAAATTTCTAGAAAATGAACCTAGGAGACGGTGAGCTAGTTTTCAAAAATATGAGGGGTAATTTTTTTAACACATAATTTTTTGTGCTAATTAGAATTAACATAGGAAATTTTGTAAATTGAACTCTTTAATACATTATGCGTAATTGAATATTCTCTGATGATTATACATTAATCGTATGATAAGTATAATTCACTTATTATGTAATTATACCAGTATGGACGTATTGATGCACACTAAAATTTTGTATTGTATATTTTTACCAATTATACTAATGCATGGATGCACAACAAGTATATTTAAATAATTATGATTTCAAGTCAACTGTATATTTAAAAATAACAATAAATTTATACACATAATATGTGTGTATATGTATGGTGGAATAAAAGATGACACATGATGTAAAGGAGAAGATCATATTCGCTAATTCATTGGGTGATTTCTTTTTGATGCGGGGTCTTTTTGGTTAACCATGTGGTGGAGTTTGATACACTCCGAGTGATACGCTGGTGAACTACCTGTCAAAGAGGGAGGAATATAAGTGAAACTCGCCAGTTTTGCCCCAGTATAGGCTCTCCAACGCTCAAGTTAGTTTTAGGATTTTTTTTGGAGAAGATGAACAATAGAAATGCAATAATCTTTTTTGGAAGAAGAATGCAAGATAATGTCCAGTTACCTCTTTCGAAGAACCTTTTACCTATTTATATGAGAGTGGGTCTTTGATTTGATACAGCTGATGGTGATTGGCCAGCTGATCTGACCCATGGAGTACAAATGACCTCAAGGGCCTGTTAGGGTCTCTTTTCGTGGCCTCATGGCCACGGACTCAATCGAGAGGTAAGCCCGGGGGTATATCCCCTCTTGTGGAATTCACTCAGGGACTTCTTATTATACGCAGATGTTCTCTCGAGGACATTAAGTCTCTCGAGGCATCGGGCCTAACACTTATGAGATTTTTGTTCATTGGCAAAGTGCTGACGTGTTTTGGGTGAGAGGACGCATAGCACATCGCTCTTAATTAGACAGCTTTTCACAGGCAAGTTATAAAGTTTCTTTATCTGTTGCATCCATTAATTATGCGTCATCTATAGGGAAATTCTTACTCAATCTTGATTCGATTGAACCCAACAAATTATATGGCAAAGTGTGATATATTTATAAAGTGACTGATCACTTTTCTAAATTGTCCACTAATCACAAGATAAGTATAAAACATTGTCATGTAATTAACATTGGTTCTTAATTTGTTAGTCCCTATATTTGAAAAGGCAAATCTACTATTACAAATATTTAAACAAATCAGTATGGGTGCTCGTTAGATTTCATCTGAATGAAAATAATAAAAAAAAAATTTTTGGCTTTACTTCAAAAGATAGTACTCTTTACTTTAATTTTTTTATCCTTTTTATTTTCCTTCTATTTTTCCTTGTAAGAAAAATCTTTAATTACAGGATCGATACACTATAAATTTAGAATACTATATATAAATTTAAATTAACGTAGCTCACACCGATAATTGATAGCCAATCAATATGGATGTTTAGACAAACATTCTTGGATAATTCTTCATCTCCATCTCTCACCAATATTGATAACTTTTAATGGAATAAACGATTATCCAAATGCGGAGTGGAGAGGGGACCCAGCCAAATATATAATGTAAACTTAGAGCCCTCCCATTATAGATTTTCTAGGATAGGCCTACACCAACTGTCATACCAAGTTTGTTACTATGATGTTTTTTGACTTTGCCACTTAAACTTTTTTTTTTTTGTCTCTGGTAGCCATCCAAACTATACGATTTTTTGACTTTACCACCTGGGAGCGAATTTCGGCCAAAAAAGTTACCGGAACAGTACCACGTGCATGGCATGTGATCTTGGCAGAGGCATTTCCGTCATTTCACTTGTAGAAAAATTATTTGTAAAATTGTTGTTCATGGGACTCAAACCTAGGTGCTGCATGAGTGTAACAATACCTATTACCGCTTGGGCAACCAACACAATTGTGAAAAATAAGGTAGATTTATGTATTTATATATTACTTGTATAAATTCAAATAAATATATTTTAATATCAATTTGAAATCCACAAAAATAAAACGAATAAAAACAATTTGTTTAAAGAAAATTTGATTTATCTAGTGTAATTATTTTTTAATAAAAGGGAAAAAAATAAATTTGATTAATTTTTTTAAAAAAAATTAATTCATTTTAAAAAAATTAATATAAAAATATCACTATCAAGTTCTTTTGATTTCTTTAAAAAAATAATTTCTATCAATTTCTTTTTTGGCCAAGTAATGAATGAGTCTAACTTTCATGACCACTCTTTATTATAGAAAATGAAGTTCTCTACTTATCATAGATTAATCTCTTCTATAATTCCATTCATACATATGAACATAAATCCGTATTTTAAAAATCTCATTAGCTATAAGAATGATTTGCACAGAATCAAACTTTGGGAGAATATATTGAGAATGTCCATCATTCATATTGAGTATAGAAATATTAAACCTTAAAATTTAGTCTAAACTCTTAAGATGGGTAAAATCCTCTAACATAAAAAAGACTTCTTACCGCAAAATCAAAAGCGATATTTATGACATCAAAATCATGGAATAATAGATTACTTTAACGCCCAACTCCAATTTTGTAATCAAATCAAATAGATGTAGGTGACTCCCACAAAAGTTTGATCATTACTCATTTGTTTACAAAGTGGATTTTGCACTAATTAGGAGACTCAAGTGATGATTCTTATTATTCAAACAAAGCACTCTATCCAAGCAACAAGCTTAGAGATTATATTAAATGCAAGGCTATGTCTGTATCAACAAATCTCGCGATAAACAATATACCATGTTCATCTCATATTGCCTTTTAAAGTCCAAAAGAAATTTCCTCTTGTTGAGTAACTTAGAACAAAAGCAAATATCTAACAATAGACCATCTTATTCCACATATGGAATAATAAAAAAAACCAAACTCAAATATGCTGATATTTATATAAAACAAGCCCAAATGTAATATCAACTAATGAGATTGAGACCTCTTATATGATAACAAACTTCCCTTTGGGCATAGTATGCCACACACAAGGCTCTTTTTCCACAAATGCGATTAACATGAATGCCATAATAGTCATGTAGTGTGGGGGCCATTAGTGAGAATAAACTTAAAACAATAAATTTATTTATTAGAGGATCTAACTATACCATGACAAAACTCTCGGACTACAAAAAAAAAAAAAAAAAAAAACTTTTGTAACGAAAGATTTCATTACTAGAAGTCTATTTTTTGTTACTATAACTTTTGGTAATGAAAGATTTCGTTACTAGAATTCGTCCCGTAAAGTTCGACGCTAAAAGTTGTTGTAATGAATTTTTAGTTTTTGTTACAAAAACATTTGTAACGAATTTCCTTTCCTCACAAAAAAGTCTTTTTGTGACAAATAATTTCATGCCAAAAAATGCACTATATTTCAAAAATTGTAAGTTGCGCGAGCTGAACCCAGATCCTCACCTTGAGCTACTCGCTAATCCTGTGAAATTATTTTGAATTGTCCTTGAAGAGATTCAAACACCCAACCTCATGCATAAATTGGCAATATGCTACCGCTATGCCAAATGCCATTTTGATAAGAAGTCGTGTTTTATTATTCTTATTTGTTGCCTGCCTCCATATATTAATTTTAATTTAATTAGTTAATTAATTATGTATTAATTAAATAAATTCAGATAATTATAAGAGCTCTGTTAGTTAAAACTCATACTATACCTATATAATATACATACATACATATAATTAAAATATACTTTTATTTTTCATATATATCCTGAACTTAACGAATGATATAAATAGTTTTAATATAACAATGTTCTATATACCATATTCCTATAATACTTGATAAAATAATACTTTCATGTTATGAAAATTTATTAAATTTGTTTCAAAATTTAAAATATATAAAATTATTTATTGGTATAATACATCAGAATTTATTATAATTGTTAATTGAATATTATATAAATAATAAATTTGCAATGCTTCATAAAAATATTAATAAGTATATAAATAATTATATATAATTTATATGATGATTATAAATTAAATAGTTTAATGAATAGTTTTAAATAATATTTTTTCATTATGTATATATTACATAAAAACATAATTTATGTGAACATAATATCAAAATAACTCATATTTTTACTCTCGAATATATTTTCACATCCGTATTATGCTCGTACTTTTAATAAATCATATAATAGCCGTTTTCATAATATTTAGCCATTTTTTTCACCGTAACTTTTGAAAAATATTTATAATATGTACGTGTTGTTGAATGCCGAATATTTTACATGTCCGGTATTTGACTCTAACTAAGATTATGCGGGACTATATATATATGTATATATATATAATTAAATTATGTGAACAAATTTTATTAATCTTACTATTGTTTTATTTTTTAAGTTATTTTTAATTTTAAAATGAGTGCTTTTCTTAAAAAAGCCCATCCAAATGGATTCCAATAATACATTGACATCGAAGGTACCAAGCGGTTATTAAAAAATCTTAATGCTTTATAAAAGAGTATATATTATAAATTATGTCTAAAGTTTCGTAACAAATTTCGAAGTTGTTACAAATAAAAACTAGTTTTATTGACAACACCATACTATTAGTAATGAACATTTTCAATTGTTACTAAAAAGTAATTTTTCGTAACAATGCCTTGTTTTCTATAACAAATATCCCTTGTTGTCACTAAAGTTTGAATTTTTGATAACAAACTATTGTCTTTCGTAACGAATTGTCTTTATCATCACTAAAAAGTGGCATTTTTGGTAACAAAATCGTATTTTGTCACCAAAAACCTAATTCTAGTGACAAAATACACATTTGTTACCATTATATTGTTACTTAAATTGCATTTTTTGGTAGTGTCTTTTGGGCAGAGTATGTAATCCACAATAAGTCCTCTACGTGCTAGAAAAAGTAGAAGAATATCCTGATTTTCAAAAAGCTGACTCCTTTGGGAGAATGAACCCTCTAAATCAGCACATTCCAATCAATATGTTCTTATATGTCCACTATTCAAATTCACAACAATAGTCCAAAGCAACAAGAATGCAACAAATTATTATCAATAAGCAATTAATAAAAATAAGCTTGTAACAATATGACTTTATTTTGCCGAAAGACCTATATGTCATGACAACTCCCATTTGGGCAGAGTATATCAGACATGATAGGGCCCTCCATGCAAGAACAGTGTAAGAGTACCATAATCTTCGAATATTGCCTCCTTTGAGAAACGAACTTTCTGGGTCAGTATACCCCTATTAATATATTCTACACCAACTAATCAAAATTATCATACTTATCTTACCCCCTCTGGGCAAGTGAGAATACAAGATAATTTTATCAACTTGAACTATGCATTTCCCAAACTTTACAAGTCTCAATAAATAGAACATTTTGATGTAACTATCTATGTCATCTCATAAAATTTGTGCATGACTGAATTTAAAATAAATTGCCCAACTTGCACACGCACAATATGTATATAAAACTCCCGCAAAATTTAGTACAAAAACAATATGTACCTTAGGGAGTTACAAGTACAATTCATTGCATTCAAGTTATTGAACATGTCTTCTAAAGTGATATTCCGTGAAAAGGAAACCTCAATTCAATCAATTACTTGAAATTAGCAATTCGGAACATGTCTTGTTTAACACATCTTGTGCGTGTGATGTTCTAAATCATAATACTTTATGATATCATCGTCCGATTGAATCTCATAAAAAGGAACTTATTCAAAAACATCAAATTTGATGATGACTCATGCTAATTTTAAAGAAATAAGATTATAAAATATATCACATGATATGTCTTCTGCCACCAAATTGTATCATATGGACTAATCGACACATATTTCGAATATAGTATATTTTATACAATTTTGATGCAGAGCGATGGCATGATAGATCATTATATAGGTTTAAGACCATCTATAGTTAAAAGCTTTAAAATCACGTAATCAGAAATCGAAACTTAGATACGCGCAAATTCAATTCATCAAGTAATTTTTATGATAACCGAATAAAAATCTGTCAACACAAATAATAAAAATTAGGATTCTTAATTCATAGAGTGTCCTGCTCTGATACCAGCTGTAAGAAAATTTTTAATTACAGGATCGATATACCATAAATTTAGAACACTATATATAAATTTAAATTAACGTTCCTTAGACCGATCATTGATAGCCGATCAATATGGATGTTTAGACAAACATCTTTGGCTAGTTTTTCATCTCCATTGCTCACCAGTATTGACAACTTTGAATGAGACAAGTGATTATCAAAATGTGTAGTGGAGAGGGGACCTAACCAAATATATAATGTAACCTTAGATCCCTCTCATCACAGACTTTTTAGGATGAATCAACACTAACCGTCATACCAAGTTTGTTAAAATTAAAGCCTTAATAATAGTGGGTCAAACAAATCAGGCCTTATAAGTCAAGTCTCATTAATCATATTAATTGAGTATATTTTTAGTTTATAAAAAATAAAATATTCAATTAATAGAAGTCCTAATTGGAATAAAATTCCAACATTCCTCACCAAAATTCTTGTTTTAAACATAGCATTAAGATTTATCTATGAAAAGTATTCTTTAATTGAAATGACAAAATACAAAATAACCTCTCACTAATTCATTAAAAAAAAAATTCCAGCCCAATTAATTAAAAGTTACTAATTAATAAGATAAAAAAAAAAAATCCGAGAAAGCAGAAATCAAGCTGACTTAAGTGATTATGTCCAACTAAAATATCAAATATGAAACTAATAGCAACACGAGTGCGAAATAAAAAGCATAATATACAATTGACATGTTTGATATGGATTAGAACGATGAGATGTTAAATTTCTTAAGTTTGTTTTATAAGTTTGTTTGCTTCGGTATTAAGCAATTCTTGTGCTCAATTTCAAGAAAATGTTGTATGATTGATTAGTGTGTGAGTATTTCTTATATGTGAGTGTAATACTAAAATGCCCTTGAGCAACTCCAATTACAAGGACAAAGCTGTAAAAGTACAAGGGTCAAATGAAAGTCAAACATGAAATATTGAAAAAACACTCTTGTAAGATTTTCAAAAATTTCAATTTTTACAGGATCTCAAACGCGACTTGCACTTTAGTCGGTTCAGCGCATTACGAAAATGCACAACTAACAAACATGAATTCTTGGTATTTATAACGCACAATAATGCGGTCATTACTTATAGCAAAGATGTCCAATTGATAAAGACAAATATTTATCCGGATTTTGAATGACAGCAATATCATTTCAGTGGCTTTGTTCGTACTGCTTCAATAAAATTGTTGATTCCTTATGATTTATTGGTGCCAACCACCACGAGTCCACCCCCCATTCCCACCAAAAAAAAAAACACAAAAAAAGGTGTTGGTAGAATTTCTTGTGTGAATGATGATCCTTTTATCTGGTGAAAATATAAGGGCAATAATATAATTTTCCTTTTGTGAAAAGATGTATTTAGCACCTGATATCTTTTGTTTCACTTTTTGAAAAATTTTATTTCCAACTTAATTTTATCGAACTCAATAAATTATATAATATGTGTATTGTATTTATCAAATAATAAATTACTCTTTTTAAATTATGTATCAATCATAGGACTAGTGTAAGACACTCGCTTGTAATTAACACTGATTCAGTCAAATCGAATTTGAATTAGAATTTTCCTTTTTTTTTTTCAAATCTATTCATATTATCTCCTTGAGCTAGATTTATGATATATATCTATCATGTATTTCATTATATATATATATATATATACACTGTAAAATACAAAATAAAGCTCAAAAAGTGTGATAGCATGCATGTTCGAGGACTTTTTTCAAATATAACCCAAAAGGGTGTTTTATTTAAAATTTTGACATGCAAAAAAATTGGTCAAAAAATTTGACATAACTCGCCACTAACAAAATAATAATAAAATTAATAATACTGCAATATATTTTGATGGCGGAAAATAAATAATAATAAATAATAAAAATCGCCTTTGGTGCTGGCGTGTACAGAAATTTGGGGGAAAAAAAAGGAAAATTTGATTCTCGCCGTTGCTGACGGTGAGTTTCAAAAAAATTAAATAAAAACTGAAACTTGCCGTTGACGACGGCGAGTTTCAAAAATTTAAAAAAAAAATTGGCAATTTATACTGTTTTCAGATAAAAAAATTTGAAAACTCGCCAACACTGTTGGTAAATTTACAATTGAAATTTTTTTTAAAATTTCGCCAACAGTTCTGGCAATTTATAGTGTTTTCAGAAAAAAAAATTCAAAACCCACCAACATTGTTGGCGAATTTACTTTAGAATTTTTTTTAAAATTTCGCCAACAATGTTGGGGAAATATATACTGTTTTTAGGGAGAAAAAAAAATCTCGCCAACATTGTTTTTCAATTGACACAGTTGGAGGAAACAATTGAAGGAAATGAAAAATGTTGGTTTTAGAGAGAGAATGAGATAGAGGAGAGAGGGAGAGAAGGTGGTGCGCGCGTAGTACCAAGGAGGAAGAGAGAGAGAGAGAGAGAGAGAGAATTGGGGGAGTCAAAGATGAAGAAAAAAGCAGCAACTGTAGCAATTTCGAAACCTTGCCTGGGACTTTCCATGTTGCGAATAAATTTTTGCAATTTTTGGCTTTTTCAGAAATAATTTTCTTTTTTGCATTAATATTCTTGGTTTTTATATCTAAAAAGATGAAGATTTTTATGAAAAGATTCAAATGTCACAAGTGAGAGGAATAAGGGAATATGTGAATTTTTAAGTGGTTTTGAGGTGAAAATCTTAGTGGGATGTCACTCCACTTGTCATGGCAATAATTGTACATATTAATATAAATATTTCACTTTATTAGTTTGACTGCCCAAGACTCGCCGTTCTTGACGGCGAGTTTGAATTTTTCTTTTTTTTTTGTTTTTCTGAAACTCGTCAACGACATTGGCGAGTTCAAAAAAAAATATATATTTTTTAAATTCGCCACTTTCAATGGTGAATTTCACCAATTTTTCTTTTTTTTTTTAATTGAAACTCGCCAACAGTGTTGGTGAGATTCATTACTTTATTTTTTATTTTTTAGTCTGACAAAATATATTAAACAATTATAAATTTTAATAATATTTTAATAAACTCATCGTCGTTGACGGCAAGTTAGGCCAGAATTATAAAAAAAAAAAAATTTAGATCAAATATATTTAAAAAAAGTCCCATGTTCGATGAGTAGCAATCAATCAATCAGTTCAGAGCAGAAAGCATGTGATGTCCTATTAATCATTGGTTTTGAGTAGAAACCACAATTCATAAACAAAAGATAGGATGGTACTGAGAGGCGTTTACATCACATATCCATTATTTATGCCATCATTTTGAATTCAGCCATCTTAATCAAATGTACGTGTTCGGTGCTCGGTGATATAGAGCAAATGCGGGTAAAGTGCGCGAGCGAATTTCGATATGCGGGAGCATAAAAATTTAAAATATTTGAGTATAAAAGTATTTTAAAGTATATAATAAAAAAATATTTTATATATAATTCTAAATTATACGTATTCAATGTAAAATGTATTTAAAAAGGTAGTATAGACAAAAGTAATTTTATTAAACATTACACTTAAATTATAAAATTGATAATTTAATGTTATTAATTAAATTTGTCAATTTTTCTTTTATAAGTGAATATCAAACTTTTATAGTATCTTTTTATTATTATGTCTAAAATATTAGTGTGCGATCAATAAAACTTAATGTGGTGATTAATAAATCTTAAGTCGTCTTAAAGCAAGAACTAAATACTCAATTTGTCAATTCGAACACTGAGCGCGAAAGTGGTAAGGGTGGTAGGAGAACTATGTAACTTAAGTTTGGTGTTCCTAATTTTCTATAAGACTAAATAAATTTACATAAAATCCATTGTAAGTCCCCCAAATAAACTTAAACAAACTTTAACCTGGGGCTTACCGTACCTGTAAAGTAAACGTTAGATAAGAATAATTAATTTAGACAAACCAGCATTATCATTGAAAGTAAACGTTTCCTTAAGATCATTAAAATATACATAGATTTTTGAAAAATCTTTTGATTTTGAGAATATTATGATCAGACAAATATTTCTATTTCTGCACATGTGAAATCAATATATTTTGAGAAATTATCCAAAAATATTGATACTATTTTACGAAATGAATCAAGTAACTTTATTTCCAAATATTTTGACATGCTAAAAAAATTAAAGTTAAATAGAAGGCGAAAATTGCAAAATTGATCCTTTAAGTTTACCCGTTTGGGTTTTAGTCCTCTAACTTTTGATTTTGCATAAATACACCGTATTTTTTGGTCGTATAGCAATTTTAATCCTAGGCAATCTGGATTTCCTATTTTCGGTTAAAATGCTTACATGGCGAGTGATGTGTATGGATAATTTGCAAAATTGGTCATTTAACTTTACCTGTTTGAAATTTTTAGTTTTCTAACTTTTGATTTTGCAAAAATACCCCGTATTTTTTGATCGTCTGGCAATTTTAGTCCTAGGTAACCTGAATTTTCCTGTTTTCGATTTAAGGCATAACATGCACATGCATAATATGCACTAGACCACATGTATAAGTTGTTCGATGCACATGTATAACATGCATTAGACCACACAAACTATGATCAACTCTAATATCAGCAATTATATTTTATATGGAAGAACAATCTTCAATCTGTTGCAGCTTGAATATGAGAGCAATGCAATCAACTTTTATGTAAAAATCAGTTCAACCTTTCCCCTTCGCCAAGGAAGCTGGAAGACTAAATATGAAATAATTGTATTCGTTACAAAAGGTGTGATCACACCTTAGGGTCGGAAGTTTCTTTGCGGGAATAGAAGGCAACCCTATTGATATGGCAAGAGTTCAACTTGGAAACAAATTCCCGTCTTGCCTACGCTGTCTAGGACTTTCCAAAGAATTATTCTAGTCCTATTAGGAATTTAATCAAGGATTAGAGCCCTATATATACACGATTGTATAGCGTTGTCTAGACTTCTTTTATTTTGGTTTTTGTTTTAGTCTTTAATTTTCAGCTTTTATATTTTTATTGTTATTATGGTCATGTGTGGCTAAATTTCTTTCTTTAGTTAAGGGTTAATTCAAGCCAACGTTTAAACAAGGATTGTGAGATCTAATCGGAAATAGGGAAATCCAGGTTGCCTAGGACAAAAATTGCCAGACTACCAAAAGATACGGGATATTTTTGCAAAATCAAAAGTTGGAGGACTAAAAATCCCAAACAGGTAAAGTTAAATGACCAATTTTGCAAATTTTCCATACACATCACTCGCCACGTAAGCATTTTAACCGGAAAGAAGGAAGTCTAGGTTGCCTAGAACTAAAATTGCCAGATGACCAAAAGATACGGAGTATTTTTACAAAATCAAAAGTTAAGAGGACTAAAACCCCAAATAGGTAAAGTTAAAGGACCAATTTTATAATTTTACCTTAAATAGAAATACTGATAATTAACATTGATATGTCTATTTCAAAGCACTTTCCCTTTTTATGTTTTCAATCTATTTTATTTTCAAAAACCATTAACTTTTACCTTTTCTTATGATAAAAGCACCACCATTTGCAAAACACCCCAAAAGTGGAGATGTTTAACGTATTTAACCCTTATTAAAATATACATATCATTTTAAAGTATATTTTTGTGTAAACAAAAACAAAAAGTAAATAAATAAATAAACTTTCATTTTTAGTACCTAATGATGATATATATATTTTTTTCTGGATAATTGAAGGCTCGGATTAGAAATATAGAGCTAACATAGTCCAGGGAGGTTAATATGGCCGAAATTGGATTGATCTTGGATGTCAAATTATCCATCAAGAACAAATGACTATGAAATCAATACAAGAAATTTTAGTTTTAGCAATCATGATAGATGGTTACTAAAAGCACTAAAAAGGTCACTAAAACTTATAGTGACCAAAATTGACTTGGTCACTGGTGGTCACAATAGAGTAGTTAGTAAAAGTGCTTAGTGACGAGTTCTGGACTTGGTCGCTAAATATAAGCATTCAACGACCATCCAATAATGGTCGTTGAAGATAATATAATTAGTAACAAATTTTTCACTCGCTAATGTAAAATTTTATGATCACTATAACATTTGCATGATTGCTATAGTTAATCGCACAACGACTATGTTTACTACAAAAAACCAAAAAAAAAAAAAAAAAGCAACCATTTTTTGACAAAAGTCCAGTGAAATTTCACCGGAACAACTATCGTCAGTTTTTGACCTCTGCCAAAGGTCCACTAGAACTACCGCTAGAGAGCCTTGCTGAGACTCCCAAGACGCACCCTCATGTAGGGCAACAACATATATGTACCAAGTGAGGAAGTATATTTTGAGCTTGGAAGGTTTTGAATAGAGTGGCAAAATCGTTTTCAACTTGTGAGTTGAATCAAACTCATATGTTTTTGGATTAAGTTGGGTTCAAGATATTTTAAAATGGATCGGATTGTATTGGGTCTCATATGATTGGTGTTGATATTGGATTTTAGATAGGCTGATGATAGATTGGTAATGAGTTTATGTTGGGTCTTAAATGAGTTACCTCATAAACAAAAAATTATTTACTTTTTTATTTGATTGTAATTTATTTTAGTATTTTAAAACCATCTAAAGAGTATAGAAATTAGTAATTTTAATTTATCTTTTTTTTTTGGCTTTAATTAAATACACAAAAATGATGCATTGGACCCATTAGAAACCATTTCAAACCTATCTACAATCCACATTCAATCCATTTTCAACCCAACCTATCTCCAACCTACTCTTTAAAACTCATCCCCAATCCAACCCATCTTCAATCCAACCTAACCTGCCTAATTGCCACCTCTAGTTTTGAACCCTGGTCTCCAACTAAAGAATAAAAGAGTCTTACCACTAGGTTGTTATGCGAAGTTATGTATATTTTGTTTTTTTTTTTAAGTTATTATATCTTCATAAAATTATTCTTATTTTGTTAATATATTTTGATTTATTAATTTTTTTTAATTATAATTTTGTACTTATGTAATTTATTTATTTCCGTAATTATTTAGCTTATTAATTTTTGTAATTAGAAAAATTATTCATTTTTTAATTTTTTATTAGTTCAAGTTTTTATTGTTTTTTTTTGCATATTTAAATTAATTTAAGCACTACAATTGAATTTTAAAGATTATTTATTAAGTATATATATATTTTCCTATGAGCATTTCTTTCAACAACCATGTCAAATTAGTTATTTGTAATTATTTTTTAAGTCACTGTATAAAGTTGGTTACTATAAATATACATAGAATTTGCTGCCTTGGTTGGTAATGATAAATTTATAATACTTTTAATGATGACTCAATATTTGATTATCAATTTGGTCACAAATAACAATTATTTACATCGACCATAGAAGTTTTCGCTAAAACTCAAATTTTAGTCACTGTATAATTGATCATGACTTGATAAATACTAGTGACTATCTATGACTACCAAATATTGATTGATCATAAAACAAATTTAGGTAATATAATTTTAGCAACCAAATAAACTTAGGTCGATAAATTTATATGTTTAGCAATCAATTTATTATTGTCACTGAAAATTTGATTGCTAAAACTAGGTTTTCTTATAATAAGTATTAGAGAATGTTAGCTGGTTTTTTTTTTAAAATTGTCTGCTAGAGAATGTTGGATATTTAACGCGTGTGACAATTCGAGTAGCAGTCTAAATGATCATTATTTCCCTTTAATCAAAATAAAAACTAAACTCGCTCTAGGTATGAATTAGTATTTAGTAGGTCTTCAGTGTATGTTCACAGCGCCACTCACTAGTTTGGTGCCCACCCACCGTTAAGGATGGCAACGGGGCAGGTATGAGGCGGGTTTGGTCAAACCCGGGACCCGCCTCGCCGGGAAAATTTTGGACCTAGGCCCAGATCCGCCCTGGATTAGGGCGGATCCGCCGGGTTCGGGTTGGACCCAGTAGATTCGGTTTATGTTTTAAAAATAATTAAAAAAATATTTTTTTTAAGAAAATTGATATTATTACAACTTTATAAATATGAAAAAAATAATAGCACTACTAAAACACTAGTTATTTATAAATTTTTATGAACATATTTTAATTTTTAAAAAATTAAACATCATTATCACATATTTATTTGTACATATGTTGAAATCATAATTTAATTATTAATGTTATATAATTATTTTTATATACAAGAGTATCATATTTAGTTTTTTAAGTAACTATTTATATAATATATACTTTTATATATGAAATATAGATGTATATTATATAAATTTACATAAAATAATAAATAAAAATATATAAAAATTACTAACCTAGGCAAGTTCGGGGCGGGTCCGGGTTCAAAAAATGAAGACCCTGGACCCGATTAGGAGTCTTCAAACCCGCCCCTAAGGGTCTGGGTCCGTGTCTAACATCGAAAGTGTGTGTAGACCTTCAAAAATATCAATGCTACAATTCGGATCTTCTGTTGTATAATTGTGTTACATATTCTATTACACGCATCAATACACGCCACGTGCATTGGTGAGCGGTCAAGATAAGGAAAGAGCAAAACTGATGATATGAAAAAAATATAAAACTTCTCTTTCCTTATCTCGATCGTTGACCAATACATGTGATGTATATTGATGAGTGTAATAGAATATATAACAAGATTATGCAGTGGAGGATCCGAGCTGATCAATGCTATTATACTCGGCCAACATATCTAAAGTTGAGGTCAACATTAAAATATGAGGAATAAGTTTTAGGTATACATACATCACTAAAAAACCAAAACATAAAAAATAAAAAATAAAAAATAAAAAAATACCCTATTCATTAATGTAAAAAACGTGAGAGAGAAATTCCATTAGTAATATTTGTTATTGATGTATGACAAAAGTTTATTAAAATAGGAGAACTAAAGCAACAACAATAATGAGAACGTGATGATGAAATATGTTTTATATTGATTGGTTCAACAGAATGGATCTTAAATTGGAATCTAGAAAGTGGAAAACATTTAACATAGGAATCTCATGACCGATTACGTCCAATCCGGACAATCTCGTCCACAAAATCCTGCATGTTCCTAAAAGTCGAACCGCCCTCCGCCACCGCCTTTTCGGCCGCTTTCTTCCGCTTGAGAGCATTCTCCTTCATCTCCGCTGCCTCAGGACCGGTGGTCGCCGCCCTCAAACACCTCTCCACCTCGTCCCGGGGGACAACCCTGCCCTCCGCTTCTCCCCTGCACATCCTAATCCCAACCTTAAAGACATCAACCAAGAACTTTGCATTTGTGACCTGATCACCCCACTGAGGGAACGCCAGCACGGGGACGCTGCTAGTCAGCGCCTCCATGGTCGAGTTCCACCCACAGTGCGTCAAAAAGCAGGCAGTGGCAGGGTGGGCCAGCACCTCTTCCTGTGGGCTCCACTGCACAATCTTCCCCCTATCACCGACATGCTCCAAAAAGCCATCTGGCAGGACATGTGGCTTGAAGTTATGTTCTTTCGGCGGCGGCCTCAGCACCCACAGAAACGAAACCTCGGAGCCCGCGAGCCCGGCGGCGATCTCGTCCACCTGCTCTTGCTTCAGGTGCACAATACTGCCGAACGAAATGTAAACTACCGTGCCCGGCGGCTTCGAGTCCAGCCACTCTATGCAATCACGATCTGCTGTGAAAAAATCGGCACGAATTGCACTTGATGAATTTGAAGTATTTGTGATGGTACTATTATTAGTACTGCTCTTGAGTTCTTTGAAGAGCGGGCCTATTGTCTTTATGGGACGGCATGTTTTGGACGTGTAATCAATTATTTCATGCTCTAGCTCCTCGAATGTATCCATTAATACGCAGAACAGCTTGGCCAAGTTCTTGAACTGACCCAGAATTGCCCTCGCGAAGAAAGGATACGGAGTACCAGGGTGCAGGTAACTGGGGACCTCGTCGTGCTTCAACAAGGGCATATATGGTAATTGCACGTCGATCTCCGGTTCCTGTTCGCTGGGAAACGGTGCGAGGTTATTGTAATAATGGTAGTAAGCGGAAAAACAAGCACATGACTGAGTCCAAAGCAGGGCACTTGGGATACCCAGACTCTCAGCAACATCAGCGACCCATGGGATAAACGTGTTGTGGATTAAGCAAGAAACGGGCCGGCCCATTTCCTTCTGTTTCCCGATCATCTCGGGGATTTTCTGTCGGCCCACGAGCTCCAGCTGAGCCAAGTAGGCGTCGAGGTCGCCGCGTTTCGGGTCGTCGAACTCCCACCCGTCGTCGAAGAATTGGAACCGGATCAAGCCCCGCCCGAACGGGGTCGGGTTATCCTCGCCCGGGGTGATGTTGCTGGATTTTCGGATGCTTGCGCCGGCGAATTCGGGTGCGGAGAGCGTGATAAAGAGGCCGAAATTGGCGAGGCGCTTGGCGAGACGGAGGAGTGGATTTACGTGGCCTTGCCCCAGAAACGAGACCATGAAGACATGAACCATTTTTTGCTGAGTTTCATGGGACTCAACTTGACTGACCATTTTCCTTCTCTCCCTTTCTCTCTCTTCTTTCTTGATTACTTATTTTGGAATGTATATATATACAGAGAGACTGAGGGAGAGGATGAACAGGTTGTATATATGGATAGAGCTGACAATAAAAGTAGTTGCCGTAAAGTATATACAAATAGAACTGACCATATGTATATATAGGGGAAATTTTTACCCGCATCATGTTCGATCACAAATTCATGAATTAATTAATTAGACTTATTTAATTAATTACTTTTAAATTAGAATTTTTTCTAATCCAATAGTATTCATCTATTGTGGTCGATGTCCAACAACAAACCCACGATCCCTAGTCAATAGATGAAGCATAATGCGTGACTTTGTCCGCTTACGATTACCGTGCAAATACATTCCCTCCATTATATAATCTCTCGATTGAGGTTCAGGATATGAGATTATCAAAAATCCTTTTAACCTCAATTTTATAATTCTTATTTATAATTAGTTTTTTCGACAATGAATCTAGAAAATTCATTTCTAATCATTATCTTACCGTGGCCACAGATTTTCATAGACTAGTTAAAATAGAATACATAGTAGATTCACTCACTCTACGAGGTGAGTAAATAAATTCTTTATTGACTCTCATAAATCTTCATACATGGCCGGGAGATCTATATAGATTAGAATGATGAAATGCTAATTCCTTAATTATGTGGCCCTCACAATTTAGTATTTCATAAGTTTGTTTGTTTTGGTATTAAGCAACTCTTGTGCTAAATTTCAAGAAAATATTGTGCGCTTGATTAGTGTGTGTGTATCTCTTATATGTGAGTGTAATACTAAAATGCCTTTGAGCAAAATCCAAATAAGAGGACAAATCTGTAAAAGTACAAGGGTCAAATGAAATTCAAAGATGAAATATTGGAACAAACACTCCTATAAGAATTTCAGAAATCCAATTTTTTCAGGATTTCCAATGCGGCTTGCACTTTAAGTCGATTTATCACATTTTAAGTCGGTTCAGCACATTACAAAAATGCACAACTATCAAACATGAATTCTTGGTATTGTAACGCATAATAATGCGGGCAATACTAATATCAAAGATGTCCAATGGATAAAGATAAATATTTATCCGGATTTTGAATGATGGCAAAATCATTTTAATTACTTTGTTTGTTCGTACTGCGTCCACAAAATTGTTGATTCCATATGATTTCTTGTTCCCAACCACCACTCGTCCACCCCCCATTCCCACCAAAAAAAGAAAGGGTGTTGGTAGAATTACCTGTGTGAATGGTGATCAATTTAGGAAAAAAAAAGAATCAGAAAAGTTGTATTGATGTGGCAAAAAAATTGTATTAATTTAGGACTCACCGCTTCCGTGACCTTGAGTTGACCGTGTGACTTTTAACTGGTGAAAATATAAGGGCAATACGATAATTTACCTTTTATGAAAAGATATATTTAGCACCTGATATTATTTGTTTCACTTTTTGAAAAATTTTAATTCCAACCAAATTTTTGCGAACCCAATAAATTATATAATATGTGTAATATATTTATCAAATAATTGACCATTATTTTCTAAATTATAGATCAATAATAGAACTAGTGTAAGACACTCGCTCATAATTAATACTTATTTAGCCGAACTGAGTTTGAATTAGAATTTTTCTTCTTTTTTTTTACTCTATTCATATTATCTGCCTGAGCTAGATTTATGATATATATATCTCTCTACCATGTATTTCATTATATATATATATATATATATATTATGCGTTCATACAGCAAAATACAAAATAAAATTCAAAAAGTCTGATAGCATGCATATTCGATGAGTAGCAATCAATCAGTTCAAAGCAGAAAGCACATGATGTCCTATGCATCGTTTCTTTTGAGCAAAAATCATAATTCATAAACAAAAGATAGGATTGTACCGAGAGGTGTTTACATCACATATCCATTATTGATGCTGATGCGGTCGGAATCTGAATTCGAGCAGAAGTTCTTCTCGTTTGAAGATGCGTGATCGGATTTTTGGTTTTGTCCCTATTCTGTAATGATGGAACACACGTGAGCCTAGCCAAAAGTATCTGACGAAAACCCTCCGATGCTCAAGCCAGTGGAATTCGAGCAGGCAATCGAAAAGTGATGTAATGTATTGTAGAGAATGTAAGTACAGAATTATAAATCATACCCTAACAATATAAACCTTCTATTTATAGTGGGTAAGGAGAGAGAGAATGGGCTAGATCAGGGCTGAAGAAGGCCATTTTCCGGCGTCCATACAAAAAATATTTATCTGACACAGAGAAGTGGAAACTTTGGATGCAACGGTTTGTCAGAAGCCGTTGCACAGGGGGACCAACCTGAGAAGAAGGCGGGGAACCACTCCAATGAGGGGTAAGACCCTCAGCAGAGCGAGTATGGCATATTCAAGGAGACAACAGTGAATTCCGCGGAGGGATACAACAATGATCTAGTTTGAATCCTGAGGAGGGCTCATCTCCTCTAGTTCAAGCTTATACAGAGACACATGTCTTTGTCTAGTGGGCAACACATCGGCAGCCCAGTGTCTAGGTAGCGTGACCCGATTGGTCGACGTCGTAGGGAAGTGTTCCTCCTACATCAGATGCCATCATTTTGAATTCAGCCATCTTAATCAAATATAAGTGTTCGGTGCTCGGTCACATAGAGTGAGTGCGCATGAAGTGCGTGAGCCAGTTTGGCTATGCCGTACGTGAGAGCGTAAAAATTAAAAAAAAATTAAGTGCAAAGGCGCCTTAAAGTCTCTAATAAAAAATATTCTTATATAATTCTAAATTATATCTATTCAATGTAAAATGTATTTGAAGAGGTAGTATATGTAAAAATACTTTTTATTAAATGTTGCACTTGAATTATAACATTGACAATTTAATGTTATTGAGTAAATTTGTCAATTTTTCTCATAACCTAAAATTCTTTTCATACGAATACTTAGATTAACAAAAAGTTAGTCACATGAGTATCCTAACAAAAACTAGCTTATTATCTTCATATATATACTTATTATGTGAAATTTGAATTAATAGATACTAATTACATTAGTAGAAGTTTATTTATATAATATTTAATTAAGATATATATTAATTTTTCTCAAGAGGCTAAATTAAAAAGATAGTTGAAAACATTTATCTATCAAGTGAATATCAAACTTTTAGTATCTTTTTATTATTATGTCTAAAATATTAGGTCACAACCAATAAAACTTAATGCAATGATTAATAAATCTTAAGTAGTCTTAAAATGAGAATTGAGCACTCAATTTGTCAGTTTGAACAATAAGAGCGAGAATAGTAAGGATGATAGAAGAATTATGTGACCTAAGTTCGGTGTTCCTAATTTCCTATAAGACTAAATAAATTTACACAAAATCCATAGTAAGTCCCCCAAATAGACTTAAGATCATTGAAATATACATAGATTTTTGAAAAATCTTTTGATGTTGAGAATATTACAATCAGACAAATATTTTTATTTCTACAAATGTGAAATCAATATATTTTGAGAAATTATCCCAAAATATTGACGCTATTTTACGAAATGAATCAGGTAACTTTATTTCCAAATATTTTGACATACTAAAAAAATTAAAGGTAAATAGAAATATTGATAATTAACGTTTATATATCTATTTCAAAAGCACTTTCAACTTTTATGTTTTCAATCTATTTTATTTTCGGAAATCATTTATTTTTACCTTTTCTTCTCATAAGAGTGCCATCATTTGTAAAATACCCCAAAAGTTGGGATGCTTAACGTATTTAATCTTTATTAAAATATACATATCATTTTAAAGTATATTTTCATGCAAACAAAAACAAAAGGTAAAAAAATAAATAAACTTTCATTCAAAATGCCTCTGATTTGAAAAGGATTATGAAAATACCCTCGAACGAGATTCTCATTCAACCCATTTGCGGTTGACCTCGTGCTGTGTTGAACAATTAAATTTTTTGTTAATTATGGCCGGAATTCGGCCTAAGTATTCTTTTTTTTCTTCTTATTATTATGCTTCTAAACACTTTTGGACACGTGGCGGAGTGTGAGGTTGGCCGTTGTTGGCCAATTCGGCGTAACTATTCCTTTTTTTTTATTATACTTCTGAACTCTTTTGGACACGTGGCAGAGTTTGAGTATGAAATTTTTTTTATTGAAATCGTAGTTATGCTGGATTTTTATTTTTAAACGTTTGGTATATGTTCTGATTTTTTTTAACGTTTTAATGTTGATAAATTGTGAAAAGGATTGAAGTAAGTGTAAAAGGTTTTTTTTTTTTGTTTAAGAGTATATATGCTTGGAAGAAATTATTTATTGATATTTTCTATCTTTTTTTTCTTCTGACTTTTTGCAGTTGTGATTATTACACCGTGTTGGATCTTTTTTTTCCATTTGAAGGTATGTTATTCTAACTTTGAGTAATTAATATTTATAGTTAATTGGCTTTTTTTATTTACTAGAATAAGTATAAGTAAACATGCTACTTGGTTATATTTTTCGTGGTGATGTTTTCATCTATTGACACTGACACTTGAAATCACTGTATATGCGTGGTGATGTTTTCCTATAATGACACTTTAAATCACTTTATATTCGTGGCTTTTAGTAGTTATATAATTAAACATGCTCCTTGGCTTTGAATTTGCTGTATATATATACATACATACATATATATATATATATATATATTTCCTTTTTGGTCGAATCTATTGTATATATACACACACATATATAGAAAACTACTATTTGTAAATATAGATATATATGTTATATATATATATATATTGTTTATAAAAAATTTCAAGTCTGCAAATTATAAATTACAAGACAAGAAACATATTTCAAATTTGAAGGGAAAAGAATAGAATTTGGTTGAAAATAATCTTCGAAAAGACTAATCCCTTGATTCTTTTCTCCGAATTTTGACTTGATCTTCTGATAACATGATTCGTAAGCTTCATGGTCTGATTACAAATCAAACACCAAAATTTTTGACGAACGTCGTGAATATCATGGATTTGACTTGACTTTGACTTGGAGAAAAACGTTAATTTGCCCGTTTAAAATCTTGAATGCAGATCGAACACCTTATTTGATGATTTCTGCGAAGAACGCCTTGAACGTGGCTTTAATCACTGTAGATTTGATTTGGGAGAAATGCCAAAATGCGGGGCTAATAACTTGATCGCGGATTAAATGCCTGCATTTGATGATGACTTCACAAAAAACACTAAGAATTTCGCCTTTGATCTTCATGAATCTTCTTGAGCTTGCCTTTGAGAGAACTTTAGGATCATCTTGACGTCTCTTGCTCTTGAAAATTTCTTGATGTTTTTTTGAGGACAGAATGACCCCCTTTTATAGGCATTTATGTAGGGTCTTCGGATTGCTACTGATGCTACCGACGCTACCGACTTCTTCAGTATTTAGCTCTTTAATATAATTATTTTTAAAGAGAAAATATTATTTGTGTGTCATGATTTAACATGTCCATGTGACCAAATTAGTCACTTGTCACCATTTAATTGGTTTTGGACTTTCGGGCCGCAGGACTTGATTTGATTGGCCGAAACACTTTACATTTGATAGGTGATGGCTTTTCATTCATCGAAAAAATAAATATTAAAATATCAATTAAAAATAACTATTTAATATTGGAATTAAATTTAGAAAATTCTAAAATATAGACTAGAAAATTTAATTAATATTTAATATTTGAATTTACATTTATAAATTTTTACTTTGACGAGATTTAATCACCAACAGTTGCCCCCTGCTTCAAAGTTTGGAGAAGAACATGCCGACTATTTGCCTAATAGAGGCGAGACTTGAAGTAATCTTTTTTTTGTTTTTTTAATTGTTAAGGGGAAATCAAGTAGCTTTGAATTTATTTTGGAACTCAAACAGTGGTTGTGGATTCTTTAAAAAATTAAGCCCACAAATATCTTGATTGTAATCCATTGGGCCCCAAATTTAAATCTCAATTTGCTATAAGAGCTATTGCCAACAACAAAGTTTTGGATTTGTTTCTACTTCCATAGCCCGTGATTTGATGGCCTAGACCAAAGTCCACTTGGACCTGGCTTAATTTCCCAATATTGCTAAATTACTCCAAAAAATTTGTGGACACACTGGAATTTCTTAATATCGATGCCATCCAATTCAATTCCCATGGCTTGTGGCTTTTTTTTTTTGGTTACAAAATGGAGGGGAGATATGCTACTCAAGAACCCTCCGGCAGGGAGTATTGTGCTGCAGGATACCACACACATCTGGGAACACATGTGCCCTATTAATCCCGGGACCAGAAATTTTTCCACGGCTCCCGCGAATGGACCCCACAAGCATAGGTTTGCCAACCACCAAGAGGCTACGGCGGGGATTCGAACCCAAGCATTGAGCGAGGAATTCATCCCATCTTACTGCTGAACCAACACCTTGGGGTTCATGGCTTGTGGCTTTTAATAATAGGCAACTGCATCACATTCTCTTATGTATGCAAATATTTCCAAACTCTCAAGTTATAGGCATACCATGCTCACATAACCTATCAGTGGCAACCCAGTTTTTATGGACATCAATCAATTATTTGCGCAGTACTACCGTATAGATTCTTACCAACAAACATACGTGGGTAGATTTGAGCCTATTTGAGATGAAGCATATTGGCCAGAAACTTATTTCAAATTAATCCACAATCTCGAGCAGTTAAGGAAGCGATGAAGCGGCCATGACATTACCACTTGTATTTATATATAATGAAATGGACCAGTCACAAGTAAGAGAAAAAGCAAGGCTACGTGCACAATAAGGCTAACAAGCTGATACATAGCAACACTGATTTATTATCTATTCGTGCATTCTTGACTTTGAGCCTAAAGATTTAATCTTCATTATCTTTTTCCATGCTAGACTTGATTGGTACAGTGGCTTTTTTAAGTCAGGTCAAGTATTTTTTTTGTTTTGTTTGTTTAAATACTTTTGTGTTTTTGTTCTTGATATTGAAATATAGAGGTTAAATTGTTTAAAGGCCTCATATCTTGATTGAGGTGCACGTATATGATGACAATCTCGAACTAATTTTCTTTTTTCTTTTAAGGAAAAGCTTAAAAAAAGAATCAATGTTGGACGAGATTGGCAATCTCGGCCAACCCAAACAAAAAAAAAAAGAAAAGGTTTAATGTTGGATGAGTTTACCAGCTCATCTATCAAAAAAATAAAATAAAATAAAAGCATTGTTGGCCGAGCTTGCCAACAATTAGAAGGTCTTCAGCGTACGTTCAAAGCTGCGACTCACTAGTTTGGTGCCCACCAACCATTCCAACAGTTAACGTCGAAAGTGTGTAGACCTTCAATAATCTCAATGTTATTATACTCGGCCAACAAATCTAAAGTCGAGGTGAACATTAAAACATTAGGAATAAGTTTTAGATATATATACATAACTAAAAAACCAAAAAAAAAAAAAAAAACCCATTAGTACTATTGGTTATTGATATATGACAAAAGTTTATTAAAATAGGAGAACTAAAGCCACAACAATAATGAAATGTGTTTTATATTGATTGGTTCGACAGAATGGATCTTAAGCTGGAATCTAGAAAGTGGAAAACATTTAACATAGGAATCTCATGACCGATTACGTCCAATCCGGACAATCTCGTCCACAAAATCCTGCATGTTCCTAAAAGTCGAACCGCCCTCCGCCACCGCCTCTTCGGCCGCTTTCTTCCACTTGAGAGCATTCTCCTTCATCTCCGCTGCCTCAGGACCGGTGGTCGCCGCCCTCAAACACCTCTCCACCTCGTCCCGGTGGACAATCCTGCCTTCGGCTTCTCCCCTACACATCCTAATCCCAACCTTAAAGACATCAACCAAGAACTTTGCATTTGTGACCTGATCACCCCACTGAGGGAACGCCAACACGGGGACGCTGCTAGTCAGCGCCTCCATGGTCGAGTTCCACCCACAGTGCGTCAAAAAACAGGCCGTGGCCGGGTGGGCCAGCACCTCTTCCTGTGGGCTCCACTGCACAATCTTCCCCCTCTTACCGACTTGCTCCAAAAAGCCATCTGGCAGGACATGTGGCTTGAAGTTGTGTTCTTTCGGCGGCGGCCTCAGCACCCACAGAAACGAAACCTCGGAGCCCGCGAGCCCGGCGGCGATCTCGTCCACCTGCTCTTGCTTCAGGTGCACAATACTGCCGAACGAAATGTAAACCACCGTGCCCGGCGGCTTCGAGTCCAGCCACTCTATGCAATCACGATCTGCTGTGAAAAAATCAGCACGAATTGCACTTGATGAATTTGAAGTATTTGTGATAGTACAATTATTAGTACTGCCCTTGAGTTCTTTGAAGAGTGGGCCTATTGTCTTTATGGGACGGCATGTTTTGGACGTGTAATCAATTATTTCATCCTCTAGCTCCTCGAATGTATCCATTAATACGCAGAACAGCTTCGCCAAGTTCTTGAACTGACCCAGGACTGCCCTCGCCAAGAAAGGATACGGAGTACCAGGGTGCAGGTAACTGGGGACCTCGTCGTGCTTCAACAAGGGCATATATGGTAATTGCACGTCGATCTCCGGTTCCTGTTCGCTGGGAAACGGTACGAGGTTATTATAATAATGATAGTAAGCAGAAAAACAAGCACAAGACTGAGTCCAAAGCAGGGCACTTGGGATACCCAGAATCTCAGCAACATCTGCCACCCATGGGATAAACGGGTTGTGGATTAAGCAAGAAACGGGCCGGCCCATTTCCTTCTGTTTCTGGATCATCTCGGGGATTTTTTGTCGGCCCACGAGCTCCAGCTGAGCCAAGTAGGCGTCGAGGTCGCCGCGTTTCGGGTCGTCGAACTCCCACCCGTCATCGAAGAATTCGAACCGGATCATGCCCCGCCCGAACGGGGTCGGGTTATCGTCTCCCGGGGCGATGTTGTTGGATTTTCGGATGCTTACGCCGGCGAATTCCGGTGCGGAGAGGGTGACAAAGAGGCCGAAATTGGCGAGGCGCTTGGCGAGACGGAGGAGTGGATTTACGTGGCCTTGCCCCAGAAATGAGACCATGAAAACATGAACCATTTTTTGATGAGTTTCATGGGACTCAACTCGACTGACCATTTTCCTTCTTTCTCTCTTTCTCTTCTTTCTTGATTACTTATTTTGGAATGTATCTATATACAGAGAGACTGAGGGAGAGGATGAACAGAATGTATACATAGATAGAGCTGACAATAAAAGCAGTTGCCGTAAAGTATATATAGATAGAGCTGTCCATATGTTTATATAGATATATGTTTTTTTTTTATAATATTCCCACAAGAGATATTTGTAAGGTGGTGGTGTGTAAAAATATCATATTTTGAATGTCAAAAGGTTATTATCGGTATTTTCACAAATTTTGGATTATGCATATTATCTATATATTTTAACAAATTTTTCTGTGAAATGTTCCATATTTTTATTTTCAACTTTGCCTGCGCGCACCAAATCAAATGCTCCATTGATAATTATAATATCTATGAATCATATTTAATATTATTGCCAATAATCCAATATTTTCCATATTCTAAATAAATGGAAAATATATTCACTGTCCGTTTTTTTTCTTTCTAAAAGGTAATATCATTATAGATTGGATATAGTAACATCATATGGAGGACAGAAATATCAAAATTCTAGAAGATCAAAATTCAAAAAAAAATAATTGATTCTCAATTGTAGGATCTCTAAATATCCCTGCTTCGTGTAGCGGTTGATATTTATTGTTGAGTTCTGGTTGCATTGTTGAGTTATGACATCTTGGGTTGATTTTTTGTTAAAATGTGTGGTTCTTATTTTTATTTTGATAGTAGTTTAATTGGTCTATTTGGAGGATAGCTTTTTTAAATTCAGTTATGATAGAATTATTTAATTTATAATTTGAATCATGATACAGTAATTTTATATGTCGTGTATATACATTAATATACTAGCAATTACCCAATGCTACGTAAGGATATCATAATTTATTGTACTACATAAAAAGATAAAAATAAAATATACTATATATGTAAAATAACGTTTACTCTATATAATTTTTAATACAATTCAATAATTAAATAAATAATAGTATTTACTCATATTTAAAGATTTTAAATTTAGAAAGGAAAAAGAAAAGTATTGTCGTATCAAAAAAATTATATCAAAAAAAATAAAATCTAAATATATGATCCAAACTAAATTTATAAATAAAATTTTTAGATATATTAAACTTATGAATATTAAACTATGAGTTACTCTAAGTTAATAAATCACAAAATAATGGATTATTATCCACATTGGAAGATGTAACATTATAATTTTTTTACGCATCTAAATATATATGGATATGAATCATCATAAAATAAATTAACATTAAAATTTAGTTTACAAAAAAAAAAAAGAATAATTATAAAAATATAAACATTGTTAGTTTTACATAGATCCCGGGATGTTTACGCAGCGAAAATATAATAATTTAACACATAACTATTATGTAAACACTCACCCTGTTGGTATTGCGACGCAAGATCTTATATAAATAACAAACATGTTTATTAAAGTTCAAATGAAATTGTACCTTATGAGCCTTTCATTTGATGTACGAAATTGTCATATTCAAATACAAATCATCCTTGAAGTCCCGACTTTATCAAATTCACAAATCCGAACATATCCACGTGAATAGGAACCCAAACGTTCTCCCTCTAAAGATAGTACACACAAATGAATTTCATCGAGTTCTCGATTCTATGTTGGAATCGAATCAAAAATCGTCTTTGTATAATTGAAATTATATATATGATAACTTTTCGAATAATTTCTAAACTCATTTAGAAATAAATTGAGAATCGTTGATTTATTTTTGAATTGTATCTTAATTCTATGATCATCAATTGATCAAGAACTAAAAATTTATTAATAAATTAAGAAGAGGTACGACAAATATATCATAATTGTCACACAATTATTCTCGTTAGCTATGCCATGAATTGAGAAAACTAATTTTTCTCTTATTATAATCATAGCTCATGAATTGACAAAACTAGTTTTTCTCTTATTATAATCATTGCCGCACGGCATCTATCTATATACGTGTGTATATATATGATCACACATATACCTATATTATATAATGCATCTTCTATATTTATATACACGTATATGTGTGTGTATACATATATTATAATATTATATATCCATTGTTATATATGTATATATCCGTCATATATAATATCTATATATATATTTATCTATATATATATGTGTGTGTGTGTATATAATCCTGTTAATCTATTCTCAATACTTTAGAAATAGATTCTCCCATGATTTCTTACTTTAATTAAGATAAAAATCATATTCTTATAATCCTAAATCGATTAAATCTCTATTTAATTAGATTTAATAAATTAATTCTAAGTTAATTGATTTTTCTATTAATTTCATTAAATTGAATTAATCTATCAAATTATTTAATGGGCTTGGCCTTAAGGTCTAATTAAATTAACACTTTGATTTTATTCAATTAAATTAAATATTTAATTTAATTGAGTCCATCAATTAGCTTAGTATATACTATTGATTAAATAATATTCAATTAATCAATGGATTGGGCACTCAAGTTCAATTAAATTAATTTTTAATTTAATTTAATTAAATCAACGTATTGATTCAATTAAATCTATCAATCAATTAACTTGAAGAGTCGAATATATTTTTCATCTCAATAAATTAAATCAACACTTTGATTTAATCTCTATTAATCGTTTCATATACGTTTAGGAATTTATCAATTCCTTTGCGTGTGACCCTTTAAATTCACTAATCGATTAGAAATGGGCTTGCAACTCGCTCTGATATTTTAGATGACAAATTCATCAATCGATTAATTAAACTCATTTAATTAATCACGTTTGATTTAGGACTCGTTCTAATCCAATAGTACCCATCTATCATGGTTGATGCCCAACAACATGCCCACGATCCTTAATCACTAGGTGAAGTATAATTGGTGAATCTGTTCGCTTACGATTACCATGCAAATGCATTCTCTCCATTATCTAATCTCCTCAATTGAGGTTCAGGATATGAAATTTATCAAAAATCCTTTTAACCTCAATTCTATGATTCTTATTTATAATTAGTCTTTTTGATAATTGATTTAAAAAATTCATTTCTAATCATTGTCTCTACCATTACCACGAAGTTTCATAGACGAGTTAAAATAGAATACATAAGAAATTCACTCACTCATATGAGGTGAGTAAATGAATTCTTTATTGAGTCTTACAAATCTTCATACATAAGAAATATATATCCAACATAGGCACCTTAAGACCCTCTATGGGATGGGTACCTATATCAAAATATAAATGCACATATACAATATTACTATAGAGCCTCAAGTTTGATGACTAATTAATGCACACCATAAGTTGAGAAACAATCTTAATTTGATATGCAACTAATACTCCCATTTAGATATTTTTTGGTGGAATTCTCAGTGAACTCATTTTCTAATGAGCACTTACTTATGCATATGAATGTCTCTATATTCGATATTTATGAAACAAAACATCCTCCCATTTAAGATATCTCATAAGTACAATTCTTAATCTGAATTATGTTAATGCCCCTAGTATTTGATAGACTCTTCGACTTGGAGTGATTTAGATCACATGTTAGAGACTTGTTTCAAGACCTCCATCTCTCGCGGGGTCAAGTCCCATAGTTTTATGTGATCTAGGAGCTTCAACCGTATATGTATAGATTACACTTGAGTATAACTTACACATTATGATGAAGGTGGTCAAAAAGTATAAACTTTCAATCTATTATTAATCTAAATGACTGTTTGTTACGAAATGTATTTAAAATGTCGTTAATCTTATTTGCTTGTTGGGCACTACTCTCACAAATATAAATAAAATAATAATTAAATTATGAAATACCAAGTACCCTTGATGCATTTTAGATGTTGTGAATCTTCTTTTATATATTCAAAATAACCTTTTGCCCTAAACTTGCGTAAGATGAATTTTAGATGTTGTGAACATTTTGAATCTCCTTTCATCTCTCTCTATATCCCTCTCTAGATAAAAAAAATCTCTTTTCATATCTCAATTCATTTTCTGATGAATCTTTTAATTATAAAATATCTTACTTAGTGAAACTCAAAAATCATAGAAAACTGGAAGTACGTAATTGGATATGTTAGAGGATAAGTAAGTGGATGAGTGCGATAAGGGAGTTTTTAATTATTGTTATTATTATTTCAAAAGACCTAGCTAATTAATTTTTTAATTAAGAAATTCAAAGCTTTGAGGGATCAAAATTAACCAAATTGCAGTCAAAGACCACTATTAAAATCATTTTGTGGTTTATTAAATGATTTTGGTCAAAGACCGTTGTATTAGATGTAAACTTTTTATAATGTACATATAGCATTAAACTATATAAATAACAATAAATAAATAAAATAGATTTATTAGGAAGTAAAGAACAATAAATAAATAAAATTTGAATATGTCGATAATTTAATACCAAAAAAATTAAGATGAAAGATACGACAATGAAAAAAAAGGTTGGATAATAAAACCTTCATATAACGTTAAATTGTATACAAAGAAATGGTAGAGATAAAAAGATGAATTAATATATTGTTGATAATATAGCGTTCACATTTTAATTTTTTTAATCCTTTTAAAATTATAATTTAATTTGGGATATGACATATCATATTAAAAGACATTTTTCAAGTTTGAGTTACACAAGTTTTAATAGAATGCATTTTTTTTTTCTAATTTTTGAGAAAAAAATTTACCATAAAGGACATTATGTTAATATTTACATTCCTAACATTTCTTAAATCATAAATAATTTGATGATATTACGTAATATATATTTTAATTTTATTTTTCTTTATGTATATGGTTTTATTAAAAGCTATTATTAAATTTTTATGAGAGAGGGAGAGAGAGTACAAAAAATATTAGAAATATCATTATGGATAGTTGGTGTGTTTCAATGATTAAGAGTGATAATTGAAAATTTTAAAATTGATGCCAACTAATCAAATAGTTCATTTTAAATAATTTAAAATATTTCAAATTTTTAAGAATCGAGAATTTTATCAAAACTACACATTATGATTAAAAAACCTTCAAATATATAATAGTATAAATATAGATTATTAATACAATTAAATAAGACATACTCTTGAAAAAGAAAAAAGAAAAAAAGCAGTGGGTAACATTTTGATAGGTTCTCTAAAACGGACTTTAATTTGAGGTTAGGAAAGCTTGACTACCTTCTTTGGAAAAGACAAAATCTATTCTTCCCCGAAAGGCCCACCATGATTGTCAATTCTCTCTCTCTCTCCCTCCCTCCCTCTCTCTCTCTCCCATGCATTAGTTGCGTCTTGCGAGTGATCTCTTTGGTTTCCTGATCCTATATTCATTCTTATCTTTTTTCATTCAAACTCATTATCTCAAAAGTATTAAGTTCACATAAATTTCAAACAACTATAAAATCGATCCATTTGGTCCACTTATTTCACCAACCAAACTCCAATCTATACTTTTACGACATATATATTGTTCACCAACTGACAATCACTATAAAAATTTATCACTGCAAAAATTTCGATCTACTATGCTAAAATTAAATGCGTTTTTTGGATACTTTCAGTAAAAAATAGTTTATAAATATTTTTTAATAAAGTATATTAGATTTTTTACATTTTACCCAAATATCTTTTATAGACGCCGTACACTATTAAAAATTGCATTTCATTAAAACGAAAGAAATCTAAAATATGGAAAATAAGACTAGATATGAAACGTGAGGTTTCGGTAAACTTAGATATCTTCTCGGCTCTATGGGCGTTGGTCCCCCCTTCTAGAAAGGTAGAAGTGCAAAATAAAATTTTCTACCTTTAAATTTGTTAGCTCCTTTTGTAAAATGAAATGTATGGAATAACATATTCACACGTCAAAGATTCTTTTATCTAGTGTTGTAATGTAATTTGTTTTTACATATGTGGATTTTTATTGATTGTATTGTAATTTGTTTTTTGACAATATAGTAGTTTGTTTCTTTGTATTAGTTGGTAGTTCTTTAAATGAATTATAAGATATGTAGTTCTTTGAATGGATAGTTAATTATAAAATATAATAATTGTATTTGATTTAAATCATTGATTAAATTGTTTGCATTGTCTTGTATCCCAAAAAAGAAAAATAATCACAAATCCAAATGCCCTCTGAAGAATGAAAGGATTGCAAAGGCAAATACTAAATAAACAATATAAAAAATTAAACTAATATACAGTAGAACAAAGACTCCTATTGTCCTAAAACGGTTTATAGTACCTTCTTCTCACCATCAAATCAAGAAATCCTTGATAAAAAATTGATTTTTAATTTGAGCGTGAAAAGTATCCAAAGCTCAATCCTTAAAGAGTGTTGAGTACCAAACAGCCTCCGCATCATCCCCAACACCCCCCCCCCCCCCCACCAAAACTTGATATTTAAGATAAATATTGCATTACATGGAAAATAATATTCATATATAATAATATAAAATTTAGCTTACTAATATTGCGTATGAACTGATGATATTTGTTTTTCAAGATAAATCCATCAAAATTACTAGAAATAATAATTGAATAAATTTGTCAAACTACATATGTATATTGACAAATTAGAGCATTAAACATATTGTCATTAATTATAACAACAATTTTTCGTTGTGAGCAAATAGTGACTACAATTAAATGTTCAACTTTGACTGCAGAGACGGAGTGAGTGGCCTTGAGGGGTGGTCCACCCCCTTAAATTTATATAAAGTTAAAAAATATATATATAATATATTTGAAATATTTGAATTTCGTCCCCCTAAAATCATAAAGATACGTTTAATATTTTATAAAATATTTCGTGTTGCTCCTAAATCAAAATTCTGGTTGTCTTGTTTGAGGGTTTAAATTATAAAGAAGTGTTGAGACATATTGATGTGACAAATATCCCCTTTCGAATACGTTGACAATTCCAACAGAGGAAGTAGAACCCTACAAACCTACGTGAGAGGACTAATGTCCTCGATGGATAGAAGATGGCCTTGAAAGAGGTCCAACTGCAAAAGGAGGCCTTAGAGTGAAGTAAACTCCATGAGAAGGAATCATTCCTTAGGCTTACCGAGTCCAAGTCCGAGGATTAATGTCCTCAAATGAGGGCCCAACGAGGTCCTTGAAGGATTAAGCTTGAGAAGCATAGGCTAATACATAGCGAAGCACCTCGAATAGTTTAAGAGATAGAGTTGCATCGAGGGATGAAGGCCAATTCGAGGCCAATAGGGTTAAGGCCCCTTAAGCAGTGAAGTGTACGACTAGCACGCCCAGAGGAGAACTTTACCAACCCTATCAGGTGTGGACAACTACTATCACGTAAAGTGTACTGATACAATATGGGGAGTACTTGTTTAGTTTTAGATGCTATTAATTTTGTCTTTTAAAGAATATCTTGACCATTTAATGCATAGGATATGTATTAAAATCAAGTCCTATTAATGACGGCATGATCTAACCGTCATTTGGGTGGGGGGGGGGGGGTTCAAGAAGGACAAAAAACACATCCCAATGTAATTTACTTATCAATTAAAGAACCAACCTCCATCATCCAAAACAAATCAAGGACCCTTTCATATATATAAATTGGCTATTGACCTCCACAAAAAAAAAAAAAAATCTAACACTCCAAGCTCAAGCAATTAATACTGTTCATCATCTCCTTCCACCCACCACACGTTAAAAGTGTTTGTCATACTAACTTGAGCGTCAGAGAATTTACGTCGGGGCAAAACCAGCTAGTCTTGTGTGCACTTTTTTCCTTTTGACAGATGAACCGCCAACATAATAACCGAAGCATTCAAGTCTCCACACGTGGTCAATCCAAAAAGACCCAACATCACATATCTTGAATTTTAAGTTTGGGACTCAGATTGGAACCTGATTAATGAATTATAATTATACAAGTTTAAAATTCTTTGTTATACAAATTAAATATGAAAATGAATATTTATTCATTGCTTGATATTAACATTTCCACAAATACTTAACTCGTTAGATTTGATTCGAGCACCAAAATTAGTTCCGAATCTATAAAATTCATATGTAGTAAGACAACTCTCAAATTTTGGCGAACCCACATGAAGTCCCACTGTTATTCATATTATTCATTTGTTATTGTACATGTGGCATTACTATTTCACAATAAATATTTGAACATTATGATCGTTATCTTTTAATTGTGACAACTCAATAAGTTATGATATACAAATTTTGTCACTGTTAAACTTACAAAATTGCAATTGTAATAAATTTTTAAGGGTAAATTACGGCAAACCCCCCAACATTTGACTTTGATTGCACTACTTCACTCCTCAACCTTTGCGTTTGAGCGGAACCACCTCCCAACCTGTATAAGTTGTGCGTCGATACCCCCTAAACACGATTTTGGTGGAATCTACACGAATATTCTGTCTACCTTGTTGCACGTGCCCCCCAACGTTTGGCCTCAATTACACTTCACCCCCCAACCTTTGCGTTTGAATGGAACTATCTCCCAACCTTTATAGTTGTGTCCTGATACCCCCTAAACAATATTCCAGTGGAATCTATGCGAATATTCTGTCCACCTTGTTGCACGTGCCGCATGCGTGACTTTTTTAAGGGCATTATCAATATTTTCTTTTATTAGTTGGATATATAATGAATAATTACTCTCCAGTCCCACTAAAAACCAACTATATTTGCCTCTTTCTTCTTCATTTACAGACCTTAATCTGCCATTTTTGGATTTTTTAGGTTGTTGGAGGTTGCCATTTCTTCCCTTGGATTGATCATCCCATGTGTGAATGATATATACCTAGTTATCTTACAACAATCATATGTAAACACAAAACAATAAAACAAATCTACCCACACAAAACTTGATAGAATGCACCACAAATTAACATATTTCATGAAATAACATATACAAACTCACCATAATCTGGCATATTTTTTCCTCAAGGGATTTGTCGTATTTCTTTCTCAATTTCCATAACATTTTGCCAAGCTCGATGATTCTATAGAGGAGAGAAAATTTGGGGGTGGGGGGGGGGGGGGTGGGGGGCGGGCGAGGGATAAACTGCTATGAAATGCCCTAACTTATTTTAATTTGATTTATTTTTCTTGAAGCGGGAACATTGTTTATTAAAAGAAAATATCGATAATGCCCTTAACGAAGTTGCATGGACGGCATGTGCAACAATGTGGATGGAATATTTGTGTAGATTCCACCAAAATTATGTTTAGGGGATATCGGCGCACAACTTATAAAGGTTGGAAGTGGTTCCGCTCAAACGCAAAAGTTGGGGGGTGAAGTACAATCGAGGTCAAACACTATGGGGCACGTGCAACAAGGTGGGCGGAATATTCACGTAGATTCCACCAGAATCGTGTTTAGAGGGTATTGGTGCACAACTTATAAAGGTTGGAAGATGGTTCCGCTCAAACACAAAGGTTGGGGGGTAAAGTGCAATCGAGGTCAAACGTTGGGGGGTTTACCGTAATTTACCCTAAATTTAAAGTTATTCAAAAATTACTTTGAGTTCTCTATTCAGAAACAAAGGTGTGTTGTTTGGTTTCTTCAAAGGTTTGTTGTTTGGTTTCATTTTGTGTAAAAAGATTCAGTTGCTATCTTGTACAAATCTATTGTGTAGAGCACGAAGGTAGTGGTAAAGTAGATTAAAGCTTACTCTCAAGTGGTTTTTTAAGTTTATATATTAGGTTCGAATTTTTAATGTGTATTTGTCGAAAATATTTATCATTTATATGCTCTTTAATTTAAGTGTGTACCAATACTGACTTCTATGCGCTATACTTGATTCTTGGTGGTGTTATGTTGATGAGACTAGTGTTTGCATTGGTTTTTCAATTGTTTGATATGTTCGCAGTAGAACATAAAAGTCTAGACAAGGTGTAATGAAAGGAGGCAAAAAATACTACTAATAGCCTTCTTTTTAACCAAAAAACAGAAAAAGAAAAAGCACCAAAAACTCCTCTGAATATTTTCACCCATTGTGTATTTTTCCTATCAAATTACACACCCTTAGCTACGATATTTGATTAATTTAAACATTTTTGAGCTTTATTTTGGTATATGTACATCAAAATAAATTAAGCCAACTAACTATATATCAATTATGAGGACATGGGATGTCATCCATTTGGGTATATACCTAAGTGGTGTATTAGTCGTTGGATCTAAACATAATAATGTCAAAAGGTGAAATTGAAATATTATCCTATTTAATCCAACAATGAATACACCAGTTGGGTATATATCTAAGTGGGTGGCATCTGATGTTCCATTAATTACGTTAGATATAATTGTGGGGCTTACGCCACAAAGTAGGAAATTAGACACATCCGAGATGAGTGTCTGCATTGATTTTGTATGCATTTAATATTTTCGCAATTGAGCACAAAAATTAGTATATTACTTAGCGGAAGGAGGCAAAGGTCGCCACTACTATATCCTTCCTTTTTAGCTAGGAAAGGGGAAAAAAAAGCACCACAAACTTTGTGAATGTCACTTACCATTGTGTACGATATTTGATTCAAACATTTCAGAGCTTTCTTTTTGCGTGGTTACATCAAAATAAATGAAGCGAACTAGCTATACATTAATCGTGGTATATGAGGAATTGAAGTACCAAGATTAAAGTGATTTTATTAATTTGGAATTTAAGCGACAACTTTGGAATTCAGTGACTTAGATAGGGAACTGAAACATGACAATTTGGAACTAAACAGAAGTTCCAGATTACAACAAAGTAAATGAAACTGGAACAAAGCACGAGTCCAAAGGACAGTACAGAAAGCTTAACACTAAGTTTTCTATAAGTTTTGTAAGAACTGTTTCACACAATCATAGTCTTACACCGCTAGCACTTATAGAGCACACTCACGATCACACTGATTACTTAGAGATATGCCTAAAAACAAGGGATCAACTTGATTAATACATACAATCAAAGTTTGACACAATCTTATTCGTATGACTCTTCTATTTATACTTGGTGGGAGTTGAATCAGTCAAACTTATAGTCTTCATTCTTCAACGGTTTCTTTCCTTAGTAGATTGATCCACGTCTTCTTGTTGTAGTTAAGCCTCCAACGGATTCTTTCCTTAGTCGGCTTCTTGGCATAGAGTGAAAGCCAACGGACACTTGCCTTTGGACTCTTGATCCTTGATTCATCAAATCTTTTCCAGCTTCTTCTTGCCATAATTCAGAGGGTAATTTGTAGATGGAAAATTGTCATAATCAAACCTGCCAACAGTATATATAATCGTGAGAGTTAAGCTACAAAGCATGTAAGGAAATCAGACACCCTCCAAAACCAGTGCTTATGTTGGTTATTCAGGTGTCTGATATGTTCGTAGTTAAGAGCGACTCTATGATTGAGAATGTGGGGTCGGGTGACCCCATTGTATATATTTTTACCAATATATAATTATAATTTGTCTATTAGATATTAATTAATATTTCATTGTATGACCCATCGATCCATTTTAAAATTTCAAAAATTGTAATTGACCCATTATATTTTTAAAGTTCAAAATAATAGGTATACTAAAAAGGCCCACGATCAAAGAGAAAAAATATAAAAGAGCCTAATTGAAGTTGCCCTAATTTGAGATCTTAAAAAACATTCAAGTGAGAAATTGAAATTGCAAGTAACTTAAAGTTTTCTTAAATTTTTGAAACAATTTACTAGGGATGGACAAATATTCTAAATGAAAATCAAAGTTGTTAGGGGATTTATCGATTGCAAAAAATAGTTAAGATTATTCGAAATGCAACCGAGACGTGATCTATTTCAAAAGTTTTCATTTAGATTTGAAGTTGAATAAGAAAATTATAAATTATCAGTCAATAATAAATTGACAAAGCACGTTGTGAAATAACACACACCCTCCGGCAAAATGGTACAAATAGTATCGTATGCATCCAATAATTACAAAAATACCAAAAATAATTGCCATTCACATGCATCCAATCTATACTATTATAAAAAGAAAGACGTTTTTATCTCACAAATGATAGTTTTTTTTTTTAATGTAAATTTACATATTTTATCCTTTAAACTTCTTAAAAATTTTAAACAAGAACATCACCTTAAGGGTAAAATTGAAAATCTCCACACATTGAAATCAATTTGGATACCAATTTTTTGATATACCAATTTTATCCTTCAATTTACCCTACAAAATGATTATCCTCAGGTTAAAATTGTAATATCACAATCCAAAGCTATGTTCTCAACAACCATCATGGTTTCTCTCTCCACGTCCCATTTCCCACAACCTTTCTCTCTCCACATCTTATTCCCCGACATTCTTTTTTTCCTTGCCTTTAAATTAGGTCAAAACTTCCATTAATTTTTCTCCAATTTTGCACTAATCAGTGCCCAATTTCTGCCATCAAATCATAATTTTGTGTTACAAAAATAAACAACAGTTATTTTGCTTTGAATGGAAGGTATATTCTTATTGTTGTAATTTATAATCTTTTTCTCTATCTCCTTTTCTTTTTTTTTTTTTTTTGTTTATTTGTTGGAGTATGCTATACAAGGTGTTAAATTTTTGGTGTGTGAAATTGATTTCATAATTTTTTGTTTAAGTAGAATCAAATCAATTTCCTAAATTGAAGGTAAAACCAAAAGTAGTCCTTGCCCACCGACGCCGTTGTTGCCACCGATCCCATTGGATATTGTTTGGGATCACTAACCAACACAAGGCTTTAAGATGCAAATTTTACCTTTATTGTAGCCCACTCTCAAGTAGTTCGTCTTCTCGAAGTTAAATGATAGCTACAATGTCTTTATTAGATTTATTTATATTTGGATGTTTATGTGAAAATAATTATGCAAATATTTGCGGTGCTTTGGAAAAATATGAGTACAGATATAATTCTAATAAAGAAGCGTGAAGTTGAAAAGCCAAGAGTCCAAAGAAAGCCTTAATATTATGAGCTAAGATTAATGTCTTATTTTTGGATAAACTTTAATGGTACTTAATACTTATACATTATTTATGCTAAAATATTGTATGCTATTTTATCACTTCGGTATATGTATTTATTCTTTGTGTTTAAGATGGACAAGCCACATTATTTTATATTATTTAACAATTTTTTTTAAATATTGATTAATTGGTAATAGAATATATACATATGATGGACACATATATGAGAATCAAAAAATAAATGACATCCGACTCACATTGAAATTAAGAATTAGAATAGTTTGAAATACGTGAGAATTCGTTGCCAAAATTGTTAACGCATAAATATATCGTGTCAAATTTCCGCCAACAAAGAATCATAATACTTATAACTTTAATAGGATCGCGGGGACCGCATGCGATGATTGCTAGTAATTACAAAAAATATCAAAAAAAAACCAAACAAATTAAGAAATAATAGTGACCACAAAACTCATTCAAGCACTTCTCTTATAAATCTAGCGGGATATTTTATGATATCTACTTCCGTTATCTTGAAGGAATTATGAATTATTGAATAGGAATATAGCTATACGTCAAAGTAGAGTTTTTATCATCATTTATCATTATGTGTGGTTAACATGAATTTGACAACTTTTTACCAAAAAAAAAAAAAAAGAAAAAAGAAAGAAAGAAAGAAAAAGAACAATCATGTTTTATTTACGTCCAATCTTACAAAAACACCAATATTGGACGTTTCTTAACAAGATTCCATCTACCTGACAAAATCCAATAAATTTTCCTTAGTTCATTTGAATGGGACTCCTCAGGCAAAGTTGCAATTTTTCGTCTCGTTAGATCGGTCGCTTTTCCATTTTGTTGCACGCGTTACAAAAAATATTTTAAAAAAGGGAATAAAAGTGAGGGCCCACCCATGTTACAACCTTTTCATGGGCCCATACAAAGTTTTAATCAACCCACTCCTTAGTTGGCTCGTTTTACTTTTACTAAGTGGCCCACTTAATTTCCTCAATTGGCCTTCACTTGTTGGGCTAATTCTTCTGCGGAAGCCTACCAACCCAGTGTAAACCATGAGCTATGCCGACGTCAGCGGTCATCTTTAATTCCTGCATGACAACGTATATCAAAAAATGAAAAAAAGAATAATTTCCAAAAAAATTAAAAATAAAAATGAATATGAATGTAGTAACGCATCCAGAGGTTGCAGGATCAAAAATTCAAACAAATGGATGTTTTCAGAATTCGGAATTATGAAAAATAACAATCTAATTTAAAGGAATGTAGGAATTTCTTAGTCTTCTTAATTAGTTTCTCAAATTTGGAGGATGCTTTTGTCGAATATATGATTGGCAAAAGTTGGTCTGGAAAGTCAGTAATTGCGAACTATACACTAACATCTATACAAGTATACACCAATGTCTTGTTTAATTTGCAACATTAAGGTATTACCTTACTAGCACATTAATTTTTAAATTGCGCGTTTGAGTTCTCATGAACGCAGATATTTGTTCTAGTTATATATATATATATATATGGTGATATTGAGTTTTAAATATGACAAAACTTTCTAACATTAGTCATCCTTAATTTTAATCATTAGATGTGTAATATTTAATCTAAACCATTAATTTTTATATGACCTGCAACCTATTATACGGGTAGTAGACCATTTGCGGCTCACTAAATATTAACCAATTAAATTTTTATTTTTAACGTAAAAATGAAAATTTAAAAATTTAATGACGTTGGATCCATTAGATCATTATTACTCTTTTTTTTTAATTTATTGGAAAAGTACAATATTATTTTTTCTTTAGAAAATTACCATGATACTCATTATAATTTTTATTTTTTAATACAAGGGTACCACTTACCATTATAATATTGTGGTGCCATTATAATTTGTTAATTTTTTATGTTTTAATACCATGGTACCATTATTTTTTATTTTTTAATTATAAATACCATGGTGCTCATTATAACTTTTTTATTTTTTAATTTAACAAATGTGCATTAACAAGGATAATGAATTGAAAAACATGATAAAAAAATTAAAATACTAAATTGATACCAAAATAAATAGCATTTATAACTCAAAAATTCAAATATATATATGCTAATAGTTGATAAAAATTTACATTTAATTTAATTATTTTAACATATTTCAAAAAATGTATTACATTCACTATGAATTATTTTAAAAATATATAGATTATGAACATTTTTTTTAAAAAAAGAAAAACAAATTTTATAAAAAGTAGATATCATTATTACGTAAACTGTTTATATTATTCATAGATTTACTCCAAAATGATTGATCTGTAGTGATATTGAAGAATGTATTTTAAAACCAATTTGTATGTATAAAATTCAAAGAGAAGAGTACAACAAGCATTAGTTGGTAACAGAAATTGTGTTTTGATTATTAATGGAGATATGGTATGAAACACAACAACAACAACAACAACAACAACAACACGAATAATAATAATAATAATAAAATAATCGTTTATTGATTTGAATTGTTATAGTTAATATGTATAATAAAATATTATTTGCACATAGTTTGTTTGACTTATTTAAAATAAACAAAATAAATGTAAATATTTAATTTGAATTTATTTTTTTCCTAGAATTGTATTTTATTTGTATGTCTACAGATTCAAATAATATTTTTCACACTAGCAAATCGATATTTTTAATGATAACTTGGAGAAGATATATATATATATATATACTCATATGATTGAACGTCAAATATTATTCACCCTTTATAATAATAATAATAATAATAATGATAATAATAATTTTAGTTAAATTCATCCATGAGAACGCATAAAAGAGAATAATAATATTATTGTCTGTAAGTAATGAAATAAAATATGATGCAACTCTTATTTAATTGAAGCTAAATATTTAAATTATAGTAGAAATAATTTATCCTAAAAAGTCTTAATAATTAAGGAATTTTTCTATTTGAGGTTAATAATTAAATGAATGATTTGTGAGAGAGATAGAGAGAATATGGAATGTTAGAGAGAGAGAGAGAGAGAGAGAGAGAGAAATTAGGAAACATGGAGAGAGAGGGGGAGGAGAGAGAAATTTTTGACTTATGATAGCGGGTTGTTTAAAAATTGAAAAAACCTACAACCTGTTAAAATATTTTAAAATTGTACACGTCGCTTTTTTTTTAGAGGGTGACTAAGGTTAGTTATCTATGACTGTGAGTAATCATAGAACTCCCCTATAATCTTTTGGGCAATTCTATGGTTAGTCAGGTTCGTAGGTGACTAAGGTTAGTCATGCCTTGAGGTAATACCACATGTATTAATTTTAATTTTTTAAATAAGTTAGAGGTTAAATAAATCTCATATTGACCTGTAATATCTCTCTATATAATTGATTATTATTGGGTTTCTAAAGAGATTGGAGGAAAATTGTTGGATTCTAGAAAGATTGGAGGATTCCTTAATTATTAATCTTACCAAAAATTAAAAAAAAAATCTCCCTCAATTATTAAGATTGCTTATGGTAAGTGGTTTTTATTGCTATTTAAATGCTAACCTATTATTAAAAAGAAATTGCACCATATTTTATTTCATTGAATGCAACTATTATTATTAATATTGTTGTTATTGTTGTTGTTGTTGTTGTTGTTGTTATTATTATTGTTTCTTCGACATTCAATCAGAGTATATATATCATCTCCAAGATACGGTTATAAACATCGGCATGACAATATGAAAAATTATTTTATGAATTTGAAGATGTACAAATAAAATAGCATTAATTTGTAGAACTAAAATTAAAAGCAAACAAACTAGTAACATTGACTTAGTTTCACAATTTTTTTTTTGAACAAGTTAATTATTTTTGTTAAAATATTGTATCAGTCTTCATCAATTATTATTCAAAAAATTTGTAATACGATTACTAAATATTTCATATCAAGAGTGTGAGTATTGTTCATGAAATTCCGAGTGTGTGCCATATAATCATTAATAATATTATCATTGTCATATTTATTACAGTTAACATCATATTTGATTGTGCATATGATTATAGTCATAATTATTCAAATCAATAAATTGATTTCATAACTGGTTATCTTCTCTAATTATTATTATTACGTCATTTAGACCTACACTACTAAAGCAACGTTGATTTGAGCTGGATTGTGCAATCGACATTTGTTCTATCTCATAGTCACCGATTTGTGATGGGCAAGGCAGAATCTGACCATTTAGATCTACACTACTAATCGGATGAAAAATCAATCGCAAAATCCGGTGCAAATCGATATTTTTCTAGTAGTGCTATATTAATTACAACCATATATATATAATTCCTTGCAAATTATTATTATTATTATTATTATTATTATTATTATATTATTATTATTATTATTATTATTACTATTATTGATTATTATATATTATAGTTAGTAAGGCAATATTATTATTAATCCCATCTAGTTCTTGATCTTATAATCATTATTATTGTTACAACACTAAATTATTGCTAATATATAGTTATCATTATTACTATTATTATTCGTTATATATATTATTATAGTCGTAGTTAGTGAGATCAATAATTGAATATCATATTTGGTTACATTTATTGGAGAGAATATACATTTGAATATATCACACCATGATATATTTGTTAAAACCATATTATTATTATTGTTGTTGTTGTTGTTGTTGTACTTCAGCTTCTCTCCACTAATCATAAAAAAATATATTTTTTTTGCTCACTACTGCTTAGTGTACTCATCTCTCTATTTATTTTATATATCTACATCACTTTTAAAAATATATTATTTAATATCATTGTCGATCGATCATTCTAGAGTAAATCCTCATATAATATGAATAATTTACTTAATAACAATGTCCAAATTTTACAATTTTTGTTTTTTATTCAAAATACACATATTGATATTCTAGATATATTTTTTCTAAAAATATTGTGATGAATATTATACATTTTTTGAAATATGTTAAAATTTTAAACTAAATGTAATTTTTTATCATCTATTAATGTATGTTCAGATTTTTGAATTACATATACCCATATTATGTTAGGGTCAATTTTTTTTTTATCATTTTAATGCCATAATCTCAAATTAAAAAATTAAAACATATATACGTAGACATTTTTTTAAGGGTAAATATACATAGACTTTAACCATGTTGAAGTGGCAATTAGTCTAATTGGGATGTGAAATAATAAATAATATTGGTCCTATGGCCCAAACAAAATTAAATATTCTATTTTCCTTTTCTAGGTTATAAAATCAATTTAATTGGTTCGTTTTTAATGGGACCATATATAGTGTAATAGAAGAATTGTTGTTTAATTAAAATGCCAGGATAATTTGTATGACATGTAATCCTTCCACTTTACCTGCACAAGAGGTAGCAGGTCACCTACTAATGGATGGTTTAGATTTAATTTAACATAACTAATCTTTTCATGTTAATATTGAATAAATCTTTATTAATTGATTTTTTTTCTTATTATTTTATCACATGCTTCATTTTTCGTTATCATGTAAAGTTTGACTTTATATAATCTTGGGTTGTAATGTGTCTACCCATGTTTTGTAGCATAATTTAAGTCTTGTGGGATTTATAAAAATAATCTTTATTGATTGAAAAAATGTTAGTATTGATTAGGTTTTGATGGTATGATTTGGATCTTCCTTTAATCAAATCAGACTCTTTTCCATATATTGTGAGATTATGTATTTTTAACATGTGTAATTTTATTGCATATGGTCAGTGGGAGATTTGTAAGGTCAAGGCAACGACTCTTTTCATAAGAGTAACACCAACGACTCCTTTCAATTCTAGAGTGCAGGGAGATCTATTTAAGTAGCTTTACCTTTGAAAAATAAAACTATCCTTCTACTAAAATTTTTTAACAGAGCAAAGTTAGTATTAAATTGTGTTTTGATACAAAGAGCTCTTAGAGTGTTGTAGAAAGAGTGTGTGGGTTCTAAGTGTTTAGTACCAAGTCATAATTCCAAATAGACTGTTGTGAAACGAAAATATCCATGTTTTGAAACAAAAAAATAGATCAAATACCATATTGTGAAACGAGAATAAACATTTTCGAATGAATATTATTCAGCTACAATGGTGGGATTTATAGTACAAAAAAGTCACCTAACGTATTTAACTCCTACCTATCAAACCTAACAAAATGAATGAATTATAATAATTCAACCAAATTATTCAACACCTTGGTTACTAATTTTAATAATATTCTTGCAGGTTTAAAAATCTTAAGTTGAGATATACTTGGATAATGGATTAAGTTATGCTATTCTAGTTTTATCTTATTTCTTGATTTGAGCCCAACATTTTACCTCGTTTGTACTTCACCCCCCAACCTTCGCGTCTGAGCGAAATCACCTCCCAACATCTGTAAGTTGAGTAATGATACCCCTTAATTACAATTTAGCTGGAATCTACGTGAATATTCCGTCGAACTTGTTGCACGTGCCAACCGCCTGCCTTGTAGAAGGGCATTATTGACATTTTCTTTCAATGAATAATATCCCCGCTTAAAGAAATAGAAATCGATTAAAAATAGAAAGAAAAAAACCTAGGTCTTTCATAGCAGTTAACCCCCCCCCCCCCCAACTTTCTCTTCTCTGTAGAATCATCGAGCTGGGCAAAATGTCGTGGAAATTGAGAAAACAAGGCGATGAAATCCCTCTAGGAAGAAATACGCCAGATTTCTTACCTAGGTATTACATATGAATATCTTACAAAACATTCTAACCTAACCAAATGAAGTACATAACAACCCATGAAGCAAACAAAGGTATCCACTTCCACATTTTCCTCGAATTTCTTTTCTCAATTTAAGCCTCCAACGTATTGATCCTACACAACAATCCGGGTATTATTTGACGAGATCATTCACAAATAGGAGGATCAACCCAACTAAAGAAATTGCAACCTCCACGAGCCTAAAAGATACATGAAATTTCTGAAATAAATTATTTATTACTTGAAGATTGCTACAAATTTTCAACAAAACTACGATGAGAGAAATTGCAATTTCTTACCCGAAAATTACTGCAACTGTTGTATCTTCTACCAGTATTGAGATTCTTCCAAGAAGTTCTTTCCACAATTGGCCTCCTATAGTTGCACAATCCTTCCATTTTTTTCAGCTGGCTCCCAATTTTTTTCTTCTCCCAAAAATGGCAGATTAGGGTTTGCAAATGAAGAAGAAAGGAGGCTAAGTAGTTGTTTTTTGGTAGGACTGTAGAATAACTGTCCATAACATCCCCAACTAATGAAATAAAATGTCGATAATGCCCTTCCACAAGGTACGTAGTTGGCATGTGCAACAAGTTCGATGGAATATTCGCGTAGATTCCACCTGAATTGTATTCAGGGGATATCATCACACAACTTACAAAGGTTGGGAGGTGATTACGCTCAGATGCAAAGGTTGGGTAGTTAAGTGCAAAAGAGGTAAAATGTTAGGGGGTTTGTCATAATTTATCCTTGATTTTTAATTTTTTTTTTACGAAATTAAAGGGATTGTTGAAATTCCTTTTTTTTAGCATTTTTTTAATTGATAAACACTACTAGAAAAAACAATTATAGCCACGAACTTGGAAAAAAAAAATCCATGACTAAATAAAATAGCCACGGATTTTATTCGTGACTACTAGTGGCGTGGCTAAATTTAGTCATGGCTAAATTCCAGACATGGGCATTAGCCATGGTCCGGCCGTGGCTAATAGCCACAGACCATCCGTGGCCACATTTGGCCACATAAGCCTGGAAATGTTAGGACGTGGCTGCTGATCCATGGCTAATTCGTGGTTATTCTGTAAAAATATAAAAATACTAATAAAAAAGAACCATGGCTATTTTGTAAAAAAATAATCCTTACAATTTCAAATACTAAATTTTTTTTCTAATTGAGTAAAATGAATAATAACCCTAAATCAATTTAAATACATAAATCAAATATTTGAATTTATTTTATTGAATTAGTTATTTGAATTAATTTTCGACAAGTTATATCAAATGATTTTTGACCAGTTAAATCAAACTCGATTTATTGTTTTGGTTCATAGCCCAATCAAGTATAGTTCCAACTTTATATTGTGGGATAACTTTCATAATTTAATGAAATCATTTATTTTGATAAGTAGTATCAGGACCATCAGAGTGGTTGTAGCCACATTTAATCCTATATTCTAAATATGCGTTTCATTTTCTTCTTCATTGCATGAATATACATCAACTATAAAGATTTTATCAAGTGTATAATTCAAAAAATAATTTTAAATTAAACAAATAGTTGTATCGCATAAATATTTTGAAAATTCAATATATATCATGTTATATATTATGGTTCAGTCCTTTATTATTTTCCTAATCTTGGAAATAGTATTTATTGATTGAACTAGTCATTTGTTCATTATAACAAATATTTAATAAATTAATTGCAAAAACAAAAATTATCACAAAAAATTATTTAGATAATTTATATTTAGAATTTCGCATGATTTATATTAGTTAAGTATAACAAAAACTGATTTTTGAACAAAAAATTAAAGTGGTGTAGTGGTTTGATACTCTAATATCAACTAAGAGATTAAGGCTTCGTTCGGTTGGGAAGATTGCATGAGTTTTGGCCCTTTCATCTGGGGTAGTTGGTTGTTTGGTTAGGAGGATGAATAGAGATGGAAACTCGGCTAATCTGTCATGAGCCGATCCTGTGCAGCAGATTTGTAGAGATTACCATCTTAGGGGGTATGGTGAGATAACGATTGGGGTGCCAAGATTCCATCTCCCCCTTCTCAACAATTACCCAAAATATCCTCAACTGTACAACGGATAGTTACGAAACTATCCCCCGACAGAAACCAGCAGATAAAAAGAAGATGAGTTGTTAGAAACCCTAGTTCGAAGTTAACACCCAGCTCGGTCGTTGCCGCCTGCAAAGGAAACCTCTCGTGTGCAAAGAAATCACTGCGTCGTCACCGTCTTGTATTGGGACTGTTGAGAGATATAACTTTCCGGGTACATTTCTTTTGTATACCATTTTATTGATTTCTCTTCTTCTGAAACTTTTGTTATTTGTATTTTGCGATTTTTGTCTTTCAAAATTGGTATTCCAAAAATCTGGACCTCCCTATCTGTGTGGGCTCTGTGAAATTTGTGTGTTGCATTTTGGAAGAGCATTTACAAGATATAAGCAGGATGTGGGTGTCACATGACTTCGTCAATTTCGGCCGGGTCTTGTTCATATACATCCTACCACGAAAACGATTGTTCGTCACGTATATCTATCTCAGTATGCTTTTGGGTTACTTGGTATTTGTTAAACTATATATAACAATCATTTGATTTGTTGATGTGTTCATCGATCTACTGATATGTAATTAGACCCATTCTTCACATCTTGTTTGATTGTGAAAAAAAAGAAACAGAGTGTCCTCTGCAACATTGTTTTATAACTGAAAAATCAGTTTTCAGATGAATCGACAATATAGTTAACAACCAAGTAGTGAAAATATGTCATAAAGACTAGTTTGGTGGGTCTGATGAGCATTGACAACAGAATACAGTTTTCGTATGAACAATCTATCTACAAAACAGAATTTTTTTATTCATATTGTGAATTTTCATTCTGAGAGCTCATGATTGCGGCTATAGTTAGTGAGCTTTGTTTAAGTTCTTAGAAGATTTTTTCAACATTTATTATATGTTGACAGCTAGTTTACGGCATCCCCTATTTGGAGTGTATCGATGGATAAAATTATGTCTCTAGGCTTCCTGCTTTTGGCGCACGTGTTCATGTTGCAAAACATGTTGCTGTTCTTTTTAATTTTTAAACACCATGTCGAAAATACGAGTGAGGGCACCCGTCAACACATTACTTGTCCACGGAGATACAGTTTGATATCAAAGATCACAGTTGTAGATGATTACTTGTCTTATCTAACGAAGCTTAGCGATGTAACTTGCGTCAATAACCTAAGGATGAATCGTAATGCCTTTGCAAGACTAACCTACCTTCTTCAACACATTGGTGGTTTGAAATCGGACAAGTACGTAAGTGTCTCAGAGAAAGTAGCAACGTTCCTCTCTATTTTAGCGCATCACAAAAAAAACAGAGTTGTGCAGACCGATTTCAAAAGGTCCGGGCACACTATCAGTCGATATTTCAAGCAGACACTGAAGGCAGTTATGCGGATAAGCAACCTACTCTTGGTCAAACCAGAGGCCATCAATGAGACGGAAAGTAACGACACGTGGAAGCCATTCCAGGTAAACCATCTTGATCTGCGACACGACGTTAAGAACCTAAACTTTTTTGCGTATGCATGGTCCATACTTTCGGTCGCCACACTGCTACATCACTCTTAACGTTATTCGGTAATTTTGTGTTTATCTTCTTTGAACCCTTCTTAGTCTATCGAGTTTTACTTGTGATGTGTTAATTGTGTTTCTGTGCTAGGGTTGCTTGGGGGCTTTGGATGGTACATTCATTGACGTGCAAGTTCCTATTAGAGACCAACTCAGGTACCACAACCGCAAAGGTGACCTATCCGTCAACGTGTTGGGGGTTTGCAACAAAGATCTAAATTTTATTTATGTACTCACCGGTTGGGAAGGTTCAGCTGCTGACAGCCGTGTACTTAGAGCCGCCCTCACAAAAAATGATGGCTTGAAAGTTCCCGCAGGTAATGTCCCGGTCACTTCTCTGATTACACACGGTTTGGGCCTATGTTCAACCTTCACTATTAAAACGAAAATTCGATTTCCTTGTACATAACATGCTTTTCGGCTGATGCATATTTTTTATTGATTTGCCAAGTTTAGAAAGTTGTTACATTATAGTTGGTCAGTTTAAGTTGGATGTCCGGGTCGGTTACAGCCAAAAAATGCAACGCCCCACTTAGTGTGTGTCTTCTAAAATATGCTCTAATTTGTCTCAAAAGTTACCACCTTGTTTATTTATTTAATTCACGGATCGGCGTTTATATAATATCGTCCTTCTCTTTTACGTGTGCCGAAAAATTAAAATTTCAGAAGTAATCTATGCTCAGCTTGTGACCTTCTTCGTATCATACAACATTGTTATAAATTGACTTCAACTTATTTTTCAGGAAACTATTACCTATGCGACTGTGGTTACACAAACTCGGACGGGTTCCTTGATCCCTATCGAGGCACACGGTATCATCTGACAGAGTGGCGTGGAAGTGCTAATCCACCGCAGAATCCGCATGAGCTATTTAATTTGAAACACAGCCGAGCAAGAAATGCAATCGAACGTTCTTTTGGACTACTTAAGAAACGTTGGGCTGTGTTGCGAAGTCCAACGTTCTATTCTATTAAGATCCAGAATCTCATCATCCTGGCGTGCGCCCTCCTGCACAACTTCATCCGAATCGAGATGGATGTGGACCCGGCAGAGGAGGACTTGTCGGACGTAGAAGACGAAGCAGACACTGACGAAGGGGATACGATTAACAGTATCGAACCATCGCAGGCCTGGACTAATTTTCGTGAAACTTTGGCACAGAATATGTACAACGAATGGATAAACACCTGAAATTGTGTTGTGGGCTACCTGCCTCAAATCCCAGAACCAGCCGATAACTAAATTGAAATTCCTCAATTAGCCTTGTGGACAATATCTTTATTGGAAAACTTGGATAATGGATATTCAACAAAAAAATGGACCCCTTCAAAGTGTTTAAATTTGGATCAATGTTATGGCTAGGTTTCGAAACTGTGCCTCTTAGCGTTGTGCAACCACAATAAGTGTTTCTGGCAGAATTTTCGTGGACCGTTTGCAACATGTGATGTAACCGAACTGAATTGTAATCTTTCTGATGTTGGTTGTGTACATGGATGCTCTTGCTTAATGAGTTATGAGAGTGGTATTGCTGCATAATATTTAATGTGAAACAGGCTGGAATATTTTAGTCACAAATTATTGCTTAATTGGCTTGCAATTTCACTTCCCAATTATCGCTCCAATATTGGATATCATATTTGACTGCATCTTGTTTCTGTCCGGCAGTGCAGGCTTATGGATCGCAGTACAAGTATGACAAGTGATTGCAGAAATAGGTCGAAAAGCCAGCCAACAACACGATGCTTTTGGTCCATCAAGGAAGAAGAATGCCTGCTTGCCGCTCTTGAAGACATCCAAGGGCAAGGGTGGTGGAATGAAGGGTGCTTCAAGGGCGGATACATGGGAAGATTACAAATTATTTTACAACAAAAAATGCCTGGTTGTGGTTTGAATGAAAAACATATCAAGTCAAAACTCCAGGTTTGGAAAAAACAACTTGGTGCCACACAAGGAATCCTGAAATCTTCCGGAGGGGCCGGCGCTTACTGGGACCCTCAGTCCTTCGTGGTCATCGCTGAGGATAAAACTTGGGATGCGTATGTAGCGGTACACTTCTCATCAATTTATATTTAAATGTATATGCTTACATACGCTGTGAATTTCGCTTGCTTAGGGATTCTTATTGAGCCTATTTAGGTTGTTATACAAGACAGACTGCACTAAGATATTCCCAGCCCATATACAATTTGTTGGTGTTCATTTAAAACCAGACTGATGCTTAATTGTACCCCTATGATGTGTGTAGGTTAACCCGGATGCGAAGTTGATCCGGGAAAAATCGCAGCCCTATTATGAAAGGTGGCTAAAAATATTTGGGAACACACGGGCTACTGGAGAGGAACAAATTGATGTAAGGGATGCTGCTAACATGGCATTGAATATAGAGTCCGTTGGAGAGAAGGAGCAACCCCGTAAAGAGTGCATAGAAGGTTTTCAAACTCAGACAGACCCTACTGGCCCCGCATATAGCGCTTACGACAACCAGGAAGCGACATCGGAGAGTCCGCCGAACAAGAGTGAGTCAAAGTCTGGCAGTGCTAATACCGCGAGTCGTAAGCGAAAAGCCAAAAGTCTAGCTGTCGATTTAGAAGGTCTTGTGGACAAGTGGATGGAACGTGCTGGGACTGTGTTGTCCGAAGTTGCCGGGCAGATGTGCCAAAGTGCTGAACATGCTTCGAAAAAATTGGCTAAGGAAAACGAGATCAAAGCCGACGTTTACGGCGCTGTTGCCAGTGTGCCGCACCTTACCATGGACCAACAACTCTACATGTGCCACTACTTTGTCAACAATGAGGGTGAGTTACTTGCATTCTCTCGTATGCCCGATGTCGCCCGGATACGATATGTACAAATAGTCCTGGCAGGTGGTTTTAAAAAAGACTAATCTTACGTGATTGCTGTACTGAACATAGTGTTGTTCTTTGATACTTCTGTACTTCACTTCTAGTGTTTTTTGGCATGTTATTAACGGGGGTGAACAATAGTACATAGCCCCTTATTAGTTAAAGCTTGATATGAGCCCGTAATGGACAATATTTTGATTGAATGAAAATATCCAGTAGCATGCTAGGCTTGAATGACCAGGCAGGATCTCTGAACTATGGTCCCATTATAGTTTGCATTGCATAGCGTACAAGTCCAGCATACGAACTAATTTCAAGATCCTGAAAATGGTTACTTGGAACGACTGGAGTTCCCGCAAATAACAATCACAACACCATTGTTGGCCACATCAAAGCTAATATTGTACCGCTGCTGAGAATTTTATGTAGCATGGTTAGGCACATGTGTAGTTGCCTTCAAATTATAATCAAAATTTTTATGTGGGTCCTCCTTATTTTTTTTTTGGGCATTTTCCCACGAGAGCCGTCTCGTTTAAATTGGGAAGTCAGTTGGCACCATTTGGAGAAGCCCTTTACAGTGACACGTTAAACAATTATTTTTTCACACTTTTTGATCCTATGCCCCTTTGGTTAAAAGTCCTTTAGTGGCAAGGAATGAAAATATCCATCATATCTTGCCATGTGAATAATATTTGTTAGCCATGTACCCTCCAGACAAGCTGTGACATCGACGACCACTGTTTTGTTTTGGCTCATTGTTAGCTTGTTTTGAAAATTCGTTAACCTTTTGGAACTTGGTCACGAGTTTTAATACATGAAAGTCTGGGTGACAGGTGCACTTCAATTCTTACCCGGACACTATAATTAAAGGTTTGTGAAAGGGAGATGCTATGGTAAAAGACAAACTGAGTTTAAGATAATTTGTACACAACCGAAAAGGCAACTTGACTATAAAGTTTGATAAAACCGTCTTACTCTTCGCACCCCCAATGATAAGCTTAAAAAGTTTACATTTGTTGGGCAAGCTTTGTGTGTTTTTCATGCAATTTTTCTTAAGGTTTTAAAGTTCTAAGGACGAAATTTGTGCTTTATGTAACAAAACCTACAGTCGATCAATTTAAAGTGTTTTTACACCATTAAAGTTCAATTTTTCTAAGGCTTTGATGTTTATATCAACCCACACGAATTTTAAAAATTAATTGTAGGAACTCGGGACCACGGTGAAGATCAAAAAGTTCGTGCGGAATTTGGGACGGCCTAAGCCGTCCCAAAACCACAAATATTGTCCCGTAAGAACAGAAGCAGGCTAGAATGTTCGAAACAGGAATTTCAAGCTCCCGTCCCGCCATGTCAGAAACAGCAATATCCGTTCGAATTAGGACGGCCCAAGCCGTCCTGCCCCAGGAAGTCGTCCCGTTGTCAGCAGAGGTTTGAATTGGGATGGCCCGGGTTGAGCCGTCCCGTCCAGAGAGACCATCTCGATCCCTCCAGTATGTGGTGAAAACGTTCAATTTTGGCCGTCCCGATGAAGAAGCCGTCTGGAAGACTCCAGAAACAATATTCAACGTCTTCGATTTTGGACGGCCACTGCCGTCTCGAGTCTCGAAGCCGTCCCGATTTATTACAGCAACAAGGAAAGTTGAATCCTATTAGGATTTTGACAACCGTTGCCCTACTCCTATATAAGGGCCGTCTCGTGCGTGAATTGGCAACACTTTTCACCTAATAAATCAAGGGGAATTCTAGGGCAATAGCTCACGAAGGTTGACAATTCAAAAGCCAAGCTACTCTATCAGTCTAGATTATCGTTAAAAGCCGAGTTCACTTATGTTTTCTTTTACTTTCATTATGTTCTTGTTCTGAACACTTTTCGCTATGGCTAGCTAATTAAATCATAAGGTTCTACGCTATTTGTTGATGAAACCTTTGTGATTTTTGTTGAACCTCTTTGATTTTTATTTTACGTACTTCCTATCTATAATTCAAGATTTTTATTACTATAGAATTTTTGGCCAATGTTTACAAGATTTGAGATTTTATATGCAACTAAGAAAGCGTGTGTATAAAAGCTAACTATTTGTCATAGACTTAGGGGATGCATAGATTAGAAATAATCGTGCTTTTGTGCAGTCGGTTAGATTAATTAGCAAGGACCTTTTAACTAACACAACTGTTTTGCGCAATGGGCCCAGGGATCCGTATGTCATCACGAAAGTGGACACGTAGCATTAATGGGCACGTTTGTTTTACTGTCGAAAGGATACTACAAATATTTTCATGAGTTGGATTGTGGGAAGGTGTATTAATTAAAATCAATGGGAGTTTAATGGATCACAAAGGGGGATTCAATCGATGATGCCTAGGCCCTAGCTAGTTTTTATTGATTTATCTGCTTTGATTTAGTTATTTGTTTTTGTTTCATCTTATCCCGATCAATTTTCGAAGCTTAAACAATAGAAAATTTATGAGTTTGGTGCTTGGTTGGCCGTTCCTCGTGGGAACGATACTTTTACTTTCACTTTATTACTTGAGTGACCCGTACACTTGCGGAAAATACGCAACACGTAAAACTCTTCGCAACACTTAGAGTGATCAATGTCTTCAATGCACAAAAGAGAAAAAATAAGTAGAGAAAGACACTTCCCTGATATATGGGGTGACGTAATAGATATATGTGCATGGCGCGTCTCAACAAGATATGCAAAGAAAACCGAGCATCGAAATAACGATGATAACGAAGTTAGTCAGCCGAATATTCGCTGGAAACAAGCATAAAAGGCAAGTGTGTAGCCGAGAGTGCATAAGTGCATAAAATAAGGAAAACGGGAAAGTAGCACAATAGCAACACAAGAAGGACAAAATCATGGAGACGGTGGCGGTGATGCGCGGTGTGGCTGGCGAAGCTCCTCAAGTATGGTGGCCTGCATGTATCGAAGCTGCGCTAACTGAGCTTCCATGCTGCTAACTCGCTCAACAATCTGTGCTATTTCATTGGCCGGCGGAGGGGCCGGGGGGTCGTCTTCGCCATGTTCCGGTGGTACGGCGGGTCTCGGGGCTGGCGCGGGTTGAACAACTACGGGGATCGGAGGTGGTACCCGGTCAACAGCGGGGTCTATGCGGAACGGGCGCACATGTCGAACAAAGACTCCCATGCGGTTGAGCGTTGTGAACGAAATCTCATCTTCTCCTTGCAATATGGGCATACCCCTCGGAATGGCTCTGCCAGTGGACTGAATAATCGCGGTGATATACCCGCCGAAATAAATGGAAGCTGTGGGACGGTTGGAATGAGACGAGAAGTGCCGAATAACCTTATGGGCTCCATTAATCTCATAGCCCATACACATCGCCCACAAGATAAATAGCTCGGCCTGATTGACATTGCCATCACTATCCTTGCGTCCAAAAAGTCCCTTGCTAAGACAACGATGGATGTACCGCAATGCGAAATTCTTCAAATGTGAAGACTTGGAGGTGTTAGGGTTGTAGGGGATATCGGGCTTCTCCGTGATTACTTGCCATTGTTCCTCCGCAGACACTTCGTCAGGTGGGTCGTAATTACAGCTGCGGGGGAAACCCAACGCTCTTCCTATGTCGAACAGAGAAAGGGTAAACGAGCGGTTGCGCCATGTGAAAGAACATTGATATGCCCTCTCACGAGTGTGGCCGATTGGCGTATTGAAGTTCTAAGGAACAAAGGAATTCCCGAACCATCCCCGGGTATGTGGGCTCTTGAATAGCGGTGAACGGCTCCCATCCTATCCTTCGCCAATAATACATCACTCTGTCATATTGGCCCAATTGCCGAATGCACCTCTCACTCATGTATCGTGTTGTTTCGATGACTTGGTCGAGTGAGTTGAGGTATTTTTCACGATGAACATCGTCTAAAAATCGTTGGCCGGGGGGAATATGGGCCTCAAGCTCTTCCCGGGTGAAGACAGGTCGTGGCGGACGGCGTTGTCGTGGTGGATGTTGTGCATCGGCTTCTTCTAAGATCTCTGGGGGCACATCGGCCTGTGACGCTCCAACGACCAGCGGCTGTGGTGGCGTCTCCGCATTGGAATCGTTGGCCTCTTGACCGCGGTTACGGTTAGTACGACGGGAGACAGCATGAGAGGACTCGGGAATGTCGGTGGGCGGTTCTCGGCCCCTTGTGGACCGCCGAGACCGTGATACTTGATTGCTTCGTGGCATGGGTACCTACCAAGTGGAAGAATTAGGAACATGGTAAAATATATGTAACCCAAAGGTGTGTGCCATAGTAAAACGCACTACATGCGTATATCATCACGAAGCTCACTGGAATTGCGCAAGGGAGGAGTGCGTAGTAAACATACGGGTGCAAGGTGACACAGAAAGACGTAATGAGTACGAAAATTGCACAATAAAAATCAAACGACCGAAGTGCTATGGGTGCCACAAGTCCCCAAGCCAAAACAACGCGGTGTTCTCCAACTATACATTGGGAAAAGAAAAGCATATACACATTTCATCAAACATGTGGTGTGCAACTATGATGGAGTCTCGTAGATGATAGTGAATGCGCATGGAATTGACCCAATATTTGTATACGACATCTCATGCATGCCACAAAAGATTTTTCCCAGAATATGACATCAAATTGGAGCTGAAAATTCATTGAGCAATTTCATCGAACACTTAGTATGCATATTTAGGAAGAAGCAATCCAAGTCTCACAATGCCCTCAACTTTCCCCCATGTTCAGATTCTTCAAGAAATTAATCAAGCGTAGGAAGAAAAAATAACCAAGAAATTCAATAATCTCAAGCATTGGCCTAAAATTTTTTAGTTGACATTGGAACCCTATTTTGGAGAGAGAGGAATTAACAAAAAACATACCTTGTTGGGCACGTGAGAAGGGGTGGATTGCAAGGGTGAAGGAGGTGAGTGTGTGGTGGTGCTTGTTGTTGGTGGTGGTGCGACCTGCAGGTGAACTATGGGGCTGGTGGAGGAAGGGGACGGGTTGTGGTGGGGAGGGACGGGTTGTGGTGGGGAGGGACGGGTTTTAGGAGGGGTAGAAGACGAGTAAAACCGTCCAAACACCTTAAAAAAAAAAAAACCTGACGCGTTGGGACAGCTTCCTGGGACGGGACGGCTTAAGCCGTCCCTTTTGCGTGAATTTTCAAGATCACTGGACCCCCCAGGACGGCTTTCTGGGGCGGGACGGCTTAAGCCGTCCCGTTTGTGTCCATTTTCAACCTCACTGGATAGCCCGGGACGGCTTAACCCGTCCCGTTTGTGCTGATTTTTAACCTCACTGTACGACGCGGGACGACTTCCTAGGGTGGAACGGCTTAAGCCATCCCGTTTGTGTTCATTTTCAACCTCACTGGACAGCCGGGGACGGCTTCGTGGGCGGGACGGCTTAAGGCGTCCCGTTTGTGCCCATTTTAAAGCTCACTGGAAAGCCCGGGACGGCTTCTGGTTGTGGAACGGCTTAAGCCGTCCCGTTTGGGTTGATTTTTAACCTCACTGTACAAGGCGGGACGACTTCCTAGGGCTTAACGGCTAAAGCCGTCGCGTTTGTGTCCATTTTCAACCTCACTGGATTGCGGGGGACGGCTTCGTGGGCGGGACGGCTTAAGGCGTCCCGTATGTGCCCATTTTAAAGCTCACTGGATGGCCCGAGACGTCTTCTGGTGGTGGAGCCGTCCCGTTTGGGTTGATTTTTAACCTCACTGTACGAGGCGGGACGGCTTCCTAGGGCGGAACGGCTTAAGCCGTCCCGTTTGTTTCCATTTTAAATCTCACTGGTTGCCCCGGGACGGCTTTCGGTGGTCGGACGGCTTAAGCCGTCCCTTTTGTGTGAATTTTCAATCTCACTGGACTGGCCGGGACGGCTTCCTGGTGCGGGACGGCTTAAGCCGCCCCGTTTGTGTTTATTTTTAACCTCACTGTATGGCCCGGGACGGCTTCCTCTGGTGGGACGGCTTAAGCCGTCCCGTTTGTGTCCATTTTCCCGCTTACTGGATACACAGGGACGGACTTCCTGGGGCGGGATGGCTTAGGCCATTCCGTGTGTATGCATTATCAAGCTCACTGAATCGCCCGAGACGGCTTCCGGTGGCTGGACGGCTTAAGAACCAAGAAACCGAGAAACTGTCCCATTCAAAACAGAAGTTGGCTTCTAAGGTTCTAAAAAGGTAGGCTTACGCCGTCCCACGTGCACAACCCGTCCCGCCATGTCCGAAACAGCCCTGACCGTTTTTTATCGATTGCTGAATCTCACTACGACCCGTCGAACGATGAGGTCGTAGCAACGACGAATGTCTGGGACCGCATTTGGGATGTGAGTGCACTTTGTTTTATAAATAGCTTTGGAATTCAATATGTATTTCGTACTACTTAAGATGTGTGTTGGTCGTCAAACAATCATGCTTTTTTTTGTTTGGTTACAGATGGACCCGCTTGGCCTGTGCTACTGGCATGGGACTGGCCCGGATTCGCCCGCGTTGCGGGATATTTTTTATTTTCCTGGTGCGGTTAAGACGTGGCAACCCATAGCATCTTGTAAGGAGCTGTTAAAGGTCGCCCACGTGAACTGAGGCGTATAGTAGACCACAGGCTCGACTTATATGTAACCGAACAACGCCACTTCTTTCTCACTTGGGAGTTCATTTCGTTAGTTGCACCGACAAAGTGGTGTTCCAAAATAATCAGGGTGTCATGTGACTTCGAAAGTAGTCGTATTATGTAAGCGGCACACTCCCTAACTAGGCAACAAAGTGTGTGTACCGTTACTTGTATGTATAAGTTTTAATGATTTCACCATTTTTTGGTTTATTATGTTGGATATAAGTGCAATTCTATAAACTAAATATTTGGGACCAGGCAACTTCCGCTTGTACTCTCTGTGTAATGATTAAAGACATAAACGCAGCAAACCCTTTAGCATTAATCACCCCTTTGTTTTTGGGGATGGGCTACTGGATGTCCCAGATAGCTGGGCAACCACAATAACATAGCTCCCGATTCCCTTGTCATTAGTGTAGCGAAATACTTAGTAGCCTATTACGATAACATATGCGGTCAACGATGGAAAATAGATAACATTGGAGTTCCTAAGTACAACCAATTAACGCGAAATGTGGCATAACGAGGTGTAATTAACCAAAGGGTTGGGCATAGGGAGTGGATAACAAGTTTAGTATGCTGAATAATTTTTCAATCATTCTTCGGTACGGTCGATTCTCCATCCACAATGAGGTCGTTATGGCCATCCGCTACGTAATCCAGAAATTCGAAGCAACAACCTCGTCAGTGTTAGCAATGTTGTTGTCAGCACGCTCAAGTAATGGCATCTGTGTTTGTCGATGTTGTTCGTTACCGAGGACATGTTCTCTCGGTACACTCACGGGCTCAAACTCAGGGGAACTAATACCGTCGTGTCGATCAACCTGACCATAGATTAGTTGAAGATTCGCCCAGTGGGGTTCAGGTTTCTCTCTGCAAGCTTCAACCAAGCGCGATTCCTGAATGTGATCGACAAAAGCAACGGTGAATAATTAAATCATATGGGCAAAACCTGACATGGCAACATTAAGCAAAAAAAACGTTTTCAAAAACATGTTTTATCACAAAATCACAGTATCACTTACGCGTAGGCAACTCTGGTACAATTCTTCGGGACAATGATATGCTCCCGTACCATCGTTATACACGAAACCAGAGCGAATACGAAGCGACTTGAAGCACATATAGCGTTGATGCAAGTGTTTAACACGCGACAAACAATATTGATAGTCCAAGGTGGCCGAGTGGATGTCATTTGTTAGCTTTGAGGCCTTACGGATGACTTGTGGGCTCAGCCGACCAACTTCAAACGTGCCAGCGATTACTTCGGTAGCGAGAATCTCAACGAAAGTTTTCTCAATGTCTTTCGTCCACTTCGAATTCCAAAATAAACTCTCTTGGGTATGTTGGTCCCCACCCGCCATAAAGATGTTATGTTTTTTTGCAAGTGTGTGCACGCGTTTGTACAGGCTTAGGCCCCTGGGTATGTGGGTGACGGGCTACAATAAGGTGCTGGTGATACTAATGCATGGTTGCTCTAATATTTGGTTTGGGTACATGGCAAATATATGGGATACCAATTCATGTGGGTAACAAGTGACTACGTTACTTTAGGCAGACACCCTCAAAGAGTTCACCTCATGCGGCTTCTTTTCGTTAACTGCCGTTATATTGGAAGCCCATGAGAATTCGAAATAAAGTTTTCAAACGTTAAAATTATTCTACTTTTGAGAAAGAAGGGACCATGTTACAACCCGTGAATAATGTCGTCCAAAACGTAGACACTTGGAGATACAAAAATCACGATTTAATGGTTACCACAGAGAGGACAATTAAGTTTTAATGACTTGGTCAAGCGCAGTACAGTATTCATATCTACACGACTGCCAAATCCTACACTCACATCCTGTAATTAGATATGATAAGAAGTATGTATCCAACACTGCAAAGATAAACTGACACTTATGGAGAGGGAATATATTCTCTGCCGTGTAATGTCACTCAAATGTACTCATACAGCAAAAGTGGTCCAAGTCAAAATAATAGCATTCTGGAAAAGCATCTCCCATACATTCTACGTTGAATAGTCGGGCAATTTTGTTTTACCCAAAAAACTGAATAGCTATAGCCTCACAATTTCAGGACCAATAACAGACAGAAAAGTTTTGCGGTAAACTATTTGTTCAAATCTTCTAAACGATATTCCCAATATTTATATTGACACACCATGCAGGGGACACTGTAACGTCACATGATATTACGTGGCATCATTTCAGAGCAAAAAATAATGGTTGACACCCTATTTGTATGTCCTCCTCATCGTGTATGATTCAGCCCCACGATTCCTCACAGAGTTGTACCATAACAATTTGTTTCTTTGCCCCATTAGTGTTCATTTGCATTAGGGTGGGTGTACTCGTCAGTTTGGGAAGCCGTTCTCTTCATGGCGTCGCGTAACCCCCGCCAACAGGACGACATACTTTATGAAGGGTCCAGTACGTGGAACCGACGCGTCGATCACGAATTTGTTCGCCAACTTTCGAAATTCAGCGAAGGGCGCCTTGGTGTTGTGTTTGATGCTCGCCTCAACACTGTCCAGGCGTCGCCAGCTCTGTGGGATCTGATCTATGTGGTACGTAAGTTTTTAAAAAGGACACTGTTATTCTCAACTGTTCACTTAACTAGCATGGTGTTTTTGGTGCCTCATGATTGGGTGGCATCAAATGGTGATTCAATTTCTAGGCTTGTCTAATTGGTTTGGCTGCTCCAAATGATCTTGCGATGTAGCGACATAGGATTGCCAAAGCATACATGGTCGTCGGGGAGCCAGAGTGGACGGAGCTTCAGAAAATATTTGGCCCTCCAATCGTGTCTGACCCCGAGGACTATCCGGAGATTATAACAATCTCTGATTCCTCGGTCGAGATACTTGACCAACTGCAACAGCGGGGTCATGTGCCTCCGGTCACCAGACGAAATAGTGCAACAAGGAGGACATCAACACAGTCGCTAGGAACTTCTTTTTGGAGATGTCTTGATCCAATCTACGACGATATCGGGCAGGGGAGTCAGGAGTCTACCGGGCATACCGTCAATCGTGCGCCCGACACAACTCTCGTTGATGAACGACGTGACTTTGTCTTCGGTCCGTTCCCACCACCACCTTTACTCGACCCCCGTAATGATGTGGCCCCTGACTCACTAGAAGGCTCGAATGATGATGATGGTAATGGTGATCCGTTTGGATCCCAAGCATCAACGTCGGCAAACCCGGATCGTGCTGAATGGTGATTCACGTTCGGCAAGGCCAACGTTCGAGGCATGCCTAAAAGTTCTACGGGAGTTAATAAGTTTGTTCTTTCAAGTTTGTGGTATTTGTTTACTGCCTGGCAATTTCTTCGATAATTTACCAGCGTCGTGGTTGTCAAGAAGATGAATGTAGTTTCAAGCTTGTTCCCATGTACTGAAGGACTTCCATCGAGGTGTTTGTCACCCATAACATATTGCACTTTCTTTTTTAGGTGGCACACTACTGATGGTACTTATCTAGCAGAGAACTTTAGTGGTCTGGGGAGTCCTTAATTTATTTCATAATGTTAGCAGATGTGCAATTATGGGGACTCTGACTTTGTCACGTATTTCACTTGTCCGCATGAATACTTCTCATCTTCAGTGTTGTAATTTTTTTTTTAAGTGGCGTGTAATATTTCCGTGTATAATCCACATGGTGGAAAACTTCATACACATTACCACTCTTCCATTTGTTACTGTCATTTTAAAAAAAATGGGAGAACCATTGGACAACCAAGGTGGATTGTGGGAACATCGTCGGAGCTGAAAAAACAGAAGTTTCAGGGTATGCAGAACATGCTTCCTACTTGCGAAATCAATACACGATAAGCCTGAAATTGTTAAACTTTGTTGTGGTCCAGTTTTTCTTAAACGAAACACTCTAATGGAGAGTAATAAATAACTCCCTGGAGGGTTAGTGCAAGACAACACTAGGTGATGGTTGCGATCAAGTCATCAAAAAGTGATATTCCGGATTGCAACCTTCACTTACAAGTAGTACAAAATGGATTAAGAATCGAGGCTAACAGGGATCACAACGGAAGATTGCAGTCTATGTTCGAAGAACACTTCTGAAACTATTGTACCACAGGAGTTATTTTGACTTTCTTAATGCTTGTCCATGGCTGCATAGCTCATGCCCATTATTCCAAGGAATCAGAATTCAATTGTGGATCGACCTAGTTGTCAGTTGGATCGGATGCGTACATTGCAGCATGTCCTTTGCAGTGAAGCTCACCCGACTATTTAAGTCCTTTCACACGGGATCTGAGCTAATTGTTCGACTCCTAATACAACAGACAACAGAAAACTATTGTAATCATTCGGCACGTGTAACCACTTGAAACAGAAGATCATATTTCAGGAGAAGAATACATTGGCATATCTCTTAGAAATTGTTGAATACATATTAGTTAAAGTTAATGATACTCAAAATGTGAGCGCCCCAATCGGAATATTGTGAATTATACCTGCTTCTGGTAATTATGCTGGTATTCATCAGTAAGGGAAATTGTGTTTGCCCATGAGTCAAATATATTATCAGTGCTGGGGAGTTTCCCGGTCACTTACGAAAATGAAGGTACACATTCCGAAGCTGCATAATAACAAAAAATAATTACGAGCCTCCAACTAAAGCTTAACACTAGACGGGAAGATAGGTCGTGTACTCCCAGTTGCTTTGTTCTGTTCGGCAATGGAGAGGATCTTAGATGGGATTGTCCTTTGTAAAACCAAATAGAAGTACAACCAGCAACTGGCAACATTGTTCGTCATTCATGTATTGCACGTGAGGAGGGCAGAACTAGGAGGTCCAGAGGGCGGGGATGACACATCTTGGGTGCCTTTTCTGCGCGAACAGAACACGGAATGGAACAACGGATATTAGTAGCATACCCAGACATCATAAAGCTAACCTAGAGGTTGAGAACAATCTGCTACTACGCATTTTACACTTTGAGTTCTGGATGCTCACACCAAATAACCAAATCAAATGATCCGAAAAACAGAATAGGATCATTCATTAATCAGAACAAATAAAAGGTACTATATCATATCGTACCACCAACATATGCAACCAGGAAGATATAAGAGTAGATTTTTGCGACTAAAAAGTTGCCACCTCCATACAACTGTTTATTTTAAAACAATACCCGACATGCGGCCGGTAACCGCGACGGGCTTATGTTTAACTGACTCGGAAAAACTTCCCGACACCGGACATACAGTCCTTTTTGGGTTTTTTCCTGGGCACAAATAGTAAAAGAATCAACACAACAAGGGCAAAGGTTCTGTTAAAATACCTTGAAGGAGCTTGAATCAGAGATAATAGAGCCGAGCTCTACGTTTCATGTGTTGAACCGATGGACCCAATACAACAAACTCTAATTTCACACCCTACATGGCCTTTACACAGGCCGAAATGAAAAAACGCTTCAATGTTGTTCAGAATATCTGTAGGCACCGTCTTGTACTGTACAAGATTCTTAACCCAAAGAAATTGTTATATTTAAATTCAAGGAAAAGGGCATTAAGGTCAATTCATTCGCCAAACCTCAATAGGTCAGCCCAAATCTTGGCAGCCAAACAAGGGTAATCATTATCTACTTGTCATTATTTCGCGACAATTTGCCCAACTAAACAAGTGTAATAAACTTGTGTAATCTCCCTTAAACTACACTCTCTAGACTGCCCACAATTGACTAATCTCAACAACTAAACGCAGCCTAAGAGTTTGAACTACATCAGATTCAAGGATTTTTTTTTATATATAAAAAATAACAACGGCCACGGTCCGTGGCCACGGCTAGACCGTAGCTAATCGTTCAAGTCTGTGGCTAATGGCCGTGGCTAATTTTACAATGAAATGTTGTAAATTATTAATAACATTACACATCATTGAATTATAGATAAAAATATAATATAAGTTATGACAATTGATAAATTATAAATTTTTAAAACCAAATAATTAACTTGTATATATATACAAGTTATCATAAATGTTGAAGTGAACTGATCAGGAATATATATACACTTATATATATAGTATAATTCAATATATCATTCAATATAATACACTTATATAAACAATCATTGTCCATTCAAATTGATATTCAGCATACAATCATATCATTTAATTATATATCAATTTAAAAGATTTATTTGAGTAATAATAGTAAATTAAATGAGGGTTATTATTTGTTATATGTAATACAATACTTAAGAAAAAATTAACACATTTGTATTCAAAGAAAATATTACATCGAGCACGAATAAAATAATTAAATAGTAAAATAATTGAATAGCCACGTATTAGCCATGGCTAAATTTAGCCACGGAATATTTCTGTGGCTAATCCGTGGCTATATTTTTCCATTCATTAAAAAAAGGAACATTTATTTATTTAAGTTTTAGCCATGGATTGGCCATGGAAAAATCCGAGGCTAAAGCACTAGTATGAATAAATAAATAAATAAATAGTTTTAGCCATGGAAGTACTTCTTAAAAATAAATAAATAAATATAATAAAATTATTAAAAAGGCAATTTTAATATATATGATGTTAGCGTTACTACTACTATTTTGTTTTCTTAAAAATTGGGCTTCTTCATTTAATTGTTTTTTTCAAAAATATTATTATATTATGAAATCACAATAAATTTGGACTAATTAAGATTATAAAATGCTAGAATTTACAAACCACGAAATATCAATCATGCAATAAAAATGTCAATCTTCACTTAATAGTTTTTCTTCATCATTAATTATATCTTTATGAATCGATTCATCGCAATCAATATGCAAGTATGTTGCTATTCATCTTGCTATTCATCTTATACTAGTCCAAAAGGTCACAAATGTAATTTAAATTATTTTGTCAAATGATGTTAGAATAATAAAGTGTAAAAATTTCTCATATGCAATATGTTAGAAATGGGCTTGTTAAGGATGACATTTGTATTAGTTAATTTAGGATTAAACCATTTCTACTAAAAATCCATAGATGAAGCCTAGAGAGTGTTGTTTGTTTGTTATAAAGCTGGGTGCAAATATTCTACATCAGATATTTAGCCTTTACAATTCAACCATTTAGCCTTTTGGCTATCGTGTTTTGCTTAAAACAGTTATTACATTATATTTATATTTTTTGAATAAATCCACCCATGTGAATTTTTGATACTCTCGTTCATCGTTTTTCGAACAATCTAAAAGAAATATTCTGGATTTATTTGTTTATATATTTATAATGGCTTCAAGTTCAATTGTTGGTTCATTTGGTTCCTCAAAAATTTACATGAGTGGTTTGTTGAACTATTTTCTAGCAAAGTCTTTAAACGTTAGCAACAAATAAAGATTTGGTTGACACTGAAGGGGATCTTTTCTATAATTCAAACTGAAAAATCAGTACCTACTGATACTGACTCAAAGACTGATGAAATTGCTTCATGGACTGAGTGAGATCGCATATGCAGAGGGATCATTTTGTCAGCATTATCACATGTTCTGTTCGATGTATATTGCTCAAGCTCCTATATAGCAAAATCACTTTGGGAAGCCTTGGATAAGAAATATAATATTGAAGAGTAAGGACTCGAAAAGTATTATGTTTCAAAACTCTTCAAGCAATAAATGGTAGAGGGTAGGTCAGTGTTTGAACAAACCCATGATCTTATAAATTTGGAGCCTTCACTTGCTGATACTAAAACGAAACTTTTAGAAAAGTTCATGGTAATGACAATCATATAAAAATTTCCCTGGTCTTAATTGAGAAAATTTTGGAATGACATTAAAACATCAGAAATGGAATTTATCCCTCGATAGTTTAATAATTGCCATTAGTATATAAGAGGAACACAGGAATCAAACTCATCAGTTACCAGTTGAATACCAATCCAAAGCACACATTTTGACTATTGAAAAGAAAAATACTGAGCTGAAAAATGTCAATCCAAACTCTAAAGCCATTGATAGTTAGCAAAGACTATTTATCTGAAGGTTTATTTAAAGTATGGATTGATTATGTTGGTGTTTCTAGTTCCAATAGTGCAAAATCTTATGATTATATTGTTGTTAATAATATAGAAAATTCCACTATGTGGCATTATAGGTTGGGTCATTTAAATTTTGATTCTATTAAAAGAATGATGAATTTGAATTTGATTCCAACACATGACATTGGGTAGAATCACAAATGTCAACTATGTGTAAAAGCTAAACAAGTAAGAAGATACTTGATTTAGTGTACACACATATATTTGTGAGTTTAATGGGGTCTTAACACAAAATCGGAATTGATACTTTATCACCTTTATATATAATTGCAGTAGATATTGTTATGTTTATTTAATGAAACAAAAGATGAAACACTTGAAAAGTTTATCATTTTTAAGAATGAAGCTGAATATCAAATTGGCAAGAAACTTAAAAAGGTACGATTAGACAGAGATTGTGAATATGAATCAAACTCCTCCATATTCATTAAAAGATAAAAAAACTTGGCATTATTCATGAATAAACCCCTCTATATTCACCTTCCTTGAATGGGGTAGCAGAACGAAAAATAATAGAACATTTAAAGACATGATTAACAGTATGCTTTTAAATTCTAGATTTCCTAAATATATATGGAGAGGCGCTTTGAATATGGCTTAACATATTCTAAGTAGAGTCTCGTTGAAACACAAAGAACACACTCCGTTTGAATTCTAGAAAGGCAGAAAAAAGAGCCTAAAATATTTTCGAGTGTGGGAATGTCTTGCAAAAGCTCTAGTCCCTAAACAAAAATAGAAGAAGCTTGGTCCTGTTAGAATTAGGCTTGTTAATGATGACATTTGTAGGGGTTAATCTAAGATTAAACCATTTCTAATAAAAATCTATAGATAAAGCCTAAAGAGTGTTGCCTATTTGTTAAAGGCTGAGTGCACTTATCCGACATAGGATATTTAGCCTTGACAATTCAAATATAAAGGTTGCTAAGTGTGAAGTTAGTGTAGACTAATTTACAATAGATTGTATATGGATAACCCACACGAGCGTGCCGCCCGCCCGCTCTGCTCGATTTGACTTAGACCACGAGCCACGGACCATGGTCCCAAGAAAACTTTAATTTTTCGGTGGAATTTTGGCGGGAAAATTCCGTAGAAAATTAAAAAATTCAATATTTAAATAAATAAAAAATCTTATTATTTGAATTATTATAATTTATTATTGTTATTTGAATGATTATTTGAATTGTTGAATACTAAATATATAGTATTTATGTATTAGGACAACAAAAGGATAATAACCCAACGGTAAGAGGGTTGTTTGCCAACGTACAAATAGGTAAGGGACTCCTACCAATCCCAATATTTTGGATAATTTCGGGCACGTGCACGCACGCGCGTTAGGTTTCGGTGGAGGTCCCGGGTTCGAGTCCTAAGTTCGACAATTAGGGGCAATTTGAACTTTATTTTAAAAAAATTAAAAATATTTTTGGCTGAATATCCGCCAAAATTCCGTCGATTTTTTTAATTTAAAAAAAATTAAAATAATTTTCTGCAGAATTTCCGTCGAAAATCAAAATCGACGAATGTTTTTTTGGCGGAACAGTTTTGCCAAAAATTTGCCGAAATTTGGACTGGAAATGTTGATTTTGGCGGAATTCCGCCAAAAATCTGTTGAAAAAACCGTTGAAAATCCTGCTTTTAATTTCTTGTAGTACATTGCAATACCAAATAAATACTGATAAATTTACGAAACTTTCTTGTTTATTTATTTGTATTTGGCGTTGTTTAATTGCTTTGGGTTATCGTGTTTTGCTTAAAACTGTTGTTACATTATATTTATACTTTCTGAATAAATTCACCCACGTCAATATTTTGTTTTTTGATATTATAGTTCATTGTTTTTCTAGCACAATGTTTTTCATACTCCAATTTTCAAACTTCGGACATTTTCAGTGGACAAATTCTATCATATCATTATTATTATTATTATTATTATTATCATCATCATCATCATCATCATCATCATCATCATCATCAATTTTGTTGTTTTTTCTTTTTTTTTTTTCTGAAAGTTCGGTAGACATTTCTTTCACCCAATTCTTGAAAATCATGTTCGTTGTATTTCCGTCAAATTTTTTTTGCCAAAGAATACGCATTTTGTTGTAGTGCAAGGTGTCGATTAATTCCACTTCAGCATTGACATCATCTACTACCTCGTCAAAATTCCCAAATTGTTAGCCATGTATGCAATTTCCAATGATGATGTTCCAATTTCTGGCGAAATTGATTGTTCCGGCGGGTAATGCCCTGCAGTATTTGCAACTTTTTTTTGTTTTGAAAATTTCTGGAACAATTTTGTTATCTCAAATGTCAATTGTCCTAAATGTACAATTAGACCAATATAGTCTTCTAAAACTGCAGTGTTTCCAATGATATCCAATCTCAATGTCAATATAGTGGCTCAATATATATATATATATATATATATATATATATATCTAAAGTGGCGGTCATGGTCTGAATATGTGGTTAACCCTATGTTTAGAACTCTAATTTTTGAATATAAGAGGTTAAACAAGTCGGCAGATTGAATGTGGCTCTACACGATACCATCAAATGGATAACGATTTTTATCAAATAATCCAGTACATTTTTATTCTCTTGTGAATATCCATGGGAATGTATTAAAATCATAATATACTTACGAAAAATGAAGTATTTGAAAACGTGGACCTAAAATATATTTGTTAGGACTCAGTTTGGATATTTTATTACATAATCTTATACATTTTCTTCTCTACTTATCAATATACGTCACGTGTATTAAGTATACCGTCAAGATAAGAAAAAAACAAAATATATGATAAGGGATTTTTTTTTTTTGAAATTCTCTTTTTTTTATCTTAACCGTCCACCTATGCACATAGCATATATTAATAAGTAGAGTGGAAAAAATATAACACGATTATATAGTAAAAGATTTGAATTGATACTTGAGAGAAGGGCTAATAGTTAACAACATCCAAACCGAACAACTTGGTCCACAAAATCCTGCATGTTCCGAAAAGATGAACCACCATCCGCCAACGCCTCGTCGGCCACTTTCTTCCACTTGAGAGCATTCTCCCTCATCTGCGCCGCCTCCGAAGCGCCAATCACCGCCCTCAAACACCTCCGCACCTCATCTCGTGAAACAATCCTGCTCTCAGCTTCTCCCCTACACATCCTAATCCCAACTCTAAAAACATCAACCAAGAACTTGGCATTCGTCACTTGATCGCCCCACTGAGGAAACGCCAACACGGGAACACCATTAGTTAATGCTTCGATGGTCGAATTCCACCCGCAGTGTGTCAAGAAACAGGCAATGGAAGGGTGGGCCAGCACCTCCTCTTGTGGGCTCCACTGCACTATTTTCCCCCTATCACCAACTTGCTCTAAAAACCCATCTGGCAGGACATGTGGGTCCACGTTCCGTTCCTTTGGCGGCGGCCTCAACACCCACAGAAACGAAACCCCGGAGGACACGAGCCCGTGGGCAATCTCGTCCACTTGTTCTTGCTTCAAATGTACAATACTGCCGAATGAAATGTAAACCACCGCGCGCGGCGGCTTTGCGTCCAGCCACTCTATACAATTTCTCTCAGCCGTATAAAAATCCGCACGAATTGCAGCATTTGATTTTGAAGTAGTAAGAGTATTATCATTATAATTGCTCTTGAGTTCTTTAAAGAGTGGGCCTATTGTCTTGATGGGACGACAAATTTTCGACATGTACTCAATGATTTCATGCTCGAGTTCCTCGAATGTATCCATCAATATGCAGAAGGTCTTGGACAAATTCTTACACTGACCCAAAATTGCCCTAGCCAAGAAAGGATAAGGAGTACTAGGATGCAAGAAACTGGGAACGTCGTCGTGCTTCAACAGGGGCATAAAAGGTAATTCCACATCGATTTCTGGCTCTTTTTCGCTGGGAAAAGGCACGAGATTATGACAACAATGGTAATAAGCAGAGAAGCTAGCGCAAGACTGGACCCAAAGCAGGGCACTTGGGATACCCAGACTCTCAGCAACATCAGTAACCCATGGGATAAACGGGTTATGGATTAAGCAAGAAACGGGTCGACCCATTTCGTCATGTTTTCGGATCATCTCAGGGATTTTTTGTCGGCCCACGAGCTCCAGCTGGGCCAAGTAGGCGTCGAGGTCACTATGGTTTGGGTTGTTGATGTCCCACCCGTCATCGAAGAATTCGAACTGGATCATGCCCCGACCGAATCGGGTCGGTTTATTTTCATCGGCAACGTTGTTGGCTTTTCGTATGCTTACGCCGGCGGATTCGGGTGCAGAAAGAGTGATAAAGAGGCCAAAATTGGCGAGGCGCTTGGCGAGACGAAGAAGTGGATTTACGTGGCCTTGCCCTACAAAGGAGACCATGAAAACATGAACCATTTTCTGAGTTTCGTGGGACTCAACTTCATTGCCCATTCTCTCTCTCTCTAGTCTCTACTCTTCTTTCTTGTTTTTGTTTTATTTTTCTCGAACTATATGTGTGTGTATACACACAGTAAATGAGCAGTGTGTATAACTGTATATAGATTATAGATGGAGTCGTAGGGTTATATAAGCAATACAAGGGAAAGCACTGACAAGAAAAGCCTAGTCGCCTAATCATTGTCATTTTCTTTTTCCTTTTAAGTTTCAACTTTTCCTCTACCAAATCATATGCAATCTAGGGATGGCAATAGATCTGGATTGGTTCCATTAGGGGGGGTTTTTAGACTCAGAATCGGGTCCGGGATGGATCTCGGGTTTTGATTTTAAAACCCGGACCCATCTCGTTTATATTTAATATATAGTTTTTATTTATTATTTTATACAAATTTATATTATATGTATCTATACTTTATATATAAAAGTATAAATTATATAAATAGTTACATAAAATAAATAAATAAATATAATACTTTTATATATATAAATAATTATATAATATTAGTATATAAGTTATGATTTTAAAATATATAATAATGATGTTTAATTTTTTAAAATTAAAATATCTTCATAAAAATTTATAATAATTAGTATTTTGGTAATACTATTATTTTTTTCATGTTTAGAAATTTGTAATAATATAAATTTTTTTTAAAAAATACATTTTTAATTATTTTAAAAATCTAAACCGGGCCTGGACACAAAAATTTCCAGCCGGGGCAGGTCTCAGGTTTGGCCAAACCCACCCCAGACCCGCCCCGTTGCCATCACTAATGCAATCCCCGTCTTACCCAACATTTTTTGCGCAACATCTTTTGTATCTTTTGTTATATTTATATACTTAGCGATGAATGCAGGGTGAGAGTTTGGAATTAAGGAAAAGAAAAAATTATGACAATGAAAAAAAGTTATAAATACTCTTTTTGACCTTAGCTGCTGACCATCAGTGATATAACGGAAATAATTATAAAAGGTAAAAATTCACAAAAATAATTGATTCATAATTGCAGGATCCATATGATTTTATCGTAAGAAATATGCGGAAATGAAACTAGACACCAATTATCTGTGATATAGGAAGTATAAAATATTTGTCACATGATTAATTCAATGTGACCGAACCCAATGAAAATAACAATTTTCCGACTTTGACAGGGCAAGCTGGTACTAAACTTTTCCATATTACCCCTTTACAATCTTAAATATTGTGAGCATATTACTAAATATGTATTTTTTTTAACTCTATAAGATTCCTTTTAAAATTATAATTAAGAAAGCAATTTAATATAAAAATAAAATGCTTTTGTCATCTCTCGAAAAACCAAGCGTACATCAACTGGTGTTAAAAAATAAAATAGAACCGAATAACTCATGTGACTTGTCTGAGCAACTAAAAGCTCCATAAAACTCTAAAAATATAGGGATAATTAAAGAATTTATGAAATAAGGGGAGGAAACTTGAATTAACCTGATAAATTGTATTAACCATTATATTATTAAACATACACGAGGGATTGTCCAAATGTGACCCAATTAAGTGGCTTATGTACGAAAATAGTATAACAAATAAAAATTTTAAAGAACAATAAAAAAAAGAGATAATTACTCCCACCACCCCTGAGTTTAGGCGTAATTACAAATAACACCCTCTTGTATCGGAAATTATCGATACCCCCCCGTGTTTGTTGCCGTCTTACAATTTCTACCTTCCGTTAAGTTGACTAACAGTCAACTTTTGTATACCAACGTGATCTCCCGAAATTACCCTATTAAAAGCGAAAATGTTATTTGAACAAATATGAATTGACTCATATACCCTTGGGGGTGTTTATGGTAAATAATATCATTGTTTGAGGTGTTTTATGGTAATTGAGTACAATGTGAAGGGGGTTTAATGTAACATTTTTGTTAAATATATATACACCTATATATATATACATACACACACACACACAAACACATACATATATACATAAATATACAGATATACATACAAACATCCTCCTCGCCGTCGGCCACCATCCGCCACCATTCGCCGCCATGAAAGATAGAGAGATTGAGAGATCTAGAGGGAGAGATACAGAGGAGGGAGGGGAAGAGAGAAGGAGGAGGGAGGGAGAGGGAAAGAGAGAGGGAGAGAGAGGAGGACAGATGAACTGCCACTGCCACTGCAGCTGTCGCCGCCCACCGTCCTCCACCGTCGTCGCCATCCACCGTCATCTGCTGCATGAGAGAGAGGGGCGAGAGATCTATAGGGATTGAGAGAGAGAGGTCGCCATTATCCTTCGTCTCCGCCTGTTGCCCTCCGTCCTTCGGCGCCGCCGCGCGAGAGAGAGATCGAGAGGGGCAAGAGAGAGAGGTATAGAGGATGAAAGAAGAAAGAGAGAGGTACAGAGGAGGGAGGAAGAGAAAAGGAGGCGGGTGTGGGGTGGGAGGTGGTAATGGTGTTTTGGGCGGAGGTGGGTGGGGCAGTTCGGATCCTCTGCTATACAATGATACTACATCTCCTCCACTCATCAATACACGCCACGTATATTGGTGAGCAGTTGAGATAAGGAAAGAGAAAAAAAATTATGATATGGGAAAATTTTTAAATATTTTTTTTCCTTATCTCAACCGCTCACCAATACACGTAGCGTGTATTGATGAGTGGAGGAAAAGATGTAGCACCGTTATATAGCAAAGGAACCGAACTGGGGTAGGGTGTGTGGGGGGGGGGGGGTTAAGTTAGGGTTTTGTTTGAAAAAATGGTAATTTTTTTCCCAGTGAAGGGTATTTTGGCCGATTCAATTTTATACCTATTTTTTCATTTTTTAAATAAAAAATATTTCAAACATTGAAGGGGAAAAATTGACATTTTATGATTTTTCTCTATTTTACTAAAAAGTCCACAAACTCTGGGGGTGTCAGTAATTTTCGATACAAGGGGGTGTTATTTGTAATTACGCCTAAACTCAGGGGTGGTGGGAGTAATTATCCCATAAAAAAATAAATGAAATTAATTAAATCCTCCAATATGCCAAACAATCAGATTGTAAATGAATATAATCGAAAGTAAGGAAATATTTACCCAAAAAATCCTGTACATATTCAACGTGTTTAGATTCTAGCATCATACGAAATAGCTAAATCAAGAAAGAAGTAATTTATAATAGTGTGATATTTTATTATTATATCAAGAATTATTCTTAAATAAGATTAAAATATTTGCTTGCTAAGAACAAAAAAAAAGATAAAATATTAAAAATATAAGTACAATTTTAATTGCATTTTCAAGAAAAGAAGCCAATTTTCAGTCCCAAAGATAAATGAAAATGAAGAGGAAGAATAATTAATAAAATGAGAGATGATTGGCATTCCTTTCTTTCTTGATATTGAATGGCAAGAGTAGAATAAGAATTTAAAAAGGTATATAATTTTAATAATTAATTAAGAAGGATAAAGTAGAAATGAAATAAAATTTTCTCTGCCATAAGAAAATTTACTCCAGCATTATCACTAGCGTTCATGGTCATCTATTATGAAAATTTTTTGAGAATTAATTTTCTTCGTCCTACAGTGAAAAATGTGTGGACATTTTGGGAATTTATTTACTTCGTCAGCTATATCACTTCTCTGTTTTTATAGGTTGCGAGTGGTTTCTTTTGTTTCCGGGTCCTAATTTCATTCTTATCGTTTCATTCGACTTTTTCACCTCAAAAAAATATTAAACTCACTTAAACTTCATATATCGAGCTATTATTATCAAATCGATCTATATCGTCCACTTATTTCATTAATCAAACTTCAATCTATAATTAAACAACACATTATTCATTAGAAGAGGAGCACTTGACCTAATGGTAAGGAGAGACTTTATGACTATGTGATCATTGATGACTATAGGATCATGAGTATTAATCTGCCAAATAGCCATATACAATTTATTGTATGATAATTTTTTTTTTTGTGGTTGATGATTATTAATGATTGATGCAATAGTTTTGAGAGCTCGTTTAGATGGGTTTAAAACAAAATACTTTTCGAACAATACTTTTTAAGTTTTTTTTAAGTTAAGCAGTTTTGCGTTTGGATATAATAATTAAAAATGCTTTAAAATGCATTTTTATTTGAAGCTAGTTTGGGCTAGCTTTTAAAAAAAATCATTTATGATTTTTTTTTAGCTTCTACTTTTTCTAAAAACCGATCCAAACTCTTTTTTTTTTTTGAAGTGCTTTATTTCAAAAAAGAAATGCTTCTTCTTATAAAAAAACTCCTATCCAAATAGGCTCTGAGTTTCAATATTTGAGAATATTAATATTAATATAATTAATTAATATGTAACACATTGCTCCCTTTTAAAAAGAACATATTGTCCCCCGATTAGTTATCGTTATAAAAATTTATCACTGCGAAAGTTTCGATCTAATATGCGAAACTGAGTGCGTTTTTGGAATTTTGCAAAGTAAAAACGGTTTATAAGTATATTTTGATAAAAATATATTAAAATCACTTATTTTTACATTTTACCCAAAAATCTTTTATAGAGACAATGTTATAATTAAGTAAACGATTAAAAATGTAATTCACTAAAATAAAAGAAATCTAAAAATACGGAAAATAAGTGAGCTTTTCGGTGGTCCCCAAAATATAGAAGGTAGAATGCGGAATAAACTTTTCTACATTTAATTCTGTCTGTTCGTAAGCTTTGCCTTAATAACAATCATGTGCATGCCCACTCCTCCAAACTTGATATTGAGATGTAATAAATCTTGTCATTAATGTAACTTTTTGTTGGTATGGTAATAAGTTTCAAATTGTTTGAAAATTTGCAAAATGTTTGAAAATTACAATGACTTCTTAATTCAGAAACTAATTAATTAAGGTGCTGTTTGGTTGCATTTTACGTAAATAGATTCTGTTATCTTGTAGACTTGCACGACATGTCGTGTAAAGCATCAAAAACCTCTTCGAATATTTTCACTTGCCATTGTACATTTTTCGGTCAAATTAAACACTCTTAGGGAGTATTTGGCCGAGCTTATAAACTCCTAAAAATATTTTATATATTGTTTGAAAATTTTTAAACTCATTAAAACTGTTTGATAATTTTTTTAGTAAGGAAACTAATAAGCTCAAAAAATAAGTTGTTAGGAGTTTATAAGCTCAAAATAATAATAATAATAATAATAATAATAATAATAATAATAAACTCCCCCAACTTTTTTTTTTCAAATAATTTATAAATTGTCTAATGATAAAAGAAAAAATAATATAAATATATTTATTTTTTCTCAATATTATATTTTTACTATCTTAAAAATATTTATTTTATTTTATTTTTTTCGATCATCATTACACTTAAAAATACATATAAGCTCTAATTTTTACCTAACAAAATTATAACTTATAAACTCCAAAAACATCTTATAAACTACAAGGTCTCATTTCATCTAAACACTTTAGGAACTTTATTTTAAAATAAAATGTAGAAGCTTGTAAGCTCCAAAAATATTTTATAAGCTCTACGAGCTTATAAGTTCTTTAAAATAAGTTTAGCCAAAACACTCTTAGTACAATCGTTGATTTAAACATTTAAGAGCTTTCTTTTTGTGTGGTTTCATAAGAATAAATTAAACCAATACACTATATATCAGTTATGTTTAAGAATACATACCACATATATTGATAAATATAATCAAAATTATTATACGGAGAAATGTAGCAAAAGATTGTAACTGATATATTCTCGTATAATAATTGTCATATAACAAACCTGCCTAGCGGGGACTAACTCTCGTATAATAATTGTTATATAACAAACCTGCCTAGGGGGGAACTAAATTGCTTCCTTTTTATGGAACGTTGGTTGGCTCATGGGTGGTAACTGATTTTCAAATCCATACTTTCCAGATGAAATAATTGCTTTTCTGGCAGTCCTATAAGTACTCAAAAAAAATTAAAAAATTATGAACTCAACAACCAAAGTGCAATGTCATACACGTACTTATCGGTAATTCTTGATTAGATCTAATTCAATTGAATCAATGTTTATTACATGTTAAGTATTTTATATTTATTGTACGAGTGGTGTACAATTTAAAAAAATGATCAATTATTTGACAAGTGAAATACACTTGTCAGAATATTTGTTCGATTCGAGAAAAAATTTCGTGCCAAATTCATTCAACAACTTTTTTTGATGTGGCAGAATATTTTATGGCATCTACCCATTATTCAAATTAAATGAGATGCGAATTATTTAATAGGAATATAATGATATCGAAAAAAATTAGAATTTTACCACAATTACGTGTGATATAACATTAATAGACAAACAAGTAGCACGATACGAGCTAATTAATTTGAAAATTTTTGACAAAAGAATATCTCGTTATCCTGTCTAATTTAGTCCAATTTTACGGCCGTAACGCAGTGTTTGCTCTTGTAAAAACACCAATATTGCACGTTTCTTAACAAGATTCCATCTACCGAAGTACCTAACAAAACCCCGATCAAATCTCCTTTGTACATTTGACTGGAACTCCTCAAGCAAAGTTGCGTTTTCGTATCACTAGATCTGTCGCTTTTAAATTTCGTCCCAAACTTTACAAAAAAAATTGAAAAAAAAAAAGGGAATAAATGTGAAAGGCTACCCATGTGAAGACCTTTTCCTAGGCACATCTTATGAGCCCGACCAACCCAACGTAAAGCGTAAACTACAAGCTATGCTGATGTGAACATTCATTTTTCATTTTTCCATCTTGGTTTTTGTGATAATACTTACACACACTACTCTATACATGCACATATTTAGAATTTGAACCCTAATAATAATCTCTTCACGTTTTTTAGGACAAGTCATGTGTTCATTAGGTGAAGGGCTGTAGACTTCCGTAACAATTCATGACAAAAAAATAAAACAGATAGACGTATTAACATCAAGAGAGGTTGCAGGATCAACAATTTAAATAAATGGATTTTTTAGAATTTGAAACTCAGAGTTACAAAAAATAACAATTTAATTTAAGAATGTTTTTTATTTCGTTGTCATTTTAATTTGTTTCTCATTTTTGGAGATTGCTTTCTCTCAAATACATGATTTACAAATATTGATACCATATGATCACATTGATATTATTAGGGAAAATTCTATATAACTCCTCTGTGGTTTTGAAATTTGTCTAAAAACCCTCTTCTAGTTTAAAGAAATGCAAAAAACTCCTCATATTTTCTAAAACCCTGAGCGAAAACCCCTTTTCATTAGAAGATAGCAGAGGTTGCATTGCATGTGCCTGGTGTGCGAAAATTATTGATTTTTGGCACATTTTTGCAAGTATATTGATTAATATGACTATACACTTATACATTTCAATATACTTATATAATATGACAAATAAACCCCTTTGCTTTGTTAAAATTTTAAATAAGCCCCTTTTCTCTTTATTTTTAAAATGTAAAATTGCAATCAAGCTCCTTTTTATTTTTGTTGGCTATATTTAAAATTTTATTTTTTTTATTTATAAATAATCAAAAAAATAATTAAATAACTAAAAAATCTAAAGATAAATTTGTTCATTTTTTAAATATGAGTACCCACTTTCTAAATAAGTTCTAATCAAAAAAATTATTTTATTGACTATTTAAAAAATTTATACTAAAATTTTATTTAATTTATTTTTTTATTTCTTTAAAAATAACGATTGAAACAACTAAATAATTAAAAAGATCAAAATAGAATTTATTTTTTATTTAAATATGCATACACATCATATTATTATCTTATATACATATTAATAATAAAAATTAATATTATTAGCTTTCATAAAAATTTAAAATAAATTTGTTTTTTATTAAAATTTTTATTTTAATCTAATTCCCACCCCCTCCCCCATGCTTCACCAACCCCACCCCCACCCCCCACACTCAGGTCCCTTTTTTTCCACCTCTGCATTGTCCTGCCGCCGGCCTTCCCCCACCAAAACCACCTTCTTGTTTATTTTGCTCTATGATCACCACCACGCCACCACCCACAATAATATGACTGCACCACTAGGTTCGCCTTATTAAGATTAATATATTAATTCAAAGATTCCCTTCCTATTAGCGATCAGCTAAACCTTTGAATCCATAAACCTAACTCACGCCATGTACCACCTTCGATTCACCATCATCACCAAATTTCTCTTAAATTTCACGTTACAAATAGAAGCAAATCAACTAACCCATCATTTACAAGCCAAAATCCAACTAAAACCATGCGATTTTGACCGAAAATCATCGCCTTGTCACCACCACCATATGCCATTTTTAAGAGAAAAAAAAAAAGAAAATATTTTGATGATTTTGTTCAATATTTTGGTGTCAGTGGTTGAAACTTATTTGTGATATTGTTGAGATTAAGTTTTGACAATTTATTCAGGATTAGTAATTTGATAGTAGCTTGCAGTTGGTATTAATGAATTTATCGATTACTGAGATTTGGCGATCGAATTATTCATGCTAAACCATTAACCATGGCTTCACCTATTACTTAACTTTTGAAATGAATTACTACAATAGATGTGCAGACGATCAGCAAGAGATTGCAATTCAATGAACTTATTAGCATAAAAAAGAGAAGCACAATGTTCTTAATTTTGATGAATTGTTATTGCAATGTTTTGATCTATTTTTATTGCTATTTTGCTAGTAATTTGAATATTGTTTGATTAATGTGCGCATCATATCTCCCAGGAAGTTGCCGGAGTCAAAATTTTCTAAATGCATGAAAGTTATGATGGATTAGGAACAAAAAGGCAGCAAAGCAACATTGTATGATCGGGACACTTTGGAATGGAGTAAAGAAGTAGCAGTTTGGCATTGTGGCCAAAAGTTGGATGTGTATGCGTGACCGGCTAGCAATTTTGCGAGCTAGCTACCAACTTCAATGCAATGTGCTTTTTTTGTTGCATTCGACGCACGCTGTTTGGCACGACATGGGTACTGAGGGTTAGTGTTCTGCTTTACTCTTAAATATGCAATCCAATGAATTCGAATTCAAACCATCGACAAAACAAACACCAACACATTAATTACTACACAAAGTGATGAGCTCCGCATTCGAAATTCCTTTTCGAGAAATCTTGTACTTTTGTAGACTAGGAAATGGGGAGACTCATTCCCTGATGCGGTTAGCATCCTCCAATTCATCTTATAGCCAGATTGGTACTATCCCAACTTTTTTGGCCAAACATGATGTAAGTTTTACGGGCCAAATTTCAAATATGGCTAAATTCATTTGGAAAACATGAATTTTATTATAGGCTCATACAGAATTTGAATTTCGAATTTCGAATTTTGAAATACAATTGTTCAATTTTTTTTGTTGATCTGGTTCTCGACTTATTCTGCATCATTGGTATTTGAGTATTATGTTAGTTCCACAATTTTTTTTCTTTTTTTTTTTTGGATGGTTTGTGTTACTTCCATATCGAACATCCAAAGGTTTTCACATCTAAATGTCATGTGCTTATCTTTTATTGATATGTTGATTCAGTTGATTATCTGTATAATTCTTTTTTGATGCAACATATAAATAAATAGTTGGTAGCAATATTCACCTTTGAAATGCTGCTTTAGATGTCATATTAAATATTGGTGTATCACGCCATGGCATTAAAAAAAGGAAGAAAAAAAAGAACAAAATTAGGATCCCCCATAAATGTCACGAATTTTAACAAAACTTTCATGACACATTGGTTGTGACCGCTTGTGGTTGGTTTTCAGTTTCTTTTATTTTTTTATGTAGAGTTTTAATTTGTTTTAAAATCACACATTCACAAAATTCATAATATCAATGTAATATGTCATCGTAATTCCATAATCCATCATAATAATAAAAAGACAATTTCATTATGATACATTTTACAAAAAAGTTTTATTGGCATATATCTTCCCATACAGTAGCCTAGAAATGTGCGTTTAATCAATTCTCTTCTATGTGCGTTTAATCAATTCTCTTCTTTGTGCACATGTAACACATGCTCCACCTCGATACAATGAACGAACAAGCAATATTGATTTGTTAGCT
>CM047875.1:6356550-6381550 GCA_026212405.1 Petrea volubilis
GCCCGGGTTATACAAGGTGAGAGGGTGACTCACTATAGAAACAAATGCATTTTCTAGCTGAAATTTTTTTGTCGAAAAAATTCGGCAGAAATATTCCTCCAAATATTTCTGCCTAATTTTTTCAGGCAAAAATTTTCTCCAAAAATTAATAAAAATTTGGGCAAAAATTCGGGGGAATTTTCCCCCGGATTATTTGAAAAAAAATTATATTACCTACTTATTAAATAGCGTAATGGTAAAGCAATTGTCTTCTAACCCAAAGGTTCTAGGTTCAAACTCTAGTGAATGCCAAAAAATATATTTTTGAAAGAAAAAAATAAATCAAAAAATATTCTTGGGGAATTTCCCCCCAGAATTCCGGCAGAATACTTTCTTCCGGAATAGTTTCAAGGGAAAATTCCCCTGAATTATTTAAAAAGACAAATTGTATTAAAAACTTATTAAATAGCCTAATGATAAAGTAATTGTCTTTTAACCCAAAGGTTCTAGGTTCAAATTCCAATGAATGCATATATATATATATATATATATATATTTAAAAAAATAAATAAATCAAAAACTATTACGGTGAAATTTTCCCCCGGAATTCTGCTGGGTTATTCCGACGAAAATCCAGGGGAAAATTCCCCTAGATTAATTATTTAAAAAAACAAAAAAAATGTTACCAACTTATTAAATAGCCTAATGATAAAGCAATTGTCTTTAATTCTAACCCATGGATTCCATGTTTGAACTCCAGTGAATGCAATATTATATATATATATATATATATATATATATATTAAAATAAATAAATACATGAATCAAAAAATATTCTGGGGAAAATCTGGAGGAATTTTCCCTCGGATTATTAAAAAAAAATATATGTTATCAAGTTGTTAAATAGCCTAATGGTAAAATAGTTGTTTTCTATGCCAAAGGTTCAAGGTTCAAATTCCAAAGAATGGGAAAAAAATTATTTTTATATTTTTTGAAAAATAAAAAAGTATACATTAGAATAAGAAAATACAAAATTAATTCACAAATTCGAATATTGGTACCTATCACAACATTGTATTTTTTTTTATAAATTATCAAAAACTTTATAAAGTTGATTAAATAATTAAATGAAAGACTAAATACACAGCATAAACAAAACAATTTTGAAATTTTCTTAAAATTGAAAGAAGAATGTAAAACTACTCTTACATGTACGTACCGTTATAATAATTTTTGTCCCAAAAATTCAAGTATCATGAAATTAAATCCAAAAACACAAATAAATTCAACTTTTAAAAGACATATGGACAAGATAGATTGGTCAAAATTATATTAGCATATATAAATATTTAAATTCAACTTTTATTTTTCTAATAAAAAATATACTATTTTTTTAGTTAATCTCTTAATAAAAATAATGGAAATGGAGCTCCCATATAGAAATTTAGAGTGCAAAAATTATCTTCTAATAACAAAAAATAAATTTAATTTAATTAATTAATTAAAATAAGAATAATCAAATATTATAACAGGTATAAAACAAAATAAAATAAATCACAATTCCTTGTAATAACTTGGCAGTGGAGATATTTCTAATTCAACTTATTTATAATCCATCATCTGAAACTCATTTGGCACCCAATCTATTTATAATGTGATCCAACCAGCTGTCACATTTGCCACCGCTGTCTGTCCTACCGGGGATTAAAAATATCTACAATCACACTCTATACTAGCCAATTCAATAGCATTTTATGCCCAGCAGGCTGCCTTTAACATGGGGTGATATAATTGTCGGGAGAAGGAATATTGTGGCATTGAATTCCTGGTACTATATAAAGGTCAATGTGTCTTTTATAGAAACTCGATAAATACTAATTAGAATCTATATTTTTAATTGATGTGAATAAATTATTACCATTTCAGATCATTTATTCTGATTCGTATAATTTATTTTTTATTTCATTGTGTGAATATATGTTAAGTATAAAGGTCAATGTGTCTTTTATAGAAACTCTATAAGCACTAATTTGAATCTATATTGTTAATTGATGTGTATAAATTATTACCATTTCAAATCCTTTATTCCGATTCATATAATTTATTTTCTATTTCATTTGTGTGAATATACATTAAGTATAAAGATTTCAAATCAAAATAAGAGATCTAATTCAAGCATAAATGTGTATTGTGAAATAAAAGATGACATCATTTTAAAATAAGAGATCGATCCGAAGTACTTCTCCCATTGTTAGCTTGTAATTATACCATTTTGAAATACAAGATCTATGTATTAACTCTCCCACATCGAATAAATATTGAGATGTGGCATACTAGCTTTATAAAAGTTTGGACAATCCTCATCTCATAATTTAATTTTTAGAGTTGAGTTAGGCACAAGCATCTAGTATTTCTATATAATATCTGAACAGGCTAGGTCTTGCGGTATTAATTGGGCTCCCTCGATATTAATTGAGCTCCCTGGTATCACTACAAGAAAACGCGCAATTTTCGACGGAATATTCTGCCTAAATTTTTCAGCGGATTTTCGGCGGAAAATTAAATAAAAATAAAAATAAATAATTTTTAAAATTTTCTGCAGATTTTCGGCTGAAAATTTCGGCCAAAAATTTAAATTAATTAAAAAATAATAATTTTTGAAATTTTCGGCTGATTTTGGGTGGAAAATTTTGCCGAAAAATTAAATAAATAAAAAATTAATAAATAAAATAATTATTAAATAAAACGTAATTAAAAAATAATAATTTTGAATTTTTCGGGGGATTTTCGGTGGAAAATTCCGTCAAAAAATTGCAAAAATAAAAATAAAAAATAATAATATTTTTTAAATAAAAAATAATTAAAAAATAATATTTTTTAATTTTTCGGCGGATTACGAAAAATTTTAAAAATAAAAAAATATTTTTTAAATTAAAAATAATTAAAAAATAATATTTTTGAATTTTCGGCCGAAAATTCCTCCAAAAAATTAAAAAATAAATAAATGATAATATTTTTGAATTTTTCGGCTGATTTTTGGCGGAAAAGTCCACCGAAAAATTAAAAAAATAAAAAATAATATTTTTAAATAAATAATATTAATAATTTTATATAATTTTAAAATATATTAAAATTTAAAACTTTGATTTTTATTTGAATTATTATTATTATTATTATTATTATTATTATTATTATTATTATTATTATTATTATTATTTTAATTAGAATTAAATGAATTTTTTGTATGCTATATATATATGTATATTATATTATGTATTATATATATAAATTTTTTAAAAACTAAAAAATATTAAAATTTTAAATAAATAAAAAACTTATTATTATTATTATTATTATTATTATTATTATTATATTATCATTATTATTATTATTAGTTATTTGTATTTTTAATTATTTTTATTTGAATTGTTGTATGCTATAAATATATAATGTAATGAATTATGAGAACAAAGTGAAGATAGTTCAACGGTAAGAGAGTTATTTGCCAACCTAGAGGGTGAAGGTTTAACTCCTAGTGGCTCCAAAATTTGGGACAATTTCGGGCAGTGTGTGCGCACGCGAGCGCGAGCTGGGGCGAGGTCTCAAGTTCGACTTCTAGGTTGGGCAATTGAAATTTTATTTTCAAAAATATAAAATAAATTTCGGCGGATTATTCCGCTGAAAATATGTTTAATTAAAAAATAATAAATAAATAATAATTTGGGCTAGATAATGCGCCGAAAATTTAAAAAATTTTGGCGAAATTTCGACGGGATATTCTGCCGAAAATTTATTTAATTTAAAAAAAATCCGCCGAAAATTAAAAAGTGACCAAGGTTTATTCGGCGGATTCGTTCCACCGAAAATCCACCAAAAATTTTGCCGAAAATACCATTTTTTTCTTGTAGTGTATACTACTTTTATGCTCTAGGTTGTTTTTGTATATTCAAACCTAGGCGTGTGGGGGTGTATTAATTATCCAACATCGACATTAATTGTGTTATCCGCTATACTACTTTCATGCTCCAATTTTTTTTCCGTATATTCGAGCATGGTCGTGAAGGGGGGATTATAACTATCCAACATCAAATAAATATTGATATGTGACCTACTTTATAAAAATTTGGGCAACCCTCACCTCACAAACCATCCCACATCCTCTTTTTTTAATTTTGTTTTTTCGTTTTGATAATTTAGCTACTTTCATGCTTTAGGTTGTTTTTCGTATATTCGAGCTTGGGCATGAGGGGACGTATTAACTATCTAACATCGAATATATATTGATATGTGGCCTACTTTATAAACAGTTTGGACAATTCTTACCACACAAATTATCCCATATCCTTACTCTCTTTCTTTTTTTTTTTTTTTTTGATAATTTAGCTTGTAATCCTTATTCTTTTTGTAATATAGTTTTTCTATATTGATTCTTTTTATATATATATAAAAAAAATTGAATTTGGCTTACCAACTCAATATTATTAACATGGCATGGGAATTTTGGCAAAAGTACATTATTCATGCAACCAATTGACTTCTTTTCGATTTTGATACGCTAAATTAAAGGGTGACACATTAATACAACATGTCCGAAAATAATGGCAATATAGATACAAATTTTTCTGAAAAAGTCCAATTTCACTGAAAATTATAAAATTCATCGGAATTACTTGAAAATTGAGATTTTTGAAATTTAAAAAACAATTGATGATGTGGCATCAATTGAATATGTGACATGATGCCATACAAAACAATTAAAAAAATTATCCAATTTATAATTTGTGGGGTTTGAATGCGGTTGATAAAACTTAAAATACTTTCACCTCACTCTCTAACCACCTAGCTAGACTAACAATTCAATACCTTTCATGCCTACAATACATACTTTTGTACTACAACTTTCAACAAATACAAATGAGTTTTCATAATTAATTCATATTAATATATCATAAATAATTTTGAATAAACTAAATAAATATGCGTATATATAATAAGTAATACTAAATAGTTTCGGCTAAGTAAGTTGCATTAAATGTATATTTATTTATTATATTTATACCTACAACAATATAAACAATCACTTATAAAATATTTTGGTAATATTTTTTGGAAAAATATACATACAAAAATATTTCTATTTTCTACATAATTTACTTATATAAAAACATTAGCTATAAATATAAATGTTATGCTGCGTAGAAGAATTTAAATATATTTATTTAGAAACTTTAATATTTTTGGATATATTATGTGGGTAATTATGTAGCTAAAATTCTTTATGTTATGTTAATATCTATAATTGATGCATTTTTAAAGATAATTTAAAGTAATACGATTATATGTTTTACTCATCAATATTTTTTTTAATTTTCTTTATAATTTTTTTTCTCAATTTTCTTTATTTTAAATTATTTTATTTTTATTCATTACTAATTTTACCAGTCTATTAAAAATAAGTCATTTAATTGAATTATTTTTTATTATACACATGCATCGAGTGTGGTAATATTACTAGTACATTAATAATATTATAAGTATAGGGAAAAAATATATTTCATTAGTAACTGGATATCTTTTCGATTTTGATACATTAAGTTCGGGGTAGCAAATACATCTTTTCGATTTTGATACATTAATTTAAGGGTAGCAAATTTATTACACTATGTCAAAAAATAATGGCGATTCCGGAGCACCGTTATCTCGTCGGAATGAAGGATGAGTTGGCTCTGACGTGGAACTGAGATTGGGGATTGTATGACTCTAGACATGTGACATGGAACTATACAAGGAAAATTGAAAAATCACATGTCACATACAAGAAAATTTGAAAAATCATTCAATATTGTGAGATAAAAGAGGATAGTCAGGAGAGAGAGGGAGGGGAGAGAAAAGAAGAAGAGCGTGTAAAATGAGAGAAGAGAGAAAAAGTGAAAAAAAAAACAAAAGAAATTAATAGACAATAAAAAGAATAATTACTAATGGATGTTGCGCTTTTATATAATATTACAAATACTTTAAAAAGAGTAACCACTAACAAGTCAAATACAATAATACTGTTATGTCAAATCTGCTTCGAGTTGGAATCGACAATTAATACGTTTGTTTTCACAACGTCCACAAATTTTTCGGGACGAAGTTTCCTTGTACTGCCCCACGTTGATTGAGTTGACCAGTAAGCCTCTAACATGAACCCCATCGGTCTACAAAATGAGAATCTGCAACAATATTAACAAGCAAAAGAGAGAGGAAAAAAAAAAAGAATTAGCTCTTTGCAAGTTATAATGGCCAACTTAGTGTTGATTGCGTTCATTTCTTTGGCTGTACTATCGGCCTTTCAGGGCGGCTCCGCCGTGGAATACAGTGTTGCTAACACCGTTGGGAGTGTACGATTTGACACCGAAATTGGCGTCCAATACACCGAGCAGACGATGGACGCCGCCACGAATTTCATATGGAAGATCTTCCAGCAGGACAATCCGTCGGATAGGAAAACTTTTGAGAGAGTTAGCTTGTTCGTTAACAACTTCAATCAAGCACCTGCAGGTACTACGGATGATGTCATCCAAGTTAGCGCCAGGTATATATATACACACACACACACATGTGAATCGTACTACTCTTTCCATTTTTAAATGAATACTAGTATCTATACTATGTATACTATCTATATTTCTATAAGATTATGTAAACGGAAAAATCTCTTTGATAATTATTTTGATCGCTCAAAATGTTTGATATGTCATTTTTTTTAATTTTTACTCTCTCTCTCTCTCTCTCTCTCTCTCTCTCTCTCCCTCTCCTTTTGTCTTCTCGTTTCCTTTGTCAATCTTTTTCTGATATCATGTCATATTATTAAATAATTTTTAGGCTCTTGTATAATTATTTTCCAGTGGTATAAATTTATCTTTTTGTATTTTATTTTTTTAGTTTTCACATATTTGAAATTAAATAAATACAAAAACAATTTTTATATTTATAACTTAATTTATTCTTAATTATTCTATATATAAATATATTATTAAATTATATATTTTTTTTTATACATACATCAAGTATGCCCACCTTACTAATCTTAATTGTTTTCATTTTATAATTATGAATTAGGAATTTTAGGGAACGCTTGGTTTTATTTTGAAAGTTTGGGTCAAGTATTTGGAAAAAATATATTTTAGCGTTGCGTTCGATTAAGAACATATAGAGAATAAAAGTATATTTCGCTTGATCTTAAATGATACAATTTTAATAAATGTCATGCAAATTTTAACCTAATCAGTAGTGCACATGAGACATTATATTATTATTTGCTGTTATTTTGTTATAATAGTACAATAATTGAAGATATATATACCAACGACTCAATGTACATAACAATGGGAGAAAATATATCTCTGATGATACAATGATTTGAAATTATTAATTTTTCATACTAATTAGACGAAGGAAGATCAATTTATATTTAAGAAACAATAATTTTTATTGTACAAATTGAAAAGCACATCAGCAATATTAATCAAAGACTGCCTAATATATTAAATAGTTCTCATTAGATATAAATCAATGTTGTTAGTCGTCGCTCTTTGTCGGCAATATATATGTGTATGCTAAAAAAAATCCCACTAAAAAGTAATCTAATTTGATATATATATATATATATATATATATTGTGACATTTTTTAAAAGTATTTTAATTGTGTACCTATCATGGTAGTTCATAAAAATGTCTTAATAAATTATATCAAATTTGAACTATAATGTATCAATTTGAATTTTGAACTACAGTATATTTTTTGTAACACTAAAAAACATGGCACTTTAGCCAGTGTTTGTGACACTAATTAAAAAATATGGCACTTTAGTTAGTGTCACCCAACCATATTGCTTTTAGTGACACTAGATAAAGTGTCATATATTTAAGTGTAGTGATAGTCTATTTTGAAACTTTATAGTATCACAATGAGTATATTATAATTCGAATTTAGAATAACTTATTGAGGCATTTTTTATAAAGTATCGCAATACATACACAAAAGCAACACTACTATAGTATCTGTGTCAAATTAGTTCACTTTTTTTAGTAGTAAATATAAAGTATTAATGATGAAAAAAAGAAATATTAATGATGAAACCTCATAAATTATACATACAATTATATATATATAATGATAATATTTTTTATTTTATTATTAATGATATATACATTTGTTAAATAACACTAAAAAACAATATTAACAATAAAATATAAGATACAATATAAAAATTATCATCATAATTGTATTAAGAGTCAATTATACCTTCTATTTTAGCATTAATTAAATTTATGTATCACTACAAGAAAACGCCCATTTTTCGGCGAAAAATTAAAACAAATAAAAAAATAATTTTTAAAATTTTCGGCGAATTTTCAGCTGAGAATTCCCCCGAAAATTTAAATAAATAAAAAATTAATAAAAAATAATTATTAAATAAAAAATAATTAAATAATAATAATTTTGAATTTTTCGGCTGATTTTCGGTGGAAAATTCTGTCGAAAAATTTTAAAAATAAAAAAATAAAAAATAATATTTTTTAAATAAAAAATAATTAATAAATTTTAATTTTTAGCGGATTTTTGGTGGAAAATTGCAGAAAAAATAAAAAAAAATAAAAAAATAAAAATAAAAAAAATTATTTTTTAAATTAAAAATAATTTTAAAAAATAATATTTTTTGAATTTTTTGACGGATTTTCGGCGGAAAAATAAAAAATAATATTTTTTAAATAAAAATAATTAATAAAATAATATTAATAAATTTAAAATTTTGACTTTTATTTGAATTATTATTATTATTATAAAATTATTATTATTATTATTAGAATAAATGAATTTTTGTATCCTATATATATGTGTGTTTATAATATTATGTATTATATATATAAATTTTATAAAAATTAAAAAATATTAAAATTTTAATAAATAAAAAACTTATTATTATTATTATTAATTATTTTTATTTGAATTGTTGTCTGCTATAAATATATAATGTAATGAATTATGACAAAAATTTAGGTTTTTAAAATCCCTACGTGGTTTCGGGAAGCCACAGGTTGGTACCTCATGATTTAAAAATATACAAAAAAACCCTCATCTTTTTCAAACTTAGGCGTACTCTCCCCTTCCATTACTTCTAGTTTAACATCATTAAATTTATGGTGAAATACCCATTATGCCCCTACGATCAGGAACCATTAGATCTTAACTTGAAAATTTGAACGGTCTATTTTGATTCATGAATTAAAATATAATATTTAAATAAACATTATGAATTAAATTAAATATACATAATATATAAATAATATAATATAACACACAAACACACACTCATCACACAATAACATACACAGTAACACACACACACAACACACACAAACACACGCAGCAACACACAAATACACACACAACACACAATACACACACAACAACACACAAATACACACACACACACATACATACACAGACACTACTAGAAAAAATAAATTTAGTCACGGATTTTGACAAAAATCTGTAGTCAAGAAAATTAGCCACGGATTTTATCCATTGCTAAAAGTGGCGTGGCTAATCTTAGCCACGGCCTTACTCAGCCATGGATTAGGTACGACCAAATTAGCCACGGCTTTACTTAGCCACAGATTAGCCACGGCTTGGCCGTGGCTAATGGCCACGAATTCTCAGACACGGGCATTAACCACGGCCAATCCGTGGTCAAATTTGGTCACTTAATATTGAAAAGGCCTGTCCGTGGCTAATGCGAAAAAAAATAAAAAATTAACTACAAAACCTGCAACGCTGCCCCATGCCCCTACTCGAAGCCACGCCCATGCCCGGACTTGAACCCGCTCTCCCTCAAAGGGCTCTTTTTTTTGGTACTGAAGGAGAGTCGAACACGGGACACCGGGGTTGTAATTGGAGCATGTAACCGTTGCGCCAAATGAATTCTTTGGTTATTGAATGGTTTTTTGTATACTTAAAATATTGTTTTGTAGTATTTTAAATTTCAATTATCTAATAAATTTTATTATTTTTATCAATATTTGTAATTTAATTTTAGTAATTTTTATAATTTATTAACGAATTATTTTTTTAAATTAAAAATATTTACCTTTGACTTTATCCTTCAATATTCAACTTTTCTTTTTGTGACAAATATTTAATAAATTCAAATATCAAAAACAAAAATTATAACAAAACTCTATTTAGATAATAGTAACTTTAATTCGGGATCATTTGCTAGCATCTTCATATATATATGGTATTATATATATATATATATGGATATGTTAAGTATGTATATCATATATATATATATATATATATATATATCAATATATGCATATGTCTAAGTATATATATATCAATATATATATATGTCCAAGTATATCAATATATGTATCTATTTTATATATGTATTAGTTTATGTCCAAGTATATATATATGTATCAATGTATATATATACATATGTTCAAGTATATATCTCATGTATCTTACGTGTATCAATATATGTGTATATATATATGTCCAAGTATATATATCATATATACATGTATCAATATATGTATATGTCAATGTGTATCTCATATATATTAATATATTATATGTACATTCTAATCCTCTATATATAGTCTATATGATATAACTATATATCTATATATAACATATCTAATATATGTTATAAATGTAGTGTACGTATATATCGATCTAATAAATATATCTATATATCTAATCATATATATGATATATCAATCATCTATATGAAATAAATATATATCAATATATTATATATCTAATCTATGTAATATATGTGCATGTATATCTGATAAATATACATCTAATTATATATAAATACACATATATAAGTATATCTAATCTTATGTGTATGTAATATATCGAATCATTTATTACATATATCAATATATATAATGTACATATATTAGTTAAGTATAGCAAAAACTAATTATTAAACAAAAAATTAAAGTGGTGTAGTGGTTTAATTATCTAACTTCAACTAAGAGGTCCAAAGTTCAAACCATAACTAGTGCCAAAAATAATAAAAAAAAAAAAATTGGCCATTGATTTTTAGCCACGGTCTGGCCGTGGCTAATCCGCGATTGTTAGCCACGGCCATACCATGGCTAATTTAGCCACAACTAGGCCGTGGCTAATCCGTGGCTAAATTTTGTTCGTATTTTTTTCTAATCCGTGGCTATATGCAATTTTTCTAGTAGTGACATAACACACATACAGACACAAAAATTATTTGAAGATTTGGACCAATAATTGTTCGAAAAACACATACCCACATATTTGAAGATTTTGCCCTAAAAATTGTTTGGAGATTTGTAAATCTAAGATGCAGAGATGAGGGGCGGTGGTGGCGGCGGATGTAGGGGAAAAGATGGGTGGCGATCGTGGTGGGGTGGTGGCGATCGTGGGTGGAAGGGGGAAGAAGATGTGGTGGCAGCAGTGGCGGCGGTCGTGGGTGGAAGGAGGAAGAAGATGGGGATGGTGGTGGCGGTTGTAGGAGGAAAGGTGACAATAATGGTGGTAGGGTGAAAAAGATGCGCGGCGGCGGATGAAAATGGGTGGTTGGGTTGGGGAGGAAGAAGATGGATTAGGGTTTAGTAGAATAATATTTTGATAAAAATAAAAAATAAAAAAAGAAATTTGTTTAAAAAATAAAGATTTTTCATTGTAGAAAATATTTTAAAAATAATAATATAAAAATATCCTCATATTTTACTATGAAATCAAATTTATTTGTAAAAAATTATTTTATTGCTTTCTTGATTTGTTAAATAAAATAAGAAATTTTTGCTATTTTCAAAATAAAGATATTAAAGTTTAGGTTATTTTGAGATTTTAAACAAGTTAAAAGGTTTATTTGTAATATTATATAAGTCTATTTAAAATTATAAATACATGGGGGTATAATAGTCAAAACACATGCATTTTGAGGTGGAAAAGAGGTCAAGAAATTACCAGTTTCTCATTACCGGCGTGTGTAGCTCAATTGAACGGAAAATGATGTTTTTTTGCATGATTTCGAAAAAAATGAGAGTTTTTTTTATGTAATTTTAAACCACAAAATACTAATATGCAACTTCCCAAAACCACATAGGGATTTTTTGCAATTATCTCTATAAATTTTAAACTCTGACGACCAGATAGGTGTGGTTCACGTGGTGAAGTGAAGATTTATGAGTTTGTGGCTATAAAAAAACCATTTTATTCTTATTTTGATTAAATTAAGTTTCTGTATCATCCCCATCGTTCGTCAAGCCCAAGTCTGTCTCCTTTCTTCAATGTGGCTTCTTCCTCCCAACACATGTAGAGAAGCTCCGAGCAAGATTTGGCATATATATATTTTTCTTCCACACACACACACACACACATATATATATATATATATATAGAGAGAGAGAGAGAGAGAAATTAATATATACAGAGAAGCAATGATATATATACAACTCAGATTTAATATAGACAAAAAAGTACATTAAAACAATAAAGGAATGATATGCATGATAAATTTATCATATGTATGAACAAATATTACATACAACAGTGCATTACAAAAATTAAAAAAAATAATAATAATATTTATATTTTTGATTGCACACATGTAAATTAAGTATCTCACAAAATCTCCATGGACCACAGTTACATTCAAAATTTCGGCGGCGACATCAAAAGAGAGATCACCGGCATTATTTACCACGAAATGACGCACGTCTGGCAATGGAGCGGCAACGGGCAAGCGCCGGGCGTTCTTATCGAAGGCATAGCTGATTTCGTGAGGTTGAAAGCAGGTTTTGTGCCGGACTACTGGGCCAAGCCAGGGGAGGGCGACCGGTGGGACCAAGGCTACGCTGTCACTGCTAGATTTCTTGATTACTGCAATGACCTCAGGATTGGGACTTTTGTGGCTGAACTCAACAAGAAGATGAGAGACGGTTACAGTGATGATTTCTTTCAGGAGTTGCTTGGCAAGTCCGTCAATGATCTCTTTTCGATGTACAAAGATGCATACCGCAACCGCAATTAGTTCCTTACTAGGAGTCCAATATATATATATATATATATATATATATATATGGACGTGAAATTAGTATGGGTAAAAAACAATGGTATGAACTCATAACTATGTAGTGATGGTGTACCTACCTAGATTATTAATGAATAAAATAAAAGTTTGTAATGTAAGTTGTCTTCATTATTTTATACATTTTACTTGAATTCATGATAATATAACTAAAAATCAAAAATGCCAAACCGCCAAAAATATTTTTTGAAAAATGAATTTTCAAATAGGCATAAAAAACCCACCCTGAAGGTCATCCGGCATAATACTCTTTGATTGCAAGGTGGAAGGATTTGGGCTTTGAAAATTCCCTTTCTACAATCAAATTCTACTCTCTCTCTCTCTCTCTCTCTCTCTTCTTTTTTTCTCTTTTTTTCTTTTTTTCTCTTTGCTTCTCCTATTTTTCTATCTTTTTTTTAAACATTATGTTGACCTCTTTGGTACAACTAAGGTATATTTTGATACTTTCAAGATATTTGATGTATACTTGATCTTCAAGTTCAAATGATTTCCTAAAACTATTATTTCCTTCTTTTATTTGTTACATGTTTTCATTTGTTTGGAAAGAATAAGATTAGATTGATTAATATCTTTCCTTAATATCAATTATCACATATTCTAAATCTTGATGGGAGATTTAGATAGAAATTGATTGATTGTTTTCTATATTATTATTAAACGCATGCTTAATATCTTTATCATTTTGATAAATTTGACTTGGAATGATTTGAATAAATTAATCATGTCTGGAACTTGCCTTAGTTACAATCTTGTTTATGTCTGGAACTTTATTTATTCTGATGGAATTAAGATCATAACGGCTCCCATTTTTATATATAATCGTTTGAACTTGATTTGTTAGGCTAGAATCAAGGCCACAACGGCTCCTTCCTTTTTCTCATCAATATAGCCGTTGGAATTATCATTATTTAAAGAAGAACTCTCATCTCTTTGAAAAGGTGATTATGTGAGAGTCTTATAGTTGAAACGAGAGGATTAAGTTCAACATTAAGATTCTTACCATCATATAATTATTGTTTTCTTGTGTTTTCTTTTCTCGGGAGACTTTCGAGGTAAAGAGTGAGATTCCAAGTACAAGAATTCCTTGAGAGTGAGTTGGGTTGTAAAATGTTGTTGGGTCTTGGAGTTGTTGTTGCACTGGAAGTTCCAGTTAGGTGTTTAGTGGACGTTTAACCATACTATATTGAGGTCTTGACAAAGTGTTCGACTGCAAACTAACCACCAGAACTAACCACACTATCTTGCTTCAGGGGCCGGTTAAATTGTTTATTGTTTCTCTCTTTATGGAGAGTTTTTAACTCTCGATTGATATTTACATGTTACACTAGAACTTATATTGTAACCGTATTAATTCCATTTGTTGTTAATAGGTTATCCTAAGTGAAAACTTGAAAACTGGACGTAGCCCAATTGGGTGAATCAGGATAAATTTATGTGTCGTTTTATTGCTTTGCATATTTTATATTATTACTTGCTCTGGTACTATTGCTGGTACTTCTAAAACCAATAACTTAGTTGATCTAGTACTATCATTGGTACCTTCAGACAATAACTATCTTTTACTCAAAGTATTAATATTTAACACTTTAAAGTTTCAACTGCGTTTTACAAAAATCTTAAAAAGGTTTTAAGGCCTAATTCAACCCTCCGTTTTTAGGCGCATCCCATCTATCACATTATCCTCTCCCAATTCCAGCACCCTCCCCTACAAACTGTCCTATCAACGGGTTTCCCAAATTTGATTTGTGGTTTTTAGATGTTGGAAAAGTTGATTTTTATAGTTAAACTTTTACATATGAATGAAATTTAAATGTTTTAAATCAATGATGAATCGGTATGACTCTTCAAGGTTCATTTTTTAGTCCAATTAGTTTAACTCTTTATAATCAACAATTATACCTTTTCATTTAATAACTCTTTTGTGAAGAATTGAAACCTTGTCAAGAAGCATTTCATTTTTTTTTTTTTTATAAATACTAGTGAATAGAACCAAAATTCATTCATTCATTCTTAGCATGTATACCAGAAAAAAAACAACAAATCATTTTATGATTTTTCTTTTTTTCACTGCATTCAATCTCAAGTGTTCGAAATACTTTAAGTTTGATAGTTCTTTAGATTTGTACTGTTGCTATCTTAATAAAGTCAGTTGTTGTATCTTAAGAGATCATTGTCGTTTAACCGTGACCACTAGTACAACTCTTACCTCGACCTACCTATTATTATGTTGAAATCACTTATTTTTCTGGTTTCTAACAATTTTAGGAAGAATTTTATTGTATGATTTCAAAAAGTAGTGTTCAAAAGGTGGTGATTATCTATACTCAAAGAGAGAAATTGAAAATTTCTCCTGTACTAATTTCAGATAATGAAAACAAAAAAAGTTGTTATACATAACCAACACAGAACCCAGAAAGTAGAAAGGTTCATAAAATGGTCTTGTGTTGCATCTGAAAAGGACATTGATCAACAAAAAATTTGAAGTGTAGGAGTGTTTAGCATAGTTGAAGTACTTAAACCTGAACAAATCCAATTGAGGTAAAAAAGAAACCACTTGAAAATGGAAATGGTTTAAATTTGAACGGATGTAGCTAGGGAGGTAAAAAGCTATCATCCTACATAAGTGTAAAAAATAAAATGTAGTTATTCTTGTAACTTATGTTGGACGAATGAGTTTTGACCCCTTAAGATATATACCATAGCACGTTAAAAGAGGTCAAAACTTGTATATTAAATGCATAGTCGTGTACGTTCAGTTGATGTGGATTTGGCTAACTAAGATGAATTAAGAATTTCATTTTGAATTCTATTATATTTCGGTCCAACTCGATTTCTACAAGTGGATTTGGCTAATAAGTGAAACGTTGCCCGACTGAGTATGTTAAATGAATAGATGTGTACATTCAATTAACTATCACTTGTTGGCCGAATAGATGTGCTTGTCTAATTAACATCCAATAGGAACATGATGCATGTAATAACGTGATCGTTTAAAAGCATTGATCGGTTATTTTATGCAAGAAATCTATTTTAGAATGATACAACAATGTAAATTAGATTGGAAAAAATATAATTTTAGTCCTGTAAGTTTGGCCCTCTGCAATTTTAGGACATCATTTTTTTCAATTATTGATTTGATGCCACAAGTTGACATTTTCTTTCGATTTGAGGACAATGTGTACTTTTTAGGTGTGATAACTCACGCGCCGGCTAAATGCGTTTGAAAATCCAACCTGGCTGCCAACCTGGATTTTTTTTTAAGCTGAGCTTACCACTGTTGCCACTTCAGCCCAATGTTGGAGGGAAAACACCCACATTTTTCCCTCCAAAATATGTACAATAAGTAAGGCAAAAGTTACCAAATACTGATATTAAAAATGGTCGATTATTGATTATGGCCAAAACGTGAAGTTGTTCTCTGCTGATTCCCAAAAAAATGACTGCATCATATCCTCCATTTTTGTGCAAAGTTTGAAGGTAAAAAAGATAGAAATGCCTTCCTCTTATTCCATGTGCAGTGGAGCTATTCACTTCTGTCATTGTGGGAGACGGGCAGTTTTGCAAACATCCTCAACTGATGATAATCCGGGCAGGAGGTTTTATGGATGTCCCAATTGGAAGGTTGTATTTTTTTCCTTTATTTTTTATTATTTTTGGTCTGTTTCCCTTGCTATTATTTTGATTGATTTGTATGAATTTTCATCTATGCTATGTGATGAACGATCGTAGCAGTGCCGTGATTGTAAGTTTTTCATGTGGGACGATCCACCCGTGAACGAGCAGACGAAGGCTATTATTCACAACTTGAAACTGGAGAAAGCAAATCTGCTTGTTCAAGCAAAGCAGCTGAAAACTGAATGCTTGAAGCTGAAAATTTGGATATTTCTACTGTCTTTGATAATTGTATGTATTTGCTTGATGTAGGAGTTAGTATTTCTTTTTTTGGTTAATGTAAGATGTTAATATTGTTTTTCGTAATATTAATGTTTTGCTTATTTTGAATGCATGAAGGCTATTAATATTAATATTGGTTAATGTTTTGCTTATTGGGTAATGTTCAAGCAGAGTAGCAGAAGAACTGAATGCATGAAGGCTATTAATATTAATATTGGTTAATGTTTTGCTTATTGGGTAATGTTCAAGCAGAGCAGCAGAAAAACTCAATGCATGAAGGCTATTAATAGTGATATTGGTTAATGTTTTGCTTATTGGGTAATGTTCAAGCAGGGAAGCAGAAAAACTGAATGCATGAAGGCTATTAGTAATATTGGTGAATGTTTTGCTTGTTTTGAATCCCTTTTGCTGGAATATATTGTGATTCAGTTATTTGAAATGAAAATAGCCTAGGAAAAAAAAACGTTGCCATGAAGTAGCACAAAACAGGGCATTTGGCAATGGAAAAATTCTGGTAACATTAAGGGATCCATAGCTTAAATCCATATTACATTTAACACACTCCCAAACTAGATAAAACATATTACCTGCAAATCATGTCTAAAAGTTGATTGCATTCATCTAGTCCAAAATACCAAATAACATGAAAGTTGATAGAATAAATCAATAAATCGTAATACAATCAATATCTCAAAGTCATACGAGATTTCAACCAAAATAGATAGAGTCTAGCTCTCAAAACATGCCAACATATGCCAAAATACTACATCAAAACATGACGAAATATAGAGTCGGGCTCTAGTATATCATTCGCTAAAAAACACTATTATCAAATCCCATCATAGCAATTTGCCCTTCCCTTTGTTCTTGGTGAGTGCATGACTTAACTCATTCAAAGTGACAAACTTTTTCCCTCCTCAATACTTATTTGATTGCTCGAGCCAATCTCTACACTCCATTTCGATTGTTGGTAAGGCCTGTCGATGAATGGTGCAGGTCTTCTTATGAAGGCTCTAGGAAATCTTGGGCCTTGCAACTGCCCCAACTGTAATTGTTCATACATTGTAGGTGGTGGTATGAAAGTCACAGCGTTGTGTTGTATTACAGGATTAGTGGTTGAGCTTTCTGAATGATCAAAGGATAGTTTCATCCTTGCAGATCTCCTAACCTATAGACAAAGAAAGAAAAACCAGCCATTGTAAGTTTACAAACATGATTGGGAGCAATAAAAAAAAAATTGTATATGAATTATAGTACTAATTGAAGCACTTACTTGAGAAGATTCTGTGCTGACCTCTTGCGTAGAAATACTTTCTACGGTTGGATTAACATGATCTTCTTGGGTTAGGTCCAGAATACATCCTCCTTCATCAACTACACCATCTTGCACTTTACTGATGTTGTGGATTTCTTCTTAGGCAGGCTCTTCTATTATGTCCCTGTTTTCTACATCTTCCACATTTTACAATGAGTTGCTGCCTTTTCAACCTGTTTGGGTGAGCTGCAGCTACAGGTCTCCCAGCTCTTTTTTTGGTTTGTTTCAGTGCTGCTTCAAGCAGCTCTCTCCTTCTGGCCTTGGGAGGTCTACTAGGAGCCGGTTTGTCATTCAGTGGAGGTAAAGGTGGATTATATTGTGTGTGCCTCCACTCATCCCTACCATTGACAGGCATGATTGCATGTTGGTATATCATTTTGTAATTCACAATAGTGTAGCATTCATCTGTGAAATCCTCATAATCAAGGCCTTGAGCTGAGATGGCAGAAAGAGCATGTTTACACAGCAATCCAGTAAGCTCCCATTTCCTACATCCACACATTCTTCTCTCCAAGTTGACAAAGTATTAGGTGCTATCGATGCAAGAAACTTGGTAATGTGTATCATCTGACTTGACAGGAATGCATTCACCTACTTTTTTGATAGTCTGCTTCAATTTGTTCTTTATCTTAGGACATAATCTACCTTTCCACTTCATAGCACTGTCTTTGTTTTGTTGCATCATTTTCATGAGATACTCAATAATTTTTTCAAGCATTGACACAATAGGGAGTTCTCTGAAATTCAGTATATTGCCATTAAAAGTTTCACAGACATTGTTCAACATCATGTCTGTCTTTGACATGCAAGAAAAGTAAGATCTGCTCCAAGTTTGAGGTGGCTTATCATTAAACCACTCTGTTGCCTTCACATCCAAGTCCTTCATGTCCTGCATGGTCCTGGCAAATTCATTCACTGTTGTTTCCTTACACACTCTCCAGAATATAATTTTGTATAACTGCCCTCTAAAACCTGCATTTTGAAAACTGTTTAACATATGTCTCATACAAAACCTATGCTCAGCATTTGGAAAAACCTCTTGAAAAGCTTGGATCAATCCTTTCTGTTTATCAGAAATAAAGGTGAATTCAAAACCACTTTCAATGCTAAGGTCAACCTTGATCAAAGTTAAAAACCAATCCCAGGAGTCCTTGTTTTCTCTCTGCACAATGGCATATGGTATTGGCAATATATTATTGTTGGAATCAATAGCAACCGCAGTAAGCAACACACCCTTGTGAGGACCCCTTAAATGGCACCCATCCACTCCAAGAAAAGGTCTACAACCAGAATGAAATGCCATTTTCAATGCATTTAAGCAAATGTAAAACCTATCAAATCTGTTATCATCATCCAGACCCATTATAACAGTTGAACCTGGGTTGGTTCTTTTGATTTCATCAATGTAATTCCACATTATCTTGAATTGCTCATTAGGATAACCATGCAACATTTGTAAAGCAAATCTCCTTGCCCTATAAGCTTGAGGTACACTGACATGACACCTAATCTCTTCTATAACATCAACCCTAAACCCCTCAACATTTCTTTTAGGATCAGATTTGAACTTCTGAAGAAACCTCTCACTCACCCACCTAGACTTAAGATTTCTGACATTATATGAAGGCATGCATGAATGATCACCATTTAACAGAGAAATAATAAAAGTGGGCTCATCTTTCACTAAATGAGCATGAATTTTCCAGTCACATGCATCATCAGCACAGGCAGCATACATTCTTCTCTTGTCATTTTTTTTAATCAAAATGTTTCTGGTCTCCATAATAGCATGAGACTGAATAGCTTGTTTGAACTCGTCCTTGTTAGTAAATGTTTGTCCTAACAAGAAGGTTGGATTATATTTCTGTGAAGGATTAAATGCAGGATTAATAGTACCCTCTTCCCCCCACTCATTATCAGATCCAACAATACTATTCAATTCAATGTCACTATCCATCAAATTAGATTCACCATTTTCATTGATTTGTTCATCTAAGTTACCCTCATTATGTTCTTCCCCAACAACACAATCTTCAAACTGACCACCCCACTCCTCCTCCATATCAACATTATCCTCAAAAAGTCTATCATCATCATTACTCAAATTCTGAGTAGTAGTATCATCAAAACTCTCGTCTGAGGTTTCATCAGTTTCAAGATTACCACATTCACCTACACTTTTGTCACTGGCTTCAACACTTTCATCTACGTTATCACAACTTAAATCAACATCATTCTCGTCTACAATGAAATTCTCTATATATATGTGAAATTCTCTAACAGTTTTTAACTTATCCATACATAAAGCCCTAAGTTGTTCTGAAGATCCTATACACACCCAACCAGTCTTGCCCCTATAATGGTATTTTTTCTCCCCCTTAAAGCCCAATGCATCACAGAAGTAACCAACAGCTTCAATAGATAAACAAGAGATTTCAGCATAATCAAATTTGTATACAGAACCATAAAGGTCCTCTGGCCACTGAGAATTAGAGAACTTACCCCCATAGTGAATGCTCAAGGTCACCATCTGACTGTGACATTCTGTACAAAAAAAAAATTGAATGTAAAAAAAAAGAGGCAAAAAACAAGACTAAACATCATTAATTAGCAGAGATATAAGTACAACACACCCCCTCTGACATGCAAATAGATCATTTATTTCACATACGTTAAAAAAATCCATTACAAAACGACAATGTATCTAGCACTTGGGACCACAATGGACCACACCTTCATTTTATTAACTTAGTTGCGCTAATCAAACAAACACAAAAACACTACATTCCATTCAACTAAGCCCCACTCTTTCAACTAAACCTAAGATAACAAATCTGACCCTTTCACAACCAAAAAGGGATCTTTAATAAAGTACCCGAATCTTATCGTAGACAGGTGGGGGCAAGAAGTTTCTCTCTGTCTTTCTCAACTTAGGCATCGTGCTCCCTCCTTGAACGACAACAATATTCTTCTTCAAAGAATCCTCAACAAAAAGCCAATTTTTTTCTTCTGATGTGCGCAAAATGATTCGTTTTCTAAGGGTTTTTTTTCCCAATTGAGATTTCAACTATTTTGGGATTCAAAAAACTGAAGAACCAGTGTGTCTGTGTTTTTGGCACACTTCCCAAACTCACGTGACAAGCTCGTGACTTGGGGGCTAGAGTTTCCCTCCATTTTACATCTGATTTGGCTTCCACGTAATATAATTACCACATGTCTGCCAACTCAGATTTGACTGAGTCAAAATACCCAATTCTATTTGCCGCCGATAAGAAATCCGGCCAATTTCATTAATTTCCCGACAAAATTGCAAATTCCGACGCGATTTGTCCTCAAATCGAAAGAAAATGTCAACTTGTGGCATCAAATCAATCATTGAAAAAAATGATGTCCTAAAATTGCAGAGGGCCAAACTTACGGGACTAAAATTGTATTTTTTCCAATTATATTTCAAACACACAAAAATAAAAAAGATAAAAAGATAAAAAAAAGGTCAACAACCTATTTTTATTTTGAGAGTCCTCTAAACAAATCTTTATAAATTGGTCTACAATGGGATTGCAGTTTATGACTTATGATATAGCCTCAGAGCCGATAAGTTTCATAACTTCTTGGAGGACATTCTTTGTTGACCTAAGTTAGTCCCGATAGTTGTAATAAATTTTGATGATAAATGAATAATTTTGATGGCATAAGTTAAATGTATAATGGTAAGCTAAGATGTATGCATAAAAAATGTAATACCGTTGGGCAAGTGATCTCAAATGGTGCCATCTCTATTGATTATGTGAAATCAAAAGAGAATATAGCGGATTTGTTGACTAATGGACCAAGAGATCAATGTACCACTCACTACAGGAAAAAGACAAATTTCGGGGGAAAAATCCGGCGAAAATCCGGTGGAATCGTGTCCGTTGGAAAAAATGGCCTCCGAACGGCGTTTTCCACCCGACTGCTTTTCGGCCAAATTTTGTCGGACTGTTTCGCCGGAGAGACCATCCGGTGGAAATTTACCAGTTGACCGTCAACGCTGGTGGCCCACTGGACCGCCGCCTACCCTGCTGTCGCCGCCTCCACCGAACTGCCACCCCACCAGAACTCCCCCGGTTTGACTCCGACGGAATATTCCCCCAAAATAATTCCGTCGGAATCTGGCGTTTTTTCTGTAGTGACTTATCATAGAGAATGGGATTAAAACCCATAAACTAAGTATTTTTATAGCGATAATCTAACCATGATGACTGGATATTCCAAGAGCGTTGTTCAATAGGACAACTAAGCTATGAAAGTTGAAATGAGCGTCTACGAAATACCTCCTACCAATTCCTATAAATGATATATGCTACCTGTTGAAAGGGTATTAGGCTAAAGAATACATTTTAATGATTCTTGTGACTGAAAATTGGAGTATGGCAGGATACTCTATAATAGGAAATTACCTATATAAGCATGAAGATTTGGTCAAAGTAAATTCTTTTGAATTTAAGATGGTGTCCATAGTAAAAAAAAACACAAGTATGAGAACTAAAATGAGTTAGGAAATGTTTTGTGAGAATACTATTGTCTTAGTTTATACCAACAAGTGAATACTTCAAAACATCACGTTCACATATTAGCTAAGTAAATTCGTAGTATTTCTCTAAAAAAGGTTTAAAGTTGTAAGCTACCTATCTTGATGTAATATGTTTCTGCCACAACTTTCAAAAACATTTGCATGGATATTTGCATTAATTTTATTCATGTGGGGAATTGTTGAAAATTTTGATTTCTATAATCAAGTTTTTATATGTGAGTGAAATTTAAATGTTTAAAATTAATGATGAATTGGTGTGATTCTTCAATGATCATGTCATTTAGCCGAAACAATATGGCTCTTCATTATCAACGGTCATGTCCTTATTTAATAAATCTTTTGTAAAGTATTGCAACCTTTTGAAGAAGCATTTCATTTTCTACAAACTAGCTATCAGGCATGCAGTCCCTGCGTGCATAAATTTATACAGATTGTAATTAATATTTTAGTATACAAATATAAAAACAATTAGTTAATAGCGCATATCAATATAAAATATTTTGCATGTATCAAAGATGAATTATTACAATACAAAATGTATTGGTATAAATTTCAAACAAAAAATACCTACATTTATGTCCAAAACCATCTAAAATTATTTTCATAAATACCTACATTATAAGCATAAGACAAATTTCAACTATGAGATATAGGTTTGATGTCATGCACTTCAATTTGCAGCAACTTAATGATTATTTAAAATCACGGACTATGAGCTATACTACATAAAACTTTGTGGCAAATTAAAAATCAAAACTATTTGAAAAATAGTTAAAAAAAAATACATATATACATAATACTTCACTTTGTTTGAATTTAAAAACTTGAGACATAGAGAAATCAAAAAAAGACTAGGGTGCGGTTGAAAGGAGAAATGCCAATAATCACAAACTATGAAGCTCTTTTTTCCTTCCTTTTTTGTTTTTAGAGAAAAACACAATTCTCTTGATACTCACATTTTCTTTGTACATGAGATTTTATTTATGTAAAGTAAAAATTGTAATTGAATCAATTGAAAGTGGGTCAAAGGACTACTAAAGGGAATGACCTTGTGAGGTGAGTCCCTTGGGGTTTCTTAAAAATTTGAGGGTTAAAGGGAACTAAATGAAAAATTCAAAATTAAAAGAAGATTTAATGAAAAAGATGGAAAAGGTATAAAAATGCAATTGGAAAACGTGGTCATGTCTAAAAATACCCTATTTGTTTCTCTATATGTGATAGAAGTGCTCTTAATTTTAAACGTGGTCATGTCCTATTCATAGTGCACTTCCGCCTCATGCCCACTGTCTCAAAAATTCTCGCCACCGTGCCCTTCAAGTAGGGCGTGGTCATGCCTTCTCTAACGGGCACTTTTGTCCCGATATTATTGAAAACTCGCTTTTGTGCTTTGTTAATAAGGCATGACTTCGCCTTATTTTCAGTGCACTTCCTATCAATTGCTAGTCATGTCTTCATCCTATTTTAGTACCTATAACCAATAAATATTCAAATAAAAACGTAAAAAATGAGAAATAACTAAATAGAACTACTCAAAAAGAAAAAAGAAAAAAAGTTTGAATTGCCTTCCAAAAAGTGCCCTTGTTTAACATCCAAGGCTACATGTCGAGAAGGTTCAAGTAATTGGAGGTGAAAAATGAAGTTTTCCAAGCCTTCACATCAACTTTTTATTGGGGTTCTCAACCGCAATTGCGCCTAATTTCTTAGGCACAACCTTTATCGTTCTTCCTTCTTTTATATCCAAGTTTGAAAATAATCACAACTTCAGAAGTCTCTTGGGTTATCGCTTCCATTATTGGTGGAAGAAAGGTGTCGTGCAAATCATCTACTTTAGGTAATGGATTAATTTGCTTCCATGTTGAAAATAGAATACACTACATTAGAACATTGTGTGGTATTATAAACTTTAAATTTAACCACTTCACCATCAAATTCTATGGGAAGTGTGCTGCTATGCATGTCAATGTTCGTTCTCAATGTATTGAGGAAAGGTCTGCCTAGTAAAATATCAAATAATATAAAATCATTCTCCATATCTAGAACAAAAAAGTCAGCAGAAAAAATCAAACCATTAATTTGCACTAACACATCTTCCAGCACCCCTT
>CM047875.1:6382050-6407050 GCA_026212405.1 Petrea volubilis
TTGCTTTTGGTGTTAAGAATCGTCTTGCTGTTGGTTTATAGCTGTTTGTTGATCGTAGACTCTCTATTGTCATTCAGAATAAAACCACAGGAAACTGAGAGTGCATTGCTTGATCTTGATGAAAGACATAGGTAGGAAAAATAAAAGAAAAGGAATACTTGATATCAATTCTTCCTAAGTCTTGTAACGAGTTCTTTTTGCAACTATCAATTGAGTGACTAATCATCAAACCTTTTCATCTGTTGCACTGAAGGCTACTAAAGAGCTTTGAGGTCGTTGTAGACAAATTAAATTTACGGCCAATTAAATGCTGACATGTGGCAAATAATATATTAAATATTAATATTATATTTTCTATTTTTATTTATGACTTTAATTGAATTTAATTCCTAAATAAAATAGTTAATTAATTGATATTTTAATATATATTTCCTTGACCAATCAGATGGTGCCAAGTGTCAAATTAGACTATTTTGTCGATAAATATAATATCTCGCAAACATATATGTTAGGTATTATTATTTTGGCAAGTAAAATAATATCTTGCAAATATATATAAACTAGATATTATTATTTCAGGCAATTCAAATCACATCTTTTTATTAAGGAAATGAATTGCTAGCAAATTTGAGCCGGCCAATCAAATTGCGCCATCTCATCAAGTAAACATGGCAAGAGACTCTCCTCTACACCTATAAATAGGGGTCTTCTCAACAAGCCAAGGACACATAAACATACATTGAAGCATAAGAAGTCTTGAGAGCAAGAGTAGCGAAGGAAATCCCGCAAGTCTTTCAAGAAGATTTGAAGTGATCAAGTTGAAGTTCCCTGCGTTCTTCACAAATATCATCAAATTCAGACATTTGATCTGCAATCAAGGTGCGAAGCCAGCGAATCAATGTTTTCCCAAGTCAAATACCTAACGATCAAGGCGAAGTTTCTGGCATTTTTCACCAAGATCAACCAAATCAAGGCGTTCGATCTGCAGACAAGTTGTTAAGCCAGCAAATCGACGTTCTTTCCAAACATACATCAAGCCAAGTCAACGGTTTTCACGGCATTCTTCGCGGCATTCATAGAAAATCTCAGCATTTGATTCGTAATCAAGCTACAAAGTCTACGAATCACGTTATTGAAGACCAAATCAAGTTCCAAGATCAAACCACAAAATCCGTTCCGGAAGTGTTTAAATTTTTAAATTTTAAATTCGTGAAGTAAGAATCAGAGGATTAAGTTTAGAGATTGTCACCCACTTTATTTTCAATAATTTCATTAAATTCAATTTGTACGATTTTTCTTGTCTTTTAATTCAATAGAATCAAAATTTGTGTTACAGTCATCTAGAAGACTCATGTGCAAAACAACAATGTGAGATTGGTATATCTTTGTTATAATATAAATTGTTTTACGTTCGTTTCAAAGCACAATATTATTTATGGTTCAGCATGATTTCTAAGCTCATAGAACAGCTGTTGAAACCACAAGATCAATTTCGCAAATTATTCAGGTAAGTCCCAACTTCGTTTGGTTACAACCATTGTTCCCCTTGTTCTCTAACTTCACTATTATCTCTGTTACATCTACTATTCTGATTGGTATTGAAAAGGAAATTACACAGAGAATAGATAGAAAGACATACATTTTGAGAAATTCACAATATTTTCTTATCTCTTCCGGATATGGCAATGATTCAGATACCCTTCAAATATTTATTTCTGACAAAGACAAGTACTCTGACTTTCATTTATATTTCTCAAATATAGTATAGTTTGCATATTTATCATTGTATACCTTATTGCCTTTGTTTAGCGCTTTTGATTGGAATAGCAAAATGTATTGGCTGAGATCTTTTGTGTGGCTTTCGACTCCTGTCAAGGCTGAAAAATTTGGCCCCATGTCCCATTGTTTTCATTTGCTGTGATATATCAAGTTGTGCCTATTATAATCTTACACTTCTACCTTGTAAGTACAGAAACATGGTATGACAATTCTGAAGGAGAGAATGGGTAGAAGAATGAGTGTACAATAGACTTGAATAAAGAGATGACAAGCGAAAAGATTTTGTGCTGACGCTGATTAGGATGGCAAAGGATGCCCACTGAATGTTTGACCATATAATTTACAACTAAATTGTGGAGTACTTGTTAGCTTCCTTTTTTTTTTTTTTCATTTTTGGTTGTGTAAAAACATTTTGGACTTGCATTACACTATTTTTATATGTATTTTTGAAATTTTAGTGTAATTATTTGATCATGTTATTTTATAAAATTAATCCTCTTGTGCAAAGTTGGTTAGTTTTTGATTTACGCTATGTTAGCTCATATGAAGTAACGAAAGGGAGATCTAAAACAAAGAAAAAAGAAAAAAAGAAAAAACACCTAAAAGGAAAAGGGAAAAATGCGAAAGAGATTTAATTGCGACTGCCAATGCCATCGCAAAAGTTTTTTTAGATAGGATATGAAGATTTACGACGGCCAGATCGTCACAAAATTCATTCCACTTGGACAACAAAGCCAGGGGGAGACTGTCGCAAGTGCCATTGCTATGCTCAGGCCGTCACGAAGTCGTTGCAAAAATTTGCGACGCCATCTTTAGCGATGGTGCTCGGCCATTGCAAAGGTGATCACAGACAGTATTTTGCGACAAAAATTGCTCAAATTCAGTTGCAAAATAGGAATTTTCTTGTAGTGTGTGTGACACTCCTAATCAACTAGCTTAGATTGGGATATTATCATTTTTGGTATCATAAGTTGGGCACTTTACGATTTTGGTTTCATTCGATTAATTTGTACCACATCTAGTCCAATATTTCCAAAAAAAAGTACCAATTTTAGTCATTCGTTGACTTTTTCGTTCAATTTTTAATGGTGAACCTTAAGCAGCTGTTATATCTTGTATTTGAAGGGAAAAAATTACACTTACCCCCACCAATTGCCCAAAAACACCAATGACTCCCATTGGAAGTTTACAAATCTTACACTTGCCCATACATCCATAAAATTCCCTCACATATAATTTGACAACAATTAATCCATAATTTTTCATAATTACACATAAGATATTTAACATTCATTAATCAAAATAAGGGGTCGTTACAAATCTAAACCGAAAAGCAAAAGAAGTAGGGGGGGGGGGGGGGGCGGGCGTCGGGGGAGCTCAACATGGTATTTTTGTGATGGCTTTGTCAAATTTCCTTCTTTTCCCCTTGTTGATTATTCTTCTATGTAATTTTATTACATTTTGAAGGTAGATTTGAGTGTAGTATTATAATTGCTCAATCATTTGGATTCAATTTGTTTAGTTAAATTAAGGTTTTACACCTGAAAAATTGTTGCAATGTTCTTTTTTGATTTTTTATTTTGCAGATATCACATGTTATTTGAGATCAGTTTTTCATTTTGGAAGAACTGACAACCCAAAATACTATATGTTGAAGATTGAACTCCTTAGATGGTCTCTTTTCATTTTCTTTCTATATTCATACTATTGCTTTATTACTCAAATTTATGAATTTGAGTTTGAACCCTCTGCCACGATTAACAGAGCTCCATTTTTCATGAGCACTATTATCTGTGAACAAGTTAAGCTAGCCAGAAGAAGATAATTAAGATGAATTAGCATTTGGATATGAGAATCTTTGATTAAAGTGCAACTGTTATTTGTAATATTTGACAATTGTCAAGGGATCTTCTTTCGACCTGTTCTTTCTGTTCTTCATTTAATTGGATGGGTTTTAGGCTTGAGTTTACCATGGGTTGAGAGGAGTGATGCAAATACTTTTGCAATCTTTCTTTTGTTTTTTTTTTTTCTTTTCTTTATCTCTCTCTATCTCTCTCTCTCTCTCTCCTCTCGCCTTTGTTATTTTCTGTAAAATTTAGTTTTTATGTATGTAAGGGCAAGTGAAAGGTTTGTAAACTTCAAAGGGGAATCATTGTTATTTTTGGGCAGCTGGCAAGGGGTAGATATAATTTTTTTCTCTTTCAAATGTAAGATATAACAGTCATTTAACATTCACCATTAAAAATTGGACAGAAAAGCTAATAGATGGCTTAAATTGATTTTTTTTTTAAACATGGTATTAAATATGGTACAAATCAATCGAATGGAACCATCTATCCTCGATATTCTCTCTCCCTTGGATCTCGGGCCCATCGATATATGACCCAAGTCAAGTGGCACCAAATTTCAAGCTCCCTTATTTTTTATTCTATATATGTATTTTATTAAGTTGGATTCCAACACATACCATCTTTATATTTTTACTATTGCCATGTTATGTGTATCTAAATCGTAGAAGGCAAAATAAAATACAAAAAGTGGATTCATAGAAGAACAACTCGATGCATGATAAGCTTTTCTTACAAAATTCTTGACAAACTTGGAACAAGTTTATATATTCACTCTGTGAGTAAAGCACATAGTTTTGTTTATTTTTTTGGTTGCTGGCCTCCATAAGAAGTTATTCTGTCGTACGTACATTAGGTATCGAGCATAGAACGCAGTGGCTCATATTATTCTTCCATTTATTCTTAATTTAGTTACACAAATTAATATTCATGAGCCCAACACTTTCCCCATGTCCAAATATATTGGAGCACTTCAGGTATATATAATTACTCGACACAATGCCGAGTGTAACTAATTCCCATATCTAGCCTTGTAATCCGACCACAGATCATTCACGGACTTGCCAAGCAACTCCTGAAAGAAACCGTCACTGTAACCGTCTCTCATCTTCTTGTTGAGTTCAGCCGCAAAAGTCCCACTCCTGAGGTCATTGCTGTAATCAAGAAATCTAGCAGTGACATCGTAACCTTGGTCCCATCGGTCGCCCTGCCCCGCGGCCACCCAGTGGCTCGGCGCGTGACCAGCTTTCAACCTCACGAAATCAGCTATCCCTTCAATCAGACCGCCCGGTGCTTGCCCGTTGCCATTCCACTGCCATACGTGCGTCATTTCGTGGTATAGAACACCTGTGATCTCATTTTTCACATCGCCGGAGTAACCTTGAATGTACCTATGGTTTGCGGAGTTTTTGTTAGATAATTGCACGTAGAATTTAGTTTCTTTAATTAGTAAGATCCAATTATGGAGTTAGGATTCCAATGTTAGGGTGCACATATCCATTACAAACTATGGATAATACAAATGAATAAATTAAAATGAAAATACGGGAATGCATTGAAAAACAATTAGAGAGTGCATTAAAAAAAATAACTAGAATAATTACTCAAATCTAATAATATACATAAGGAGTAACTTTAAATTTAGGGGTGCACAATATGTGACTTCTTCACTGGTAAAATCAATTTGGCCCACTCAAACACCTTGCAAGAGAAGATAGATTATTGATTCCATACCTTTCATGGTTTCTAATATTATTATTGTCCATATATACAAAATCATAATTTTCTCAGAATCATTAGAAAATTGACATGATTTCATACACTAACCTACACCTGTTACAACACAGTATTGAATGGTTGAATGGATGATGTATTCATTTAATTCAGTTTCATTAAACTTTTGATTGACTTCTCTAAAATTATGATATTACTTTCAAACTAAGGCATTAATTCATCTAGTACAGTGTATTGAATGTAGTATAAAAGACACTATATGCTCATGACATGGAAAAATAGGACTAAAAGTGGAAATTAACAAAATCAAGAGTGTTTTAAGAATATAAATTGCAACTTTATTAATCATGAAAAATAAGCAAAAGAATAGTAATCTGATGGATATAGAAAGAGTAGTCACTAGCACGGATAATACCTCGCACTAACATGGATTTCATTATTGCGAGTATAGGCAACCCCATCCATATCATCAATGAACAAGCCAACCCTCTCGACATTTTTCCGATCCGTCGGATTGTCTTGCTGGAATATCCCCCATATGAAATTCGTGGCGGCGACGAGAGTTTGCTGGCTGTATTGGGCGCCGATGTCGGTGTTGAACCGGGCCCCACCGGGCGTGTTCTCGGCGGTGTTGGTCACACTGTACTCCACGGCGGAGCCGCCTTGAAGTGCTGACAGTACAGCCAAAGAAGAGAGCATGATTAACAATGAGTTGGCCATGATCAGTATGGATAAATATTTTCTAATGAAGTAAGTGTTGCTTTGTGCTTGTTTTTGAGGAATTGCATTGTCTTATTTATATAGACATGTGGGTTGATCTAATCAACGCCGGATGGTATACGTTTAAATTTCGTCGCTGAAAGAATTTAATGTAGTTAGGAAAACAGTTATCTCAAAAGTCAATTTGTGGGGCCCTTTAGGCTATATAATGGTTTGTCACCTAAAAATTGACTTTTGGTCAAATGTTATTTCGTGTTAATTAAGGTTTTTGTTGTTTGAGAAAAATGCGTGTTTTTGCGACCAAGTGCAAGTAACAAGTCTTTAATTTTGCCATACTAATCCACATGGAGACCTCATCAAAACTTGACAATTAAGCAAGACATTTTGAATATTTACTATAGGTGTGATATTTATCTCATTTTATGATGATAATATTGATATAATCAATTATTCGTGATAATTTATTGGTCATTCGTTGTTTATTGAATTTATCGTCAATAATTTGATGTAATAATATATCTTTAGTTAAAAGAAGAAACAAGATAAGTACTAATTGAGATCATGAAATTTGCCCTCTACTAATTCTTTTGCTGTTATTTAGCTGCTCTTCTGTTGCAAGTTATTTCCCCGAGTCATTTTACAGGAAAAGAGGAAGACGTGATTTGCGTTTTGCAGACCCTCACCCGCACCCCAGGCGCACACACGCACAAAGAAAACATCAAAAGGACGAGTACATACAAAATGACTCGTAGAAGTCAACTTAATTGGCGGAAGGGCAGATTTGAAATATCCACTAATAACACGACGCAGTCCTTATCGTGCACTTCTCTCTCTCTCTCGCTCTCTCGAAATTTGGAATATTTCAATTCGATATAATATTTTCAGTACCTGGATGAATAATATATACACAGAAATAATGTAATAATTGTAATTCAATAAATTAATTAAAAACAAAATTAAATTTTAAAGCACACATTTTGTCAAATTAACCAACCCAATACATTTGACAAGGTGTGGGATTTGGAGCCCATTTGAATAGACCTTTTTTTTTTTCTAGAGAAGTATTTATTTTTTGAAATAAAAAATTAGCGGGAAGAAAAATTTGTGTTTAGATGGATTTTTTTTTTATAAATGAAGTTAGAAAAAAGTTCAAAAGTGGCTTTTTTCCCATGTTTATTTGGAAATTATCCAAAAGGCTTATAAAAAAAGCACTTTTTAAGTGCTTTTAAATTTTACGCTCAAACATAAAATTATTTAACTTTAAAAAGAAAAAAAAAATCTATTATAAAAATATAGCTCAACAAACACTTTTTTTTTTAACTTAATCAAATGAGCCCTTAGAAGATCAACTTCTATGCTAAATTTATAGGGTGAATTACACTTACTATCCTTGAGGTATAATGAAATTACAAAAAATACCGCCACGTTTGAAAAATTATTATTACCCTCATAATTTGAGGGGGTCAATGTTAAGTGTGATGGAATTGAAAAAGATTAAGGCAAATTACATTTATCACCCCGAGGTATAGTAAACTTATAAAAAATACCCCCATATATGAAAATTACCATTACCCCTGGATGGTTTGATGACCATTTAAACAATGTATATTGTATGTTTTTATAAGTAAATGCTAATTTTTATGGCATGAATCATATATGGTGATACTTTTGGTGTTGATTTGTTGTGTTTTTTGATGTATTCATATGATTTTTCTATTTTTATTACTAAAAATTGAGTCTTATATGGTTGAAAAATAGCGTTTTATCAGCAAATTGTGCACTATATAAACAAAACCTCATATTGTTTTAGCACATTGGTTAAAAACGAATACTTTGTTAAATATACACAACATTCATCAACGACTTTAATCAGCAAGTTTAAAAAAATAATTGGAATATATATTAGATTTAATCCCTTATTGTTTTAATAAATTACGATACAATACCTCAAATTATGACACATAATAATAAAAACACCCTTGGGGATATTTTCAGAAGTTTAAATAGGTTGGTGCAAATTATTAGAACATACATAACGTTAAGGGAGTAATGGTAATTTTCCATACGTTGATGAATTTTTTTATAATTTCACCATATTTCAGGATTGGTAAGTGTAATTCGCCCAAATTTATATCTTTTGTTTTAACCTGACAAAATTTTTTTTACTAAAATTTAAAAATTAAATTAATGTTATAATAAATTTTTGCCGATCAGCTATAAGAAGTGGCTTTCGTGGATTTGTCATGTTGGCACGTATTTACCTTTTGACACTATTATATTTCTTGCGGCTCATCCCAAGTGATTGGGCTTGCATGGTGTCATGAGTTGATAACACCTCACTACTAGAAAAATGACAATTTGCGCAGGAATTTGGGCCCAATTTTTGCTGAAAATTGGCCGCAAAACGCTTTTGCCATTGCGTTTGTGACCAATTGAAGTTGGTGGCAAAAAACCCAATTTTTGCAACCAAAATGGGCAAGTCGCAAAAAATGCTGATGTGGAGCGTGGGTGATGGTGTTTGCGACCGGCTAAGTTGGTCGCAAAACTGGTAATTTTTTTTAGTATTTGCGACCAACCGTATTTGTCACAAATTTCGACGCTGAAAATAATTTAAAAAAAAAAAAACAAGGGTGGTCACTTACCCCCCCCCCCCCCCCCAACTCAACCACTGGAAAATATTTATTTAAACAATTTCAAATACTAATTTTATTTCCTTATTGAGGAAAAATGAATAATAACACTCAATCAATTTAAATATACAAGTCAAATATTTGAATTTATTTTATTGAAATTAGTTATTTATTCTCCGAATAGCTAATCAAATTAGTGATTTTTCATTAAATATATAAATCAAATATTTGTTTTTAAAATGTATATATAAATGAGCACTGTATACACATATATATATGTATAATTTAATCAAACTTATATTAATATCAGTAGGCATCCAAAGTAGGTATTCTACAAAGTATACTAAAATTTTATTAATAAATTCAACTGTGTAGTAGATTTACTAAGTATTCCATTGGATAACTGCTTTGGTATGTTAATACAATGTTGTCTCTTTGGTTTTTTTTTTTATCATATTATCTCTCCCTCTCTCTCTCTCCCCCCTATTTTTTTCTCTATTACAATTGATCAAAAAAACAAATCGAAACAAAACATTTTTCTATTTCTCTCTCTCTCTCTCTCTCTCTCTCTTCTCTCTCTCTATTCCTATTTTTTCTCTATTCCAATCCAATTCATATTATTTACAACATTAGTTATACATGTTGAAAAAACAAATTTTTCAAAAAAAAAAAAAAAAAGCATTGAAGTGGGATCTAAACTGATAGGTGACCGAAGAATTTTTAAAAAGTTTAAATAAAAATTTTGTGATGGACAAAATCGGTCGCAAAATGGTCAACGATACAAAATGAACTTTGCAACTGAAACACTCGGTCACAAGGTCGGTCACAAAAAAGATGATGAATTTTGCAACTGATGATGTCGGCCGCAAATCTCACTTACCACAGTTGCGACGGATTAGGTTCGTCACAAAGTCACGCCAAAAAATTTTCTGCATGGCACAAAATTTGTGACCGAATTACTGGTTTTGCAACCAAATTAATCTGTCGCAAAAATTTGGCTCAAATTTTGGTCATTTTTTCTAGATCCGTCGCAAAGGTGGTCGGAAATTGCATCCGATTTTTTCGATCGCAAATTTTCATCGCAAATTACAGTTTTTCTAGTAGTGCCTGTGACTCTATAAGTTGATTTCAAACAACAAAAATTTATTGTGGGGAGTTAAAAGCTTTCAAAATAAATTAATGAACAAATGTCAAATTAGTTGTCAATATTTTATTATAGTATCACTTTAATTTCTTTAGTATCTTTTGTGATTTTATAGTCCCCAAACCTAAAAATTTGTTTCATGTTCGTCCATGTGGTGAATTTTTCGATTTGTGATTGTCTAAAATGGTATCATGTGACAACCATGTGCTTATTCTAAGAGCAAGATTGTTGTTCCACAATATACAATTTAGGTTAAAAAAATTAATTGACCAAACAATAAAAAATGCATAAAAAATTAAAATTTTCTTTCATTTTTGCCTTTTTTAAAATGGTCGAATAAAATTAAAATTTTCTATTTTCAATCAGTAATTTTTTTTTTTGAATCATATAGTCATGGAACAATTTTGCTCTTGAAATAGGCACATGCTTGTTACATGATACTACTTTAGTCTAAAATGTATCAAAAAATTCACCAGAGTGATGAATGTGGAACCAATTTATAAGTTCAGGGATTGTAAGGTCACAAGTGGTATTTTAGAGATTAAAGTGATATTAAAACAAAACATTGAGAACAAAATATATATGGCATTTGCCTATAAGTTCATATATCCAAATATTTATGAAGTTAATTTTCAAACATGAAAAAAATCATTCTATCAAATTTTAAGTCTAAAAACATGAGGTTTACTAAATTACCCTAACATTTTCAATTAAAAAAACTTAGTGAAGTGATTTCTTTAGTAGAGAAAGTTTGTAAATTGATTTGTGCTAGTGATGATTTTAGTAAATTAATTCTTTTGGTCGAAGTGGCATTAATTTTATGTGAGTTAATAACACTTGCCAAATGAAACAACGTTGGGAATTAGTGCTTTTGTAGGGCGCGATTAGGCTATGATATAAGGTCGAGGCAAGAGTTGGACTCTCTGTCTTTAAGACGAGATTGCCCCGCAATGGTGCTCATGATGTTATGGTAATAGTCTCTCAAGATACAACGACCACTTCTTGAAATAGGAACACTTCAAATTTCAAGAAACGACAAACTTAAAAGGTGTTTGAACTCATAAGACTGTTATGAATGCTTTTGGAGAGCATTGGGAGTGACATGTAGAACGTGTAAAGTGAAATTCGGATTCTGATGGATGAAATGGCAAATGCCGGGGGGGGGGGGGGGGGATGAAAGGCTGCAACTCTTGGGTTCACATTGTTTCGGTTTGAACCGAATCGCCACTACACTTGTTTGATTGTGGTTCGTGTGGTTCGATCCATTGAGCCATACCTGGGTGCGCGCTCTGGCTCAGTCTAATGCACCATGTTGGATCGAGCTAATTTGGTTCGATCCAACTCCAATTTTAACTTGATTTTGAAACCAAATTCAATTTGGACCGTATCCAAACAAAATATATTTTGATTGGGCGCAAACCTGAACTTAAGCCCGCCCCACCTGCCACACCATGCTGATCCGAGCCGGCCAAACAAGAGGCGGCGCTCTTGCCTGGGTTCGTTTCGAGCCTACTAGCCCATAGGTCCTCTTCTCGTTACAGACTTGTGAACCCCCAAGGCGCCAACCCTTATTTGCAAGTAGCCACTTAAATACAAAATATTCTTGTATTATTTTTCCAATGTGGGATACCCACATTTTTTTAACACAGGACTCCAATTGTACCTTTTCATCAAGCTCTTTTGTGCATTTAATTTCTCGTTCACCCAAAATTAGTTTTGGACAATTAAATACATTTTTTGTATCTACTCGTGACGTATATTACGAATATAGAACTTATTTTATAAAACAACAAATGGAGCTTTATCAAATCATTGGCCCAAAGTTCGTCACTTACCAACTTATAAACCAACTTTTATAACAAATTGCACTTATTTAGGGAGAGTAACTAATCATGTGACAAATGTTGTACAAGTACAATGACACTTACTGGTGATTTACTAAATGCAATCAAACCAAGTACAAATCAAAATTTTCCTATATGATAGATAGAATACATACACACACATACATTAACATGTATGAAAGCAGCAACAAGAATCAAACATGGTTGGAAAATTCTGTGCAATGGAAGCATTGGTATAAATGATTGATTGTATAAATTATTGTTAATAATTGGTCCTCGTGGGTAAGGGCTTAGATCACTTATATAATGTCTCGTTTTCAAGTTTTCTCTATGTAAAAAAAATAATTACTAGAAGAATAAGAACCTATAACGGGTCCTCATGATACTTGTCCCGAATTTAGTTGGGCCACAATAAAGGTGTTGAATACCGGATGTCCATGGACCGAAACATATATTTATGATCATAATGTGTCAATTTTTATCAAATGCTGAATTTTTAGAATTCTGAATTATTTTAATTTTAAGAAAAAAGCTCATAGGTTAATAAGACATAAAAATAAGAAAAATTGAGGGCCATAACCTGTCTATTGCATGAGTTAGAAAGTTATTATTGAATCGATGATCAATTTTAAAAGTGTTGAAAGAAGATTATCTTTGGCTGACTTTTCAACGTATTGATTTATTTCTATTTAATTTGTTATTTTTATTATTTTTCATTAAAAGCTCTCAATCTTTATTTTTATTTGTTAATCACCTTATCGTCGTTGGAATTTGTCAAAAGTTACTCTCTATGGGATCGCCTATGTTCAACCTATTTACAATTAATTTTGTGTTTAGAAGAATAAGAATGATTTTGGTTGGATTCGATACCAAACCCATCAAATTTTAGCACTGTTGTTGGAGAATAACTAACTTGATTTATTTTTTTGAATAATCATGCGAAAAAGAGGCCGTTGGAATTTTAGTTATGGAGTGCAACTTGACTTCCAGCAGTACCAACCTAGGCTACCCGCTCCACTATAGCCGCCACAATCCACTCAAGGTAGTATGCTTAAAATATTGTGAAATCGTTAGTAATTAACACTCTCCATTTTCAACAAGAGACAAGGGCTAGTGTTGAAGCTTTGATAAATTAGGTGAACCAATTGACATCATCTATGAGTAGATTGATTGGAGTCTCAAGTGAACTCTCCTTTGTAAATAGTGATTGAAAAAAAAATAGGATGCAAAAGTGATTACCTTCAAAAGTTGAAAGGAGTTAGATGAGCCTATATCGACAAGCTGTGGGTCACCTCTGAACTTGGAGCTAAACAGGAAATGGGGGGGCTGTCCAAAGAAGTTGAGGAATTCACAAGTTGGAAGGTAAGGCCCCCCTTCCCCGGAAAGATCCACAAAATATATGAAAGAGGAAAAGGAGGTTCTACTATAAATTTAACCCCGTGCCAAGGCGTGGAAAATAGATAGCTTTATATATATTTTTTCATAAAATTCTACTATAAAAAATAATTTTATAAAAATAAGGGATAAACATTTTTTACCCTCCAAACTTTTCGTGTTTTTGGACTTTACCATATCAACTTTTTTTTTTTTGCCGTTTGCCATTTAAACTTTGCGTGTTTTTATATATTACCATCTAAGGGCATTTTTCGGTGGAATATTCCGCCGGAATTCCATCACATGCACGTCACGTGACTTTAAGTAAGGGCAAATGCATCATTTTACATGGGATAAATACTTTTAACCCTCTAAACTTTTCGCGTTTTGGGACTTTACCATATAAACTTTTTTGTTTTTTGTCATTTGCCATCTAAACTTTGCGTTTTTTTACATATTACCATCTAAGGGAATTCACATGTATGTCATGTGACTTTAACTAGCTGAAATGACGCATTTGCCCTTGGCTCCACCAAAAAATGTAATGCGTAAAAAAACTCAATGTTCAGATGGCAAACGGAAAAAAAAAAATTTATATGGTAAAGTCCCAAAATGTGAAAAGTTTGGAAGGTAAAAAATATTTATCCCTAAAAATAAATGAGCTTTGCATTGATAAATCAATAAATAAATATATTAAAAATTGTATAATAATAGAATATATTTGATCTCAATATTACGTTTGGTATACTAAGACAAGGAAGATTTTAAAAATTTACGTAGAATCAAAACTTTTAGTTATTATTAAAGGAAATGATAAATATTGTAAAACACATATTAATTTTTTTATTTGACTTAAATTTTAATACATCTTATTTTAAATACTTGATAATTGATGGGCACTTTTTGATAAATATGAATCACAAAGATACTTATTTAAAGTTATACAAAAGGTATTTGAATATCATACATAGCAACACAGAATTAAATGATACTATCCACATATGTATTTTCTTTGATGGCCTCAAGGTTTCTGAATTATATATAGGGATAAAAAAAATTTCCCCTCCAAACTTTTTGGGTTTTTGGAGTTTGCCATCTAAACTTTTTTTTTTTTTACCGTTTGTCATCTGAAGTTTGCGATTTGGTATTAGTAACCATCTCCGGCCGAATATTCCACCGTGATGCCATCACGTGCCCACACGTGACTTTTTTAAGGACAAAATGGTCTTTTTATAATTTTCCCTCAAAAATACAATTGAATTGCCTACTATAGGATTCGAACCCAAGTTGACCAAAGAACATTTAACCAATAGGCCAACTGAGCTATCTTATTTCATTTGAGATAGATTATTATATTTGTCTTGTATTAAGCTTTCTAGTTTGATTGATTTAAAAAATATAAATGTGATTAAAGAAAAATAATTTCATTTTAAAAAATGGACGAAATTATTATTGTTGTTTAAAAATTGATCTTGCTAATTTGTCTTATAAAAAAAATGGACGAAATTATTATTATTTTTTTAAATTGATCTTGCTAATCTTGCTAATTTGTCTTGTAAAAAAAATGGAAGAAATTATTATTATTAGTTTAAATGGATCTTGCTAATTTGTCTTGTAAAAACAATGGTCGAAATTATTATTAGTTTTTTAAATTGATCTTTGCTAATTTGTCTTGTAAAAAAATGGTCGAAATTATTTTTTTTTTAAATTGATCTTGCTAATTTGGCTTGTAAAAAAAATGGTCGAAATTATTATTATTTTTTTAAATTGATCTTGCTAATTTGTCTTGTAAAAAAAATGGACGAAATTATTATTATTTTTTTAAATTAATCTTGCTAATTTGTCTTGTAATAAAAAATGTTGTAAATGTTGGCTCTTGCGCCATATATATAATCTGGACCACCTTACATTATAATGTCCGTGGCCGACGTGCAAAGACACACTTCAACTTTAATTGTCATGTAACAATACAAATATAAATATCATCTCTTGTCAAGGAAAAATGAGTAAAAAAATAATAATAATTTCGACCATTTTTTTTTACAAGAGAAATTAGCAAAGATCAATTTAAAAAAATAAGAATAACTTCGACCATTAGTTTTACAAGACAAATTAGCAAGATCAATTTTTTAAAAATAATAATAATTTCGTCCATTTTTTAAAATGAAATTATTTTTCTTTAATCCCATTTATATTTAAAATCAATCAAACTAGCAAGCTTAATACAAGACAAATATAATAATTTATCTCAAATGAAAGACGATAGCTCAATTGGTCGAGTGGTTAAATTGCCTTTGGTCAACCTGGGTTCAAATCCTATGGCATGCAATTCAATTGTTTTTTTGAGGGGAATTATAAAAAGACCATTTTGCCCTTGAAAAAGTCACATGTAGGGCATGTGATGGCATCACGGTGGAATATTCGGCCGGAGATGGTTACTAATACCAAGTTGCAAACTTCAGATGACAAACGATAAAAAAAAAAAAAAAGTTTAGATGGCAAAGTCCAAAAATCCGAAAAGTTTGGAGGGAAATTTTTTTATCCCTTATATATATATAGTATCTATACAATTTTATAAAGTATTAGTATCCTTTAATAACGGGCAATTTACACATTGCACCCCCAAAATAAGTAAAATGGGCACTTTACACCCTTAACTAAGAAAAATAGCACAATACACCCTAAAATTGATATAAATGTGATATATTGCACCCTAATTTATATTTAGACTAAAATATTACTAACATGATGGGTAAAATGGTCCAAAGAAACACATGTTTACCTTTTCTTTTAATTTTATTTTGATAGTACAATTTATTAATTTAGTTTCAAGGTGTATATAGTGCAAATTAATCTATATTGAAAATTAAAAAAAATTATCCTAATTTGATTATATTAAATGATTAATTTAATTTTTTATATTTCCTGACAGATGTAATGTTGTTGGATCATGGGAATACAATGTAAACATTAATCATCAAAGTTTAGATGATTCAAGAATGACTTCTAAAATAATAATTTAAACTCTAAGACTTTAATTTTTAAATATTCAAACATGTCTTTAAAACTATATTACATTATGAAATTCGTCATGGGTGTAGTTTTCAGAAAATACATATTCAAGAGAACAAATTCCAATTTAATATAGAATGCACATAATGTTTTTATTTCAATTGTGTGTATCTATGTACATATACATACATACATACATATATATATATATATATATTAATTAGACTTAAATTTGAATAATTAATTATTACTCTTATGCACACATCAACACTATTATTATTATTATTATTATTATTATTAAACCTTGAAAAATTAAATGATCATTTATAGAAACTCAAATTAGGATAATTATTTCGCAGTCAATATACATATACATATATATATATATATCAATTGTCACACAAAATAATTAACAAGCACTTTGCGCCCTAAAATATAAAAGGGATCATTTTTCTTTTTTATAGACAAGTTTACCCTTCATTTTGATGCTATTTTAGCCTAAAAATAGATGAGGGTGCAATCTGTCGTAGGTATATTAATTCGAGGGTGCATTGTGCTATTTTTCTTGTTTAGGGGTGCAAAGTGTTCATTTTGCTTGTTTTGGGGGTGCAATGTGCAAACTGCCCTTTAATTAATAACTGCTTAGTGTCTTTGATCTGATATTTTATTTCTTTTTCAATTCGTCTTTCCTTTTTTTTTTTTGCTTACTTTTCTCTCTCCTCTTTTCAACTAATATATTATTTCTCTTCATTTTCTTCTCTCATATCTTTATCTTCAATATTCAGTTTACTTTATCTTTTTATTTATTTTTAAATAATAAAACTCAATTTAATTTTCAATACTTTTTTGTTTTTCGCAATATATAAATTTACTTTTCAATCATTTTTTATAATATGTAAAACTAAAAATTTATTACATGTGATCAAATTATATTTTATTTTTATTTTGCACGCATGTACGTAGAATATGTGACACTCACTAGTTATATATAAAGTGGGAGTACTCTTTAATAACTATAGTTGGTCTCTCACTTATTTTGGTCTATTAATTAATTTTTAACTTTTTATTTTTTTTTTCTCCATTTCTCTCTCCTTTTGTATGTTCCTTTTACTCTCTCTCTCTCTCTCTCTCTTCCTCTTACATCTCCCACTTTTTAATATTTCCCTTTTCTTTACATTCTTTCAATTTTTTTCTTAGTTTTATGTTATTTTTTGCTTTCATTTATTATTAATTTATATAGAATCTATAATATTATATAAAGTGGGAGCACCATTTAATAACTACATTTGGTCTCTCACTTATTTGGTTTGTCAATTTTTAATTTTTATTTATTCTCTCTTTTCTTTCTCCTTTTGTACGCTCTTTTTACTGTCTCTCTCTGTGACATCTCCCACCTTTTAATATTTTCCTTTTCTTTACATTCTTTCTATTTTTTTTAATATACTCTTATTTTCCTTTCATTTATTATTTATCTATATAGAATTAAAATAATGTTTTAATAATATAAATACTCACAAAATTTTAAACATGTAATTAAATTATACTTTTTTTATTATGCACAAACATTGAGTGTGCCAAGATTACTAGTATAATACAATGTGTCCCCACTAATGTAATGAATGTCGTATCATATTCTAGTGATTCGTATTTTTATTATCCAACATGACTTCAGAGGAAAGAGATTACTGAAAAAATGACAGTCTATGTTCATGTTTGAGAAAATGTACCTCCCTCGAGAGATGATAGTATGGAGAGGGAGGAAAGGACATACAAAATTTATTTTATATGTACGTTTTTAAATGTATTTTCTCTTATTTTAGTAATAACTAATTTCATGGACTTTGAGTTTAATTTAATAAATTAAATTAATTATAATTTAGTTTGACAAATCAATTTTATCAAAAAATGAATCATTAAATTATCAGGCACACAATCCATATGCAAGATTTACATATTTAATGGGCTTTTAATATGAATAAATTGCATATGCACAATTTGATTGAATTTATTTATGGCATATATATGTATATACAAAATATTACACAATATAAACATGTTTGTGACAGATGATTATATATACAATTGATATGAATTTATTTATGAAATATGCAGAAATTATTATTATTAATGTTGTTTTTGTTGTTGTTGTTATTGTTGTTGTTGTTGTTGTTGTTGTTGTTGTTATATATGTATAAATCGATAAAAGTTGATATATACATGTGCTTGGAAAATTAGGCCAAATTCATATGTAAGGATTAACATGAATTTGTGCCAAAATCAAGGAACTAAAGAGTTTAGAATAACAATAATTAAGATAATCACTTCACTCAGTTATATATGTGACTGTGTGTGTACATATATCCTACATGATGTATAGGACAAAATCGGAGTTGATTAAGGGAAGTATTTAGGATAAAAGATAATTACAATGTGAGGATATAGAATAATAGAAATGTCTTACATATGGAATTTAGAAGACTTTTATTTACACACATAGCTGAATTTGATTGGTCAAAATATGAAAAATAATAATTTATGACATTAAATAAGAAAAGGCCAAGCAACAGTCAATTCAAAATCATTACTAATTGAAGGAAAAAAAACTACTAATTAAAAGTTTGAAAGAATTGACTATTTATGGAATGTGCATGAGATGATATCAGAAAAGTATAACAATGAACTATTACTTAATGCATGCAAATTCATCACCGTTTCAACCCATTTAAGATTAATCACAAAAAAAAAAAAAAACAACTTCTATTCAACCACTTCCTATGTTTTGATAAGATATATTGTTCATATCAAACATTTTGATACATAAAGAAATAAAATAAAAAAACACCTCATATTACATAACTACATAATGGAGTTGAAAAAAATCAATAATCTAAATGTTACACACAGACACCAAATGCACTTGATATCATGAATTACATATTGAAACAAATGAATACAAAATCAATTGATCTTCAAAATTATTATTTCCTATAATAAAATAATACAAATATTGAAGAGAAAAAATATGGAACTTTAAAGTTAAAAAGAAAAAAAACTAAAAAGAGAAAAGGATATCATGATGATGCTTTGTACAATATATTTTTTGCAACAAAAAAAAAATGAAAAAAATATCAAAAATCAACTCTCGTGAGCGCTAATAATTTCTCAAAATTTGAATTGGAGTATCAGGATCGAAGATTATCCACAATTAGATATGCCACCGGATACAAATCTAGTTGAAAACAAAAAAGAACTTAATTATGATAAAATCAAGCTTGATTTGATATCTAGTTTATGAATAGGGATTGACAAGGAAAATTATGTGAGTTATTGTGAAAGGCAAAATTTTAAAATATATAATGTCACGACCCGAAAAAATACTCTTCTTTTTTATTAACAATAAAATACCCTTTCCGAAAATAAGAGTACATAAATTTCATAAAATAGTACCCTTTTAAACAAAATAACAAAAGTTAATATAATAAAGTACGAAATACCCTTGTATTTTTTATAACAAGAATAAGATTTAGTACAACATAAAAAATTCGTAAGTAAGTAATTCTATCTAATCAAAGGCTTCGTAATGCCCGGTGGTGCCTTCCTTTTGGTGGACTATAGCATTTTTGCCTAAAAAAAATATTCATAACGCACGTCAACACAACGGTTGAGTAGAAATTTCATTTAATCACATAAGGAGAGCGTGTGTAATATGTGCACATAAGTCACATAATATTTAGCATAATATCATGATAGCAAAATGTAAAACTAGAACTAGAAACTAACTTGTGCAATTAAGGAAACTCCTACAAATTTTGGAGGTTGGAAGTGAAGAAACCTTTCCAATGCTTTGTCAATCCCCCGCTTCATTTGCATCATTCCTCATTCCACCCGCTTGGGCCTGTTGCTATAAGAATTGTATAAGCTATCGCCACATAGTGACCATGTTTTCCATGGCCTGACCTCCAGTCTCAGGAGCATTTACAGTCGCTCACCATCGGAATTGAGTTCTCCAACAGCCCTACTACCCCGACCACATGGAGCTCCAGCACGATTAGTAGGTGGTCGTCCCCTTCTCGTGGGACGGCCCCGTGAATAAGAATGAAAACCTTCTTGAGATGCCATTACCTATAAATATACACAGTGCTTCAAATCAAGGATTGCAACATACACCAATAGTTCACGTGGTCTCTCAGAATTTGACAAGCAATATAAAAGAAATACATGCTCAAGCTTGCATTTACAAAGGGTATATATCCATTCCAGTACATTAACATAATAAATTATACGTGACCCGTGAGTTTCCCCCCATCTAGAGTTCACATCTAATTTCATCTTCTCCTCATTTCTTGCCTTTCATTTCTCATCATTATCTAATTCCTATGGTAACGTACTCGTCTTGTCTAGCCACCTTCTTACCATACTAATATCTTTATATATTTCCTAAATTGGTCAAGTATTTGCTATTCAGGTGTACCAAGCATGTACTCCTATTTTCGGAAAGGGTATTTTATTGTTAATAAAAAAGAAGGATATTTTTCCGGGTCGTAACAAATGGTATCAGAGCCGGCTGCCAGCCGGAATTGCAGGAGCTAAGTGCTCTGTGGGGCAAAGTTCTACACACACGAGAGCCACCTCTTCAGCCTGCAGAGCAAATGTTACGTCTTGAGCCCACGAGGCCAAGTGCTATGTATTGAAAGTCTTGAGCCCATGAGGCCAAGTACTATGTCTTGAATCTTGAGCCCATGAGGCCAAGTACTATGTCTTCAATGTTTTGAGCCTGCGGGGCAAAGTGCTAGGTGTTTGGGAGTCGCCTCTTGAGCCCACAGGAGCTACCTCTAGAGTCTCAACGCCTGGCAGATGGTATTGTATTGGTACGTGTGATTTTTGCTAAACACTTCTAGTGTCTCTTAGATTTCGTATTTGATTGAAATATATTTTTGGTTCTAAAATCTGTTCTGAAAACCTATTTTTGGAAAAATACCCTCAACTATTTTACTAAGCAAGGAATAAATTTTGATGATGAAATTTCTTTTAAGGGAGGGAGGGTATAATGCCCCGGTACTTCCTACTATTTTTGAATTTATTATATATTATGTTTCATGCAATATTTCAAAAAACCATTATATATAGTTTAATGTTTTATGCAATTAGTATGCGACTCTTATTTTATATGTGTGAATTATGTGTGCGTTCATGATTAAATGTGTATTTCCTCTATATGCATTTTAGCAATATGATTATTTCTTTACTCCATAATTATTAATATATCACTATTATTATTCTCATTATTATTATTATTATTATTTAAAAGCTAGTATATTTATAATAAAAAAGGGTATTTTTTCAGGCCGTGACATATAAACTGAAAAAGGGGATGTTTTCAATGAAAAATTAGGAAAATACTTAAACAAAAAGGAATTGTAGGAATAACATAAGAAATTGATATTGATTTTAAGGGAATGGTTAGCTTAGTTGTTGTGCCACCTAAAATAAAAAACTTTTATATGCCAACTTTAAGGAAAAATTAGATGAAGTTTACTAATTATGGAATATGAAAAAAATGATAATGCATTGTCAAAGTAAAAACATGAATGTAATAGTAATTAATGGCTTGAATCGCTAGGTTTCATATATATATGTCCATATATAAATACAATGATTTAAGACATTTTACTATAACTATAATAACTAATAAGGGGATTTATATGTGAAACTAGAAAGTCAAATATAAAAACACAAATAATAAGACACGATTTTCTTAAAATGAAGAATGGTACAAAATGTATATAATATATTCACGTGTGACAATTAATTACTTATCAAAATAAAATCACTTTCTAAATTAAGATGTATTAGAAAAAAATTTGTACATATGATTAATTTGGGCTCAATTTTATTTTGAGAGCTTATTAAATTTTTATATTTTATTCTTTGAACTTATAATCTTAACCTCATTATCTTTTCATGAATCTAATGACATGATGAGTATATGACTTTGATACACACACATAACTAAAAGAATATTGTTAGATAATGATAATATATAATTTAATAAAGGAAAAAGTATTTAAAGTATCTGGTTTGACACGTGTATTTTAAATACTGTTTACAAAGATAAAAAAAGTAAATTATATAATGAAAATAAGGATTTGAAAGAAAAAAGATATATTAATGATTTTTTATAGAGAAAGGCGGAATATGGATGCAATAATTAAAATATTGTAACTCATAAAACTTAAATAAATTCAAATATAGAAATATGTTTATATGGAAAAAAATGAATAATACTAACGTGTCCACCTCAATGCCACAAAAACTACATATGTATGTGTGTGTGTGTGTGTGTGTTAGATATAGATACTACATAATGTATACGAACAATAAAATAGGTGTTGATTGAGGAACAGTAGCAAAGGTAAAGGATAATTATAACGTGAGTATATTGAATAACGAAAATGGCTTACACATGAATTTTTGGAGACTTTTATTTGTGCATGTGGTTGAATTTGATTGGTTAAAATATGAAAATAATAATTTATAACATTAAATGTGAAAAGACTAAACATTAATCAAGGACAACATTATTAAAATTAATACATGACTTGTCAAATTGGAAAACTTATATGTATATATATATATACACACACAAATATACACAAAATCTAAAAATTTAAGCTCATGGATAAAGCATTAATAATTAGAAAAACTAATCAATGGATATAATTATAAATTATGTTTAACAAAAAAATTAAGTTTAAAAAGTAATTAGAAAGATTTTAATGCGAATTAAAGAGTAAAAATGTAAACATGAAAAACATCTTAATTATATGGTAAAATAATGGAAGGACAACTTGTCCACCTCATTCTCCACCTCATTGTCCACATAAACAAAAGATGGACACATAAGGTGGACATCATTTTAAATATATATTAGATTAGGAAAGTAATTAAAAAAATATATAAGAATTACACAAGAAATTGATACTAATCTTGAGGGAATGATTGGCTTAGTTATTGTGCCACATAAAATAAAAAACATTTATATACCAAATTTAAGGGAAAATTAGACGAAGTTAACTAATTATGGAATATGGGAAATATTATAGTTTGTCCTGGTAACAATTAAGGCATTGTAAGAATAAAAACATGAACATAATATTAATTAGTGGCTTGAATGGTTAGGTTTCATGTATATATATCAATATATAAATACAATCATTTGAGAAATTTATGATTTTCTATAATGATAATAGCTAATAATCGGATTTAGATATAAAATTAGAAAGTTAGATATGATAACCTAAATAATAAGACATGTTTTGCTTAAAATGAAGAATGGTACAAATGCATATAATACATTCAAACATGGCAATTAACTACTTACCAAATAACTTGCTAAATTAAGATGTATTAGAAAAAAATTTGCACTCAAAATTAATTTGGGGTCACTTTTATTCTTATAAGATAGCTTATTAAAATTCTATATTTTGTTCTTTAAACATCTAAGCTCATCCTCAATATCTTTTCATAAATCTATTGACATGATAAGTATATGTTTTTGATACTCACGTATAACTAAAAGAATATTGTTAGATAATGATGTGATATATAATTTAACAAAGGAAAAAGCATTAAAAGTGTATGTTTAGACACACATATATTTTAAATACTTTTTACAAATTTAAAAAATAAATGAGCAAACAAAAATAAGGATTTTAAAGAATAAAAATATATTAATGATTTTTATGAAGAGAGGTGAAATATGGAAGCAAAAAAACTTGAAGCCGATGAGGCCTAGCCAATTAGCGAAGTTGAGGCCCCAAAATTGTGAGGTATTGGGATTGATTCACACCGAAAGTGAGGGCCTTTATTCTATTATAATAGTAGTTTTCTTCTACTTTTGTAGTAGTCTAGTTATGCATTCATAGTTTTAATGATTGTCATTATTGATCGATATTTGGTAATGTAATTGATAAAAATATTGACAGTCAAGTGATGAAAATGTAAACAATGTACTGAAAAAATAAAAAATAAAAACTTGTAACTCACAAAACTTAAATAAATTCTTAATTTGGAAATATGCTTATATGAAAAAAAAAAAAAAAAAGGATGAAACTAATGTGTCCACCACCAATACAAACCACCTCAATGCTTAAATAACATACCTAAAATATGGTCACCAAACCATTTTAATTTATATATATATATATATATATTAGATATAGATACTAAAAAATATATAGGAACAATAAATAGGAGTTGATTAAGAACAAGTAGTCAAGGTATAATTATAATGGGATAATATTGAATAACGAAATTGGCTTATAAATGAATTTTAAAAGACTTTTATTTACATATGTGGTTGAATTTGATTAGTCAAAAAATAAAAATAACAATTTATGACATTAAATGTGAAAAGACTAACCAAAAATCAAGGACATCCTTGTTAAAATTAATATATAACTTGTCATATTGAGAAATTTGGATGTATATATTTATGTACATATATATATATATATAATCTAAAAATTGAGCTAATTGATAAAGCTTCATTATTAGAAAAACTAATCAATGGATATAATTATAAATTATGTTTAAAAAATGAGTAAATATAAGGAGTAATTTAAGAACTTAGAGATATATTATTGAAAATAATGGTATTAGGTAATTTTAATTATTGAATGATTTTAATATGAATTGAAGAGTGAAAATGTAAATATAGAAAACGTTGCATATAGTAAAATAATGAAATGACAACTTGTATACCTCATTGTCCACATAAGCAAGAGATGGACACATAAGGTGGACATTATTTTAAATATCTACTAGTTTAATGCACGGGACAATAGTTGCAAATTAAAAAAAAATAGTGTATTTAATTTAAGACATAGCATAATAAATCTCCTACACTAATATTAA
>CM047875.1:6407550-6632881 GCA_026212405.1 Petrea volubilis
TTGGTATCCAGTCAAGCCAAACACACAGCCCTAAACGCCTTCCATGGCTCCAGCGGGCAAAACAACAGCTTAACATATGTACCAAGACTGTATCCAGAAATATTTTAACCTTAAATATAAGACTGGAGAATTATACTTACCCTAACCCATTAGTAAGGTTACAAGAAGATTATGATAACAAATCACACAAATCACACCATTATCATGAACCAGCTTCCATAATATTTGACACACAACACACTTAGCAACACATTAATAAAGCTTAATTAAAGCTGATAAATGGGAGAGAAAGACGTACCAAACCTTTACTGCCTTAAAACGTGAAACTTTATTTCTTCGATATTGAAATATAGCTTTACAAAGAGGAACGCTAGGAATGAAGCAAGGACGTACCAAAGCAAAAGGATACAAAACATATAAAACTGATAAGAGAAACTGATTACAAGCTGATATCTAACAACTAAACTAAGTTCTCCTTTTATAGGAGGATTCACTCAAAACGGACGAAAAGAAAATAGTAAACACAATAATTTACAAAGTCTGATTATGACTTAAAGGGGAAAATTATTGTCCTTCGCAGCATCTGATAACAGTGAAGTGGCAGACAATTTTAATGGTCTTCAATTCTTATCGTACCTTGGCATCTTGAAACAGCAAAAAGCAGGCGCATTATCGTCTGGGAAAAGGACTGGCAAACCAAACTTTATTTTCAGGACAAATTCTTTAAATTTGTCAAAAAGTACACAGTAACTTGTCGTCAAAGCATCTGGGAACAGTGATTTGGCAGGCAAAATTATTGCTTGGGAGACTTCTTCTTGAAAGCGGCAGATTTGGCATTTTTAACAGTGACTTCAATTATGAGTCGGACGTCATGGCTTACTTCATTGTTTTTGGACTGAACAAGACTTCTGTATTACAGAACTGGCTTTTTTCCCTGAGCTTTTTCTTGGGATTGACTTAACAAAGCAACCATAGCATCAATCTGGATTTCGGATTCTTCAGCATATGGATCTTGTGATTCACCAGCAAGAACTTCTTCTTTAGAAGAGGATGAGACTGATGAAAATTCTTCAGGATTTATGTCAAAATCACAATTTTCATTTATTTCTTGTTGAACTTCAGAAAGATATTCAGAAATTACGTCTTTTCTTTCTTCCTTGGTTAAAGGACTTCCTTTCTTAATGGTAGCTTCCTTAAGCATCTCTTTAAGAGAAATTGGACCACGTTCCTTAACTTGTTTTTGGTCTTCATGAATTCTGTTTTTAATGGCGTTTATAGTCTCTTGGCCATGCAAGGCATGTGTATTTGGATCAATAGTTAACATCTTTTTCCAAAAAGAGGTGAAAAAGATGCGATTTAAGCAAGGAAATTGTTGAGAGGTTTTACCAATCTCTGGTTCCCAACGCCATATCCATGGGATAGAGAATTGGATGAAAAAATGAAAGCAATTTATGCCTTCTGGCCACAATTTTAATTGTTTGGCTCGTTGGACAATGGGAGAATGAATTACCCATGCTGAATAAAGGGTCTTAAAAATGTCTGGAAGAATTTTGATGGAAGGACCAAATGTCATCCACCATTGGATAAACCACATGGGCAAACTTTCAGACCTTAAAGTTGGACAAAGCTTAAACATCCAAATATGTTTTTTCCCTTTATTTTCATAGAAAAAACATTTATGAAAAGCATTAATATAATCCCAATAATTATATTTAATATTGAGTTTTAACTCAGGACTATAAAATTCTTTTTCTTGTAAGGTACTTATACCCCACTGTTCTGCAGAAAGAACTTGTCGAATTACGACAGTAGTATAAACATAATATGCCATGGATCCTTGAGGGTAATTATGATAAACTTGAAGGGTTCCAGATTTAATGAGTATTAACTCATAGATGATCCGGGTCTTATCGGATTCACAAGGAAAACTTCTAGTATCCACATACCTTTTAAGTATTTCATACGGATATGTATTTAACAGTAAATCCTTTGGTTCAATCAGGAATATTAATTCCTTATGGTCAGATTTAGTATAGGGCAGAGGTCCCATTTCTTCATATACCTCTGGGTTCTTAACTTTATCTGCATAAGATGAGGGATTACCTCTATCTTTTGATGATAACCCTGGGAAATCCTCATTATAGGCTTTCCGTGAACCAAAACTTCTGCCTCTTCCTCTACGGAGATTACCGTATCGAGGATGAATGGATTCTTCGTTTGGAAACATTATTTCCTGAAATAAAATTATTAGGCAATATAAGAAGTATTTATTACCTTTTTAATAATCTGTTGTTGTTTCAAAAGTTCATTTAATTCAATTTGAAATTGATGGAAAAAAGGGTTATAGGGTTGAGGGAAAAGTTTGAACCATTCTTTGTAAACAAAAATTTGTTTATCAATTTTCTTTGCTCTTTGAGCCAAAGTGAGAGGATAATTTTTAAATCCATGAAAATGAAATCTAGCTTTCTTAATTTTAAAAAGATTAATTTCTTTTTCAGTTGTTAAACCTAATTTATTAAGATAATTGGAGAAATTTAATTCCCATCCAATTTTTTCTTCTTCAGAGAAAAGAATTAACTTTCTCTCGATCATAATCCTCCAAAGTAATGGACCATCCATCTGTTTAAGAGGGATTGTGAAGAAATCCTTTTTCAACCTGTTCAATTTTAAGAATTACTTCATATTGATTTTGAATATTATTTTGCATGTCTGAAATATCTCTTGGAGAAAGATAAAATCTATTAAGGATATCTTGCATATGATTAATATTTTCATAACATTCTTTCTTTAAATTATAAAGACGATGAAGATATTCCTGTTCTTTCTCATCAGGAGATTGATAAAGATAGGAATTTTCCATCTGCAAAATTATTTAAATCATGCATTTAGAAATGGTTTTAGCAAGATATTTTTTCGTGCTAAAATAAACTTCATAATAGTACATTAAAAATTTCTTATCATGATAAGAAAGAGTTCTGGGACTATCCAGATAATGGTTTTGAACCAATGCAGACTTCATGAGATTGTACAACTTAGTTGTATTTTTATGATCCTTAATCAAAAATTTTAAACCAGTTCTTGGCTGAATATCAACAAATCTGAAATTATCAGAATGAACATAGAGTGCTTTATAAATCAAACCATCAAGATCAGATGTTATCGAAAAACAACGATCAGGATTAAAACACAAACAACACTGAGAATTACTCATTAAAACAGTAAAACTTACAACCTATTTAGGCAATACAGTTACGATTTATCTCTGTTTTGATTTCTCTTCTCATAAACTTGAAAGTTGGGAGCATATACAAAAGATATGCCTTATCCTGAGCACTAAGTCGTTGGGCTCTAAGTCTTACTTTAGGAGCATCTTTATGTTGAAGGTAAAAGCCTGTATCAAGACAATTTTCAATGTTGGTAATTAACCTATCCAGGTGTCTAGATTTTTGTATCATGCCATGAATTCCACGACTCTTAAGCATGTAATAATTAACTGGCTGATTATACATATGAGAATATGCATCTTGTTCATAAAACAAAATGACTGGAATCTTGGGGATATGAACCCTAGGAATGATTCTGGTTCTGGGAGGCATTATCCTGCAAATATTCTCTAGTTAAAAAATCAGGAAGACTATTATCTGTACCTTTCTTATATTTAATTATGAAATCAAAAGGGGCAAGATGAGATTGCCATCTAGCATACATAGCTTTACTAACATTATGTTTAAAATCTTTTTCAAACATAAATTTAGCAGATTGACAATCTGTAAAAACAGTAAAAGGTTTATTATACAGATCATCTTGGAATTTTAAAACACATTTAACAATGGCTAAAACTTCTTTAGCAATAGTAGCATAATTCTTTTGACTATTATTCCACTTACCAGAATAATATCTAATAAGTTGTTTAGACTTATTTAAGGGATTAACTTGACTTAGTATGCCACCATATCCAATATTGCTGGCATCTGTTTCAATTATTTTTTCCCAATTAGGATTTGCTAAATTTAAGCAAGGTAAATGACTGACCTTTTTCTTAATTAGTTGAACTGCTTGAGTATGAGCTATACTCCAAGGTTTAGGAACTTTTTTAAGTCTGTCATACAGAATTGCTGTATCTTGAGCAAGATTTTTATAATAGGCTGATATGTAATTTAGGCTTCCTAAAAATCTCTGCAACTGGGTTTTATCTTTAATTTCATCAGGAAATTTAGATGAAAACTCAATACTCCTATTTATAGGAATGATTTTTCCTTTTTCAATATTATGTCCTAAAAATCTTATTTTAGTTTGGAAAAGTAACATTTTGGGTTTAGAAATTACTAAACCATTTTGGATAATGATTTTCTTAAAAATATCAAGATGTTTAAAATGATTTTCAATATTATTTGAAAAAATTAAGATATCATCAATATACACAATTATAAAATTAGTATAAGGAGTAAAAATGTCATTCATAATTTTTTGGAATTCTGAAGGAGCATTTTTTAATCCAAAAGGCATTACTTTTCATTCGAATTGTCCAAAAGGGACATTAAAAGCAGTTTTATATTGATCTTTTTCAGCAATTTGAATTTGCCAATAACCTGATTTTAAATCAAATTTAGAAAAGATATTTGAATTATATAATCTGTCAAGTAAATCTTTTTTATTAGGAATAGGATATCTTATCCATTTTAAAACTTTGTTTAAAGGTTTATAATTAATTACTAACCTAGGAACACCACGTTCTTGTTCTGCATGTTTATTAACATAGAAACCTGTACAAGACCAAGGTGACTTAGATGGTTTAATTAATCCTTTATTTAATAAAGATTTAATCTCTGTTTTACAAAGTTCTAAAAATTCTTTATTCATTTGACAAGGTCTGGATTTAGTAGGTATTTTATTTTCTGAAAAATTATCTTCATAAGGTAAGTCAACAATATATTTTTTACGATTCCAAAAAGCATTTGGATGATCATTACAAATGGTTAATGAAAAGTTGTTTTCAAGAAATTTTATTTTGTCTTTTAATCTAGGATTTTGTAAATAATTCTCAATATTAGAAATATTAATTTCTTGTTTAAGAAAATTAATATGATTTTGTTTTTGATTTATCAAATCTTGAATTTCATTCAATAATCTTGTTCTTGGTTCAGTTATGAATTTGAATTTAATTTCTTTATTTTCAAAAGTACCAATAAAACCATTAGTATCAATTTGTTTTAAAGGGAAGAGTTTTTGAATAAAAGGAGTTCCAAGAATTACTTGGGTAGTCATGTTTTTTATTAACAAAAAACTTGTAGGTATGCAAGTATTATTTTGACAAATATAAGCTTTAGGAATTTTGTAAGTAATATCTAATTTATGACCATTAACAGCAGTTAAATTATGGGTAGTTTTTTCAAAATATCTGGTAGGAATTATTCCTTCTTGGATACAATTAAGATCAGCACCACTATCAATTAAAGCAGTAAGATTTTTCACAAATTGATTATCAATTAACAAAGTTATTTTAACATACCATTTTTGGGAGGTAACAATATCTAAAGTTGCAAGAAAATTAGTTAATTCTGTTCCTTCTTCAGGAATGTCATCTTCACTACTCACATTATGAGTATGCAACTTAGGGGAATCTATAGGTTGCTTTCCTTTTTCAAGATAAGTTATTCTCTGAGAAAAATTAGTATTTTCTTCTTTTAATTGTTTAATTTCTAATTTTAAATACTCAATTTCATTTTTTAAATCAGTAATAGTGACTGGGTTTATATTGTTATTATACTTAGTAGTTAATCTTTTATGAACTTCATCCATAGTATAAGGAAGATTATTCCTTTGAATATTATTGTTCCTTTTATTACGATTACTAGATTCACCAGTAATATGTTCTATTAAGAAAGATTTAATAGTAGGATCATTTGTATGATGTAATAAATCAATTATAGAATTTGATTTAATCATATTTATTTCAAAATCTTTAAATTGTGAAATCAGTTGATATAACTCATCATTTTTAGGATTTTCACAAGGTTCATTATTCTGACATGGTTCACATTCTGATTCATTTTCAGAACTAGAAAATTCAATTTGATCTAAAACATTTATGTTGTTATGAATATTACTATTATGTGAAAAAGAAGAATTACTATCACTATCACTTTTAAGTTCAGATTCTGAAACAAGTAAAATTTTGCATAATGAGTCTTTAAGATCATCATCTATATTTAAAGCATAAATTTTTTGTTTAACTCTACAATTCTTAGCATAATGACCTATTTTTCCACATTTAAAACAAGCATTATAATTCTTATATTGAGTTTTAGAAAAAATTTTAAATTTTTTCTTTTTATTTTGTGATTGAGGTTGAGGTAATTGTTGTGCATAATTTTGTTGCTTAAATCCTCGTTTTTCGCATTTTTTACGTTTATATTCATAATAACCAACAGATTTATGTTTTTTCTTCTTCTTGTAGACTTTATCTACTTGAGGGTTTTTTGGAATGTTCATGCCAAATTGATCACAAAAATCTCCTAATTGCTTTTTATGCAACATGTTGTGTTTTTGAACCTGTTGATTAAGTTTAATATCATTACAAAGATTTAATCCTTCAGTTATGCAAGCACTTATGAGTTTACCATAAGTATAACTTTCATAATTTATATGTAAATTATTTCCTCTTAAGGTTTTTCTAACTTTTTCAGCAAAAAGGGGAGGAAGACCATCTATAAATTTAGACTTCCAATGATCCGAATTACTTTCAGGCAATTGTAAGACTCTACTTAAGAAAACATCCTTATACCATCTAAAAGAGCTTAAAGTATTACAACGCATATTTTGTAATAAAGTTCTTATTGTGTCAGAATTATCTGTCCATCTTCCAGTAAAATGTTCAAAAATATTGACAACAAGAGTATATACTGCATCTTCAACTTGAACATTATTATCAAGCTTAGTCTTATTTAATATTTCTTGTTTGAAATCTTGAGTAAGGTAATTATCCCACCATCCTTTTAGTTGACCAGTAAAACCAGCAATTATCATGGATGCAATTGACTTATCATTATTACCATTTGTTTTACAAACAGTACTATACATCAACATTCTATGAATTATGTTAGCTATTTGATTAATAGTATATCCATCAATATTCCATTCATATATGTGATTACCACTATAACTAGTTGTATTAACAAACTCTTGTTCTTCATAGAGAACATCTTGAGGAGTAGGTCTAGGATAATAATAAAATCTTTGATTTGGTTTATCAGCATATTTATTAGAATATGACCTTCTACCATACTTACCAATTTTATTTATTTCGTCTCTAATTACATTATAATAATCAGAATCAGGTTCTTCCAATTTTTCTACAAATTCAACATTATTTAAACGAAATTCTTTAAACTTTTCATTTAAAAGTTTTTCAAATTCAGTAACAGCAGCAAATCTGAAATTCTTAATTTCAGGTGGAGGTTGAATAGTTGGAACTGAAGAAGTACTAGATTCAGCTTTACTAGTTTCTTCTTTTTCTTGTTCTTTTTCAATTAAAACTTTATTGATTTTTTGATTAATTCGATCAGTTTTTGAAAGAAGTTGATCAATTCTATTTATAGCCAAATTAATTTGTTCACCCAAAATTATTAAATATAAATTTGAATAATTTTGTTGTTGAATTATTTTGTTAAAAATTTGAGCATTACTTAATAAAGTTTTTTCTTCCATTATTTTTCCAAAAGCAGTATAATACCTGGTTTGGTTTTCTGTTATTATTTCAAAAGTATCCTGTGGAGGGTAAATTCCTTTAATGACTTTATTTGGAGAGATTTGAAAATTTCTTTCTAAAACCGCAATTTTATGTTCTAAAGTTTCATTTATTTTGTAAATAAACCACTGAACAAAAGGTATGATATCATTAATATCAGAAAGATGTTTATAATATTCTTCAGAAATTATTTGTAATTCTGTCTTATCAAAAATTTTATAAAACCATTCTCGGAAATTATTCCAGATAGGGAGATTAAATTCATTTTTACATTTTTGACGTGCCAGGGATCCTGGACTTAAATCAATTTTGGTGTCAAACATGATAACCCATTTCACTTAAAGTTGGATCGATTTCATCGATTTTCTTAGTTGGTGAAACAAAATTATCAGAATCAATTTTCAAATTCTTATATGGATCATTTAAATAGATTGTTGAATCCAAGGATTTATCAGATCGAGCGGGACTATCGCTATCATCATCTTTTTTAATTTCAGAAATTCTTGAAGTTGAACTTCTAGAAGGATATTGTAAATGATAAGGTTTTGGTGAAATAAAAGAGTATCTAGATTTACTATCAAAATTATTTCTTGGTAAAGAAAGTTGTCTTCTTGGCATAGTTATGAAAACATTACCTTCTTGGGTTTGTTGAATATTAGTTGGTTGATCAGAAATATCATTTATGACAGGTGCAGCTTTTTCCATTATCCAATTTTCAGGAAAATTTATTTCATCCCATTTAATGGCTCTTCTTGTTGTAATATTAGATTTACTAAAATTAGATTCTATGACTATAGTTTCATTAGCCATTTTATCTTTTTGTCTACACTGAGGATTAAGTGTATGTAATGTCTTATAATAAATTCTATAACAAATACATATTACTTCTGATCCTGGAGCATAATTATATCCATGTGTTTTAACATTTAATGTTAAGGCTTCTAATAAATTATTATCAGTCAAAGATAATTGTAAATTAGGGAAAACATTAAAATATACTGGACCATGAGCAAGACTACTCTCAATTATTCCCATTATGGATTGATCCCAATTAAGGTTTCTTCCATCTCTTAAGACAGCTAAAAAACTTTCTGGCAATCCTTCTAAGGTTAAAGGTTTAAAAGCAATTTGAACTAATCCAATATGTAAAAATTTATATTTATCCTTATATCTTCCTACATCTCTTTCACTTAAAAGATGTAATATCATTTCATCTTTATTTAAAGATATAGTTTCTTCAGTTGTTTTAACAACTTGCTTAAATGAAATTTTGTCAAGTTTACCTATTTTATAAATTTCAGTTACTTGCACCTTAGGGATAGACCATTTATTTAATAAATCAAGATCTTCAGGTAGATCTACTTCATGACTTACACTGTTTTTAACAGTCTGTTTATCAGATCTAAAGATATTCATAATGAATAAAATGCAATAAGTGTGTGTCAAATATATTTCCACTAGATTCAATCAAATGAAATGGCTCTGATACCATAAACTAAGGACCTTGTGTAAGAAATGGGATGTTTTATCGGGAATTACAGCTATAATTAATCCTGTCGTCATATCTTAAGGATCTGTTTACAAAAATTTTTCTAGACCTGTCTTTGGTATCCAGTCAAGCCAAACACACAGCCCTAAACGCCTTCCATGGCTCCAGCGGGCAAAACAACAGCTTAACATATGTACCAAGACTGTATCCAGAAATATTTTAACCTTAAATATAAGACTGGAGAATTATACTTACCCTAACCCATTAGTAAGGTTACAAGAAGATTATGATAACAAATCACACAAATCACACCATTATCATGAAGCCCTTAAAATATTCTTCAGAAGAAGAATTGATATATGAAAGGAGGTTACTTATCAAAAAAAGAAAAAAAGAGATATGGAAGGAGATTCAAAATATTCACAACATCTAAAATACATCTAACGCAAGTTTAGGACGAAATGTTTATTTGGAGATTATAGAAGGAGATTGACAACACTCAAGTTGCATCAAGAGTACTTGATATTTCATAATTTAATTATTATTTTATTTAGATATGTAATACCCCACATTTGTGTTATAATTGGAGAAATATTGGTAAAGGGTAATTTTGTTACATATTGAAAGTTTTGGAGCCTAATTGGAAGAATTAGAACTTGCAGGACTTGATAATTATACTTTTGGACCGAATTGAAAATATCTGCAAACTTTGAGGACCAAAGTGTAAGGCGGTTGTAACTTCAGGGGTTTCATTGAAAATTCCGAAAAGTGATCTTTATCTTCTTCCTCTTGAGCTGAAAACGTACACATATACATACAACATATACATATATACATTTTATTCTCCTAAACTTCCCAAGCTCATATCTTTCTCGTTTCTTTACCAAATCACGCAAATTATATATGAAAATCGATCACCGCGACGAGAGGAACACATAGGTGGTGGTATTTTTGGGTTTCGCCGAACGGTGGAGGAGCAGTGACGGCAGCAGTGACGCGACGGTGGAGGAGCTCCGTTTCCGACGAGGTTTTCCGGCGAACTTGAGGTGGTTCTTCGACTTCTTGACCTGGGAAAGCTATTGGTGAGGTCAATATTGAGCTATAATCGACGGAGGGGATCGAATTAAAGCGGGGGTAAGTAGGGTTTCTATTGACGAATTCCCTCAATTAAACTTTAATAGCTTGAGATTCCCTAAAATTGAATGAGGGCTTTGATAGATCGCATCGAGACGAATTTTGGGGTGAAACAGGTCGGTGATTCGGCAACGGGCGGTGGTGGCTCCGGCGGCGGCTCACGGTGGTTCTTGGGCAGGTTGTTCCCCTTAACGAGTAGGTCTCGAATATGTTGATATTAGCCCTATTTGATATTTAGTAAGACTTGAATTGGCCAAATACGAGTTGAAGGTGGGAAAATGCATATAGAAGTATGTGTTTGGTGAAAATTTAGTGTAGAGAGTAGTAATGTGGAAGATTTGAGCTTAATAGTCTAATAAGTGGCACATTTATCGGATAGATTGAGGAAATGGTGCATGATAATTTTGATAGTAGTATTAGATATATACATGATATGGACTTGATTGACCCTAATGCCTTGTAAATGTTTGATCAACTTGATACGAGTTGAGGTAGATTAGAATTATGGATTACGAGAGACCTAAGTTCTTTTGGATGTATAAGTATAAGTATACAAAGTTTGGAAAATGAACTACAATTACTTCGATTAATTTGAGTATCTTGATCTAATAGGTGGGGGTGTACTAAAGGACTTTGAGTAATAGTAGCGGACTTACGAAGCTATCCACGTTTAAAAGGTGAGGGTTCTACCTTTTCTTGTTGGGGCGTGTAGCCGCCATATTTCTATCGTACTTCTTGGACTATGAGCTCGAATATGTCTTATTGTTTCGAATTGTTTGGGCTTGCAGCCTGTTGTAATCGTATTGTATTCCTGATCGATCTCTTGAACCAATGCTCTTGTATTGGACTGTTTTCGGCTGGTCGCCCATTTTCATATTGTGTTTGAATCTTGTTATTGTCTAGCTTGTATTCTCATGATCGTTGCCTTGTATGGTGTACTGTTTGGGACTTGCCGCTCGTTATTCGTTATCCTGGACTTCTGATTAGCTCTTATTCTATTGTTCCGTAATTCCTTTGTATCCTGTACTGTCTGGGCTTGCAGCCTATTTGAGCCGTGATAGACTTCAACTGTTTCCTGATACTGATTGCTTGTTATTATTGTTTGTTACCAGTGCTACTGTACTGTATTGATGAGGACTTGTTGTCCCTCTTGTATTGTGATTGTTGGTTATTGTATTGCACTGCACTGTTTTGGAACCCTTCTGCCTGATTATCAGATTGGGGATTGTACTGTTCTGGCGACTATGGGGGTGCCCATAGTTCGTGTTTGTTCCATGGGAAGCTCTCATGGAACGGTCGGGTGGGGAAGTCCCTCGATCACCTGTTTCCTGTCTGGAGTGGCCACCCAGAATACTGGGAGGGATAAGGAAGGGTCCTGTTTGTTTCTTATTTGTGAAGTGATAAGGTGGAGATACTCATCTTTGCTCGTTATTGAGACCGTTCCTGAATTGCTATCATTTGATTGTTGTATTGTTATATGTCCCGATCATTCCTTGAAGTATTTGACATTCGAGCCCTTGATTTGTTGTATCCTTGTACGTTGTTGTGGTCTTATTTGCTGTAGCTCTTCATTATCTTGCATATATCGTATACCCTCACTGAGTCGCTTGGACTCATTATCGTTTATTTGATGATTATTGTTCTCAGAGTTGTTGAGAGAGAAGTGTGCGGAGATTGAAGGTTATCGCTGCGCAAAGATGTGTACTAAACAACTCCCATTCGTACTTTATTCATACCAAATGATTAGCATATGTATTCGGGTCGTACGGGAGCTAATGGTTGTATTTCGGATAGTTGACTATGTATTATATGGCCTGTGGCCTCATCTTGAGCATGTACGTGGAAACGTACTCAGTTGTATCATTAAAACAAATGTGGAATTTAGGTATACATGGTTATTTTGAAACATTAATTGTTGATTTTAGATCCAGGTCTGCCTGCTCGAATAGCGAACCGACTCGGGGAGAAAGCCTGCTCCGGGCCGGGGCGCTACAAGATATTATAATTATTATTCTTTTATGTAAATAAAATTCAATTTTAATTTATTTTATGATGTTTCACATCCATATATGTTTAGGTGCATAAAAAAATATAATGTCGCCTATTCTAATATATGTGGGTAATAATCCATTATTTTGTGTCTATTAATTTAGAGTAACTCATAAATTATCATTCAAAACTTTAATATATCTAAAAAGTTTATTTATAACTTTAGTTTTGATCGCATATTTAGATTTTATCTTTTTTTTTATATGATTTTTTTTGCACGACAATACTTTTCTTTTAAAAAAAATTAAAAGCTTCAAATATGAGTAAAATAGTATTTATTTAATTATTGAATTGCATTGAAAATTATTTAAAGTGAATTTTATTTTACATTAACAGAATATTTTATTTTTATCTTTTTATACATTACGATATATTATGATATACGTGCATAGCACGGGGTACATGCTAGTATTAGATATATAATACACTGATATATAGATAATTGATATATTTCAATGTTTATTTCAATATCAATTCCAATGACGAATGATCGTTTTAATTATTTGATGATATTATAATGTTCTATTGAGTTAATATACAACTTAACTTTCATAATTATTTCTTTAGATTTAATTTACCATTTTATTATAACATCACAATATATATTGGATTATACTACATATATAAGTATATAAGTATACTCCTAATCTGTTCATTTCATCGTTTATTGTTAATTGTTTATATATAAAAGTTAATTATCTGGTTTTGAAAATTTATAATTGATCAATTGTTATAACTTATATTATAGTTTTATTAATAATTCAACAACGTATAATTGTTATTGATAATTTATAATATTTAAGTGTAAAATAACCAGGATAATAAGGCCAAAATGGTTTAGCCACGATCTGGCCGTGGCTAGTTGTTAGCCATAGAATAAAAAAAATTTATTTTTTTGAATCTAATGTGATTTGAACTCTTAACCTCTTGGTTGAAATTAAAGTATCAAACCGCTAGACCAACTTAATTTTTTGTTGAAGAATTAGTTTTTGTTGTACTTAACTAATATAAATTATGCAAAATTATTAATATTAATTATCTAAATAAATTTTTCTGATAATTTTTATTTTTGCTATTAATTTATTAAATGTTTTTTACAATTAATAAATTACTTGTTCAATCACTAAATACTTTGCAATAACAAAAAAAGAAAAGCCAAAGATTAGTAAAAAATAAAAAAAAAAAGAAAGGAATACTTTTCATAATGTGGATTTATACTACAGAATATGTGTTTCAAATTATTTTGTTAATTATATACTTAATTTAAAATATTTAAAATTGATGTATATTCATGTAATAAAGTAGATTCAACATAAATTATTTCATTAAATTATGAAAGTTATCCCACAATATAAAGATAGAGCTATACTTAAATACATATATGAGCAAAAAAAGTAAAGCGAGTTTGATTTAACTAGTGATCAAAAATCATTTGATATAACTTGTCAAAAAATAATTTAAATAACTAATTCAACAAAATAAATTCAAATATTTGATTTGTGTATTTAAATTGATGTAGGATTATTATTCATTTTACTCAATAGGAAAATAAAATTAGTATTTGAAATTGTTGAAATAAATATTTTACCTACATATTTCAAATAAAAAATAAAAATGGTTAATAAATCAAAAATTAGTAAAACTAATAAATTATAAAAATAGATAATTTATTTTGATAATTTAAATTTAAAATATCACATAGATATATGTTAAATATAAGACAAATCAATTCACAACCAAAAATGTCAAGTGGCTTAGCGGCTTTGATGGCACAATTGCAACCATGAGGTACATGGTTCAAACCTCATGGAGTGCAAAAGTATTAAAATTATCAATATGGCTCCACGTTTTTATTTATTTTTTTTTTTATTTTTTCAGATTAGCCACGGCCTTATATTTTCCAGAATTCTGTGGCCAAATTGGCCACGGCCTGACCGTGGCTATTAGCCATAGCCTGAGTAAAGGCCGTGGCTAACGTTAGCCATGCCACTTTCAGCCACGGATAAAATTCGTGGCTAATTTTCTGGGCCACGGATGTTTGCCAGAATCCGTGGCTAAATCGATTTTTTCTCGTAGTGGATTGAATCATCAAAAACAATACCCCCTTTTTTTTTTGTTTTAATCACCCGGTTTCGATTTATTGGCTGACCAATTCGAATCGGGTACTGCAGAGGCCCATTATGAGGTCACCCTCCTGATCCAGTTGCTCCATTCACAATACCAAGATTTAAACTCTGGATGTTATTTAAGGGATCTATCGCCTTATCACGCTAGACCAACTAGTAGTTGGTCAGAAACAATACCCCAAATATCCTTTAAATGTATTTAAAAAAATTGGAGAATTTATGATAATTTATTTAAATAATCCTAATTCTAAGAGAAAAAGGAAAATGATTTTGCCTAAATAATTTATTTTGAACCGTTCTTGTGTAAGTTTTCAATTCCATCACCGAGGTCAAAGAAACAAAATACCATCAAAAATTAGAGAAATTACCAAATTATCATGCAAATTATATGTATTTATATGGAGGTTTTAGAAGCTCAATGGGGTCAATTCCACCCCGCCCATGGCTTTGACGATTAAGACGGTGGACAACAGTATCTTGTAAAATATTGCTTATTATACAACCAAAAAACTATATACCATTCCCGTCAATTTAGCTGACTTCTAGAAGTTTTTAAAATGCCTTTTTTTCTTTTCTTCATTGCAAAACGCAACTTACGTTTTCCTCTTTTCCTGTAAAAAAAGCAAAGGTGATTAAACAACTTGTAACAGAAGAGCCACTAAATAACAGCAAATAATTAGTGGAAGCGAAATTTAAGAACAATATTATTTTAGTTGAAAATTTAGAAATTTCATTCTTCTAGTTAAATAATTTTTTCAGTTTCAGAGGCCATACATTGGAGTCGGACCGGATCTCCTACCCCATAATGGTGCCACATCTCCTGCCCCACACTCTGAATGTGCGCTAAGCGTAAATCTTGAAGATTTACTTACCAAATTAGATAATTGAAAAAATACAATTAATTGGACTATAACATTCTTTTGGTAAGATAATTGGAAAAATACAATTAACGGAACTAAAACATTCTTTTGGAAAGTAAATCTTCAAGATTTACACGTGTCGCATATCCAGAATGTAGGGTAAGAGATTGAGCACTATTATGGGATAGGGGATCCAATCCGCGTTGGAGTTGGTGAGAGATTACAAAGAAGATTTTGGTAGTTAAATGAGCTGATCCCGGGCTTAGTAAAATTCACGAGGAGGATTTTTCGCGGTCAATGAGCACATCCAGCCATGGTTAGTTTTTTCAATATTCTAGATCGGTATATTGTTATACTTTCTAGTATCATGCAATAGGTTTATTTAATTGATTAAATTGCTTAATTGATTGTTTATTGTTTTCCATAATACATGATTTCATTTAATTTTTTTAAATTGTAATGCATGCAAGCATAAGAGTTAGATCCTTTTATTTTCCATTGCGGTTATTATCTTTAGGATTAATTTTTGCTAATTTTCCCAACAGTTTTGATGTGGTTTATTTTGGTAAAATTAATTGAAGACTTGTTACCTACATTTTCTCAAAACACATGCAACTTTGTAAAAGGATAAAAATAATTTTGCCTTGAATAATATTTTTTTACATAGTACAAAAAAAAGATCAAAAATAATTACAAAATTTATCAACTTCTTTCTAGTAAACTTTACCTTTAAAATCATCATGTTGCTGTCGTTAACCATTCTCTTGCAATTTTTTTAATTGGAAAGTGATTTTAGGGGACAAAGTACAAATTTTATATAATTTGTAGGGGTTGTCTATTATTAGGTAGATAAGGAAAAGTTTAACATTAGATACCTTATTTTGTTAGAGTTCCTTCTACCTAATTTATAGGTTATATTAACCTGTAACGCACTATACAGTTCATAGTAACCCGCTACTTGTTGTTGACTTGAAAACTTAGGCTTTTATTACATGTGTGAGGTCCATTACACCAACCTATCATATTTGTTCATTATTTAAGTTACTATTAATGTTTATTAGATATATTAAAGATTATATATATTTAATCACATTGTGCAAAAAAATTAATAACAAAATTATAAGTTATATTAATTGCTACTCCTTTCTTATTTTACTGTCTTATTAATTCTATTAAATGTACTTATTTTATCAAATTTATCAAAAAAAATTGATTAGTGTGTAAAATATTACTTTGACAATTGAAATGAATAGTTTATTATTAAAAAATTCAACTTGAGTGCTAATATATTTATATGCAGACAATTGATAGTAAAATTATAATTGAAGTAGTCAATTAGATAGATTACTATGTTGTATATCACAACATCAAATATAAATATGCATCCATATTATTATGTAAACATAAATTACTTTTAGTATTATCCAAATTATGTGAGTCATTATACATTATATCAATTTCATGCCCCGTCAATCATATTTAACATGTCTTGTACAAAAAAATATTAATAATACAATCATAAAATACAAATTAATTATTTTTTATCTATTTCTCATTATAAGAGTGGAGATTAATAATTTATTGTGAAAAAAATTAACTCTAGACATATTTATATAGAGAAAATTAAAAAATAATAAGTTTATAATTGAAATAAATATACACAAAAATATAGTCATGAAATATAGTATTGGGATTAATTAGAACTTAAAACATAACACTTACGATTGAAGCACATAATACTATTCAAAACATAAAGTTTAATGTTTTTTTCGAAGTTTAATTAAGCAAATAAATAATTTATAGTTTATTAGCTAATAATTAAGAAAATATTCTGCCGGAATAGTCCAGTGGAATTCCGAGGGTAATTCCGGGGTAAATTCCCCTGGAATATTTTTTGATTTATTATTTATTGTTTTTACAAAAAAATTGCATTCCATAGAGTTTGAACCTTGAATCTTTAGATCAAGAAACAAACGCTTTACCATTAGGCTATTTAACAACTTGATAACTTAATTGTTTGTTTTAAAAAATAATCTAGGGGAATTTTCCCCCGGAATTCCACCAGACTATTCTGGTGGAAAATAATCCACCCGAATAGTCGGGCGGAATTCCAGGAGAAAGTTCACCCGAATTTTTTTTTAAAAAGTAAAATCAATTTTGAATTTGTTGGGGTTCGAACCTGGGATATCTTTTTGAAAGCATAATGCTTTGTATTTATGGGTTTTTTTCGTTATAATCATTATATTATTAATTGAAAAAAAAAGAACTCGGACGCCAGAATTCTGTAATCTAGCAGAAATTTCCGTCAAATTTTTTTTAAAATTCCAACATAATTTTCTACCAGAAATCCGCTAGATTTCGTCCGGCGGAAAAAATTTCCAATGGAAATATCCGGCAGAATATTTTCGCGTGATTTCTGCCAGATTATTTTCGGAGGAAATTTGTCCACCAGATATTTTCGTAGAAAAATGCATTTTTTTTCCTATAGTGACCCAACTTATTTAAGTGAACAAACTAATATTTTATGGATAAATATCAACTTATACTATAATAAAAATTAGTTCTCACTTTTTAATTTAAAAAATAAAATTGGTGACATAAAATATTGGATCAATGTTGCTATAACTCTATTCATTTTGCAAATTTACTATTACATCTAATCTACATTTGCACTCATTTTTCATTATTAAATTATCCATTTTTACATGTTAAACAAATCACTAATCACAAGAAAACAAAAAGAAAAAAGAAAAAACGAATCATATCCTTCTTTTCTACCTTCATCAATCCCACAAGTTAGCGAAGTTGGTAATAGATAAGCGCAATATTTTTGATAAAAAAAGGAAAAATATTCGAAATTACACAACAAGTTTCTTTTTTTTTTTCTTTTGTTGAAATAATTACACAACAAGTTATAGGTTAAAAGAAAATTTATAAATTTGTTGAAAATAAATTTAATTAGATGTGTCAAATAATTAAAATCATACACTTGCTATTTGATTGGTCACTCTCTGTAAATTGTACACCAATAATGTGGTAAGTGTAAAACACTTATCACGTGATTAGTCCTGATGTAACTGGACCCGATTCGGATAAAAATTTCCCCTCACCAAGTGCCACATATTAATTATTACTTCTTTAGTGGGTTTAACAATTGAATTTTAGCAAGTAACTTATCACTAATTTACACTCTTATCTCTTAAACCAACATACGTTCTCTCTTCTCTCTCTCTCCCCCCCCCCCCCTCACTATTAAGCCTAATCTTATATTTTCTCTTTCGCTTCTAGAAAAGCTATTTTTTGTGACTAATTTTGGCTTAAGTTCGATCACAAAAACAGGTTTTTGATTGAATATATGGGCAAAAAACACTACTAGAAAAAAGGCTTTTAGCCACGGATTTGGCAAAAAATCCGTGGCCAAGGGAATCAGCCACGGATTAGCCACGAATTTTTTCCGTGGCTAAAAGTGGCGTGGCTAACCAGGGCCACGGCTTAGCCATGGCCGAACCGTGGGTATTAGCCACGGGCGAACCGTGGCCAATGCCGGCCACCCAAACTTTGCACGGGGCCTGGCCGTGGCTAAGGGCCACGGCTTAGCCACGGTCAAGCCGTGGCCAAGCCGTGGTACTTAGCCACGGTCAAGCCGTTGCCCTTAGCCACGGTAGTGCCGTGGCACTTAGCCACGGTCAAGCCGTGGCCCTTAGCCACGGCACTTAGCCACGGTGAAGCCGTGGCCAAGCCGTAGTACTTAGCCACGGTCGAGCGGTGGCCACGCCGTGGCCCTTAGCCACGGTCTAGCGGTGGCAAAGCCGTGGCCAAGCCGTGGCCCTTAGCCACGGCTCTGCGGTGGCTAATCCGTGGCTAATTCAACCAGAAATTAGTAAATTCAATTTGTTTTCGTTCCGAACCAGCCTGCAATCAAAAAACCCAAACATTCTAATGTATCCAATCAAGATGACGATCACAGATCGTCCAATACCAAATGCATCATCAAATTAAACACTAAAATAACGATCACGGATCGTCCAACACCAAATGTATCATCAAATAGAAACCAAAATAACGATCACGGATCATCCAACAAACACCAAATATTTCGTTGACTAAAATGTAGAAAGATTCAAATATTGCTAATAGTAGTTAGAGAGTACAAGTTATTAACATATCAAGACGTGTCAATGTCTAAAAAGGTCCAACATCATCATCATCATTATCATTGTGCTCGTCATCACGTATGTAATTTGGAGGAGTGTGTCTAGAGGTGGATCGTTGTCCTCCCGATGAAGTCCTACGAGAACCCCTCTGTTGGGAGAGGGTGGACTGTACATGTACATGAGGTGAACCAGCTGACGGGTGTGGCTGATTAGGCGAAGAGGCTCCTGCTCCTTGGGTCAAAAGTTGAATGCTCTGAAGCACGGCATTGAGGGTCTGCTTCATCCTCAGTTAATTCAGATGATTGTCTCTCCTCGAACCTGTCGAGCCTTCGCCTCAACTCAATCGTACCCGGATCCTCCCATTTCGGAGGATAAGTCTGGGAGCTCGAACTTCCCGTACTAGGTGATCCACCTGGCACGCCGTACCACCGACCCTTATTCGGTTTAGCCACAGTCTCCTTACACACCTATGAATCCGTGAATATAATTAGATTAAGTCATAATATATCATTAATATGTATCTATATATTATATTAAAATATGAAAAAAATAAAAGTTATTTTGACTTACATCGAGCTTGGATGGTCGAGATAGGGGGGTGCCATCAGCAGATTGAGGAGGCGGCTGGGAATTAATTTCTTCCCACTTCTCCTTAAATGCGTTCTACGAGTTTTGAGGTTGAAACATTAGTTACAATGTCAAAAAAAACCAATTTTATAATTGAAAAATAATGAATACTCACAAATGAACGCTCCGCCCTCTGATCAGCCCATTTCATTTCCCCATTCTCATCTTTATAAGAGTAAAGATGTAGGAATGACTGATCCACGGTAGGACTATACCCCAATTGAGTTTCCTGTGATAAGACATGTAATATTTTAATACTATATAACACAATAATCACCCGTATAAGGTCAAATTGAAGTACTTATGAAATACACATACTAACCAGCTCGTCATTATAAGTTAGGTGAGATTTGGTACCACCTTTGTGGCCGGTTATTCCCCTTCCACAAGAATCGGATGCCCGATTAGCTTTGTTCACTGCGCTCTTTTTAAGAAAATTAGGCACAGCTCTTGCCAAGCGTCCTCTCCGATCCACTCCGGCCTCTTATTATTACGACGAGCCTTGTTAAGCCTATTCTTCAGGAGCTCTGATCCCTTATGCTCAAAAGTTTTCCAAATAACGTCATGTTGGTCAGGTCGCCAATAATATACCCTCTATACAATGAAAAAACAGAGAACTTACAAAATTACGAATGAAAATAACGTAAAAGAAAATTTGTATATGCATCAAGACTTACTTGGAATTCGCCGAACCACATGTGTCTAGTTTGTATAGGGATCTCCTTCCACCTCTCCCATGGCTCTGTATACCCGTTTGTGAAAATACGGGCGATCGTCCTCACGGTCTCCAAAGCAAGATTGAACCTAATAAATATAACTGTTATTTAAACAGCAATCAAAAAGTGAATAATTATAACTTAAAGGCAATACAAAAGCAAACTTACTCATGTCCCCGTGGATAAATAACCATCTTTCCATCAATTCTGTTATTATCGGAAGTCTCCGTCGGCATATCATGAGTAATAGGCTCATCATCGCTAGGGATTGGTGTCTGATGATGAGAGTCGTCATACGGCTCGTCTCGAATGTGAAGGCCCGTCGTAGGGGGCATGTGGAGGCCACGGCGGTTGGAACCTCCTCCACTACTAGTGACCTTGTCCTTTCCCTTTCTAGAACCTGTCATCTGCATTCATAATAAAAACATCAAACAACACAAACCTGTTATATTTATATTAAAAAATTCATAGCAAAAATATCACTTAAAATGAGTCTTTTCACATGACATTAAGTATTTCAATCAGCCACTAAACAACAATCATAGCAATCACACACACACACACATATATATATATATATATGTTTATAGCAAAGAAAAATCAAACCAAACAAAATATTCATTCATAGTAAATATTACTCATCATCATCTTCGTCTTCTTCATCTTCATTTTCTTCACCTCCGTCTTCGTCTTCGTCTTCAGCATCATCGTCATACTGAGGCATATTTTCATCATCATCCTCCTCATCTTCTTCAAACTCAGAGTTTAATTCTTCTGCCTCGACACTTTGACCCAATTCCTCAACTAATATATGATCATTAGTCATGTGTTCAGTGTATAATTGATTGACCTCTTCAACAGCACCCATAGAATCAGCAAGATTACCCGTCGGTTCATTATCGATGACACCATTCACGCAGCCAGATGACTCTTGCAATGGGTCATCAGTATTATCTTGGCTCACAACTTGACTCCGTGGTCTTGTTTTGATAACAAATCGCCACTGCGATTTATCTCTTCTAGTACCGGGGTGAGGGACGTAATACACTTGAGATGCATGTTTCGCAAGGATGAAGGGATCATCTTTCGGGTATCTCTCATTTATTTTTACTTCAGTAATATCATACTGGGGGTGTATCTTTATACCCCTATTCGATACCGAATCAAACCAAACACATTTGAACATCACAACCTCTTTTTGAGGCTCACCAGGATACTCTAATTTGATAACTTCCTTGAGCATACCATAAAAGTTTGTACCCCCATCACTTATTACACAAACGCCAGAATTTGAGGTCTTCGTATGTGGGGTCATATCTTCTGTATGAAACATATATCCATTACAGTAGAACCTATTGAGGGTCTTGTCCTTCTTCATTGGACCCCAAGCCAAATCAAGCAAATACTGATTTTCAACATTATTTTTTGGATTATGCGCCTACATATACTAATATTTTCAATCAATATATTATATGAAAGATTTTTTTTTACGTATAATGGCTAAGTATTTATTATGTATAATGAATTACTCACATAGAGTTTAAACCATTCAACAAAATCATTCTCGACGGATTCCTCAATCTCTTGCTCAGTTAGGTGTGGCTAATTGTATCGAACGGTTGATCTATATATCCTACAAAGTATTGAAAATTTGTCAGAGTCATCTTAACAAATTATATATAAATTGTTAAAGATAACACTTACTCAAGTATGGGGACAACTTCTTCACAATTGATGAGTACATGTAATGCAGCTTTGCTCCACTCATCATCAGTCAAATAACGTTCCTTGCATTTTCTTCCTGACTTACCAGCTCGTTTGAATACAAACAAAGTATAATGTCGCTCATCATCAGAACAGACGTCGTCCTCATTACGACGAGGTCTTGTACTTTTGGTGTGGATGTGACTTTCAAAATAATAAGATGAAAAATACGACAACTCTTGGTTTAAGTATGCCTCACATATTGATCCTTCAACTTTTGCTCTGTTCTTCACCATTCCCTTTAATTTATGGAAGCCACGGGTTAACCGTGGCTAAGGGCCTGTTTAAAAAAAAAAATCTTTAATTTATGTTGGAATTTACGATCAAAATATATAAATTTATATTTTTCGTTCAAAATATATTAAATATATATAATATCTACGTTTAAAATATATAAATATATAAAATATATGATTATTTTTAAATAATTCTATATCAATATAAACATATATATATAAATGTATATATATCTTGGTACGCTAATCCATGCTTATAAATACTCTTCTATATATAATACTCTTCTATATATAGTAATATATATTATTGATTGTAATTACGAAACTTAAATTCAAATTAATGTATAGCTTCGTCGATCGATTGAAATGATAAGAGCACATATATGTGTGCACATATATAGACATTGCTCATATATATATAACACAATAATGAATATTGTAAAAATAGATTATATATATATATATATATATTTAGTTATGATATTTTATTTGAATAATAATCAAAATTGAAATAAAACATTAATTGTAAAAATAGAATTAAATACAGATTATTAAAATTTAATAATAATTTTTTTCTAAATAAAAGGCCCTTAGCCACGGATTGGTCGTGGCTAAGGGCCTGTTTTTAAAAAAAAAAATTCTTTATTTTACGTTGGAATTTACGATCAAAATATATAAATTTATATTTTACGTTTAAAATATATTAAATATATATAATATCTACGTTTAAAATATATAAATATGTAAAATATATGAATATTTTTAAATAATTCTATATCAATATAAACATATATATATAAATGTATATATATGTTGATAGGCTAATCCGTGCTTATAAATACTCTTCTATATATAATACTCTTCTATATATAGTAATATATATTATTGATTGTAATTACGAAATATAAATTCAAATTAATGTATAGCTTCGTCGATCGATTGAAATGATAAAAGCACATATATGTGTGTACATATATAGACATTGCTCATATATATATAACACAATAATGAATATTGTAAAAATAGATTTTATATATATATATATATATATATATTTAGTTATGATATTTTATTTGAATAATAATCAAAATTGAAATAAAACATTTATTGTAAAAATAGAATTAAATACAGATTATTAAAATTTAATAATAATACTTTTTTTAAAAAAAAGGCCCTTAGCCACGGTTAACCGGTGGCTAGACCGTGGCTAGCCACAGTGCATCCGTGGCTAATAGCCACGGTCTAGCCACGGGTTAACCGTGGCTAAGGGCCTGTTTTAAAAAAAAAATTCTTTAATTTACGTTGGAATTTACGATCAAAATATATAAATTTATATTTTACGTTTAAAATATATTAAATATATATAATATCTACGTTTAAAATATATAAATATATAAAATATATGAATATTTTTAAATAATTCTATATCAATATAAACATATATATATAAATGTATATATATGTTGATCGACGCATCCATGGCTATAGTCTACATATATATATAGTTACGTATATATAGTTTTACACATATAGATATATCTACACATATATATATATAGTTACGTATATATAGTTTTTCACATATAGATATGTATACATATATATATATATACATATAATAACAATTAATTAATTACGTATTAATTTATTTGTAATTTTTTTTAAAAGTTCTAATAGGAAATGGAATGGACGCATTTATCGTTACAAAACGATTTAAATCGAGCACTTCAAAACTGAATAAGTCAAAAAGAAAAAAAAAACCGTAGCCCTTTAGCCACGGGTGAGCCGTGGCTAATAGACACGGCCTAGCCACGGTCTAGCCGTGGCTGATTTAGCCACGGTGAAGCCGTGGCTAACGGACACGGTCTAGCCACGGCCAAGCCGTGGCTCATTTAGCCACGGCTCATCCGTGGCTAACGGATACGGACAGGCCACGGAACACCCGTGGCTCATTTAGCCACGGCTCAGCCGTGGCTAGCCCGTGGCTATATATTGGCGGCAAAAGCTGCGCCAAAGTTAGCCACGGAATTTGGCCACGGCTTAGCCGTGTCTAAATTAGCCACGGGTATTCCGTGGCTAATCCGTGGCTAAAACTGAAAAAAAAATTTCTCCCTAATCCGTGGCTAATAGCCACGGCCTAGCCACGGATTTTTCCCGTGGCTAAAATCCGTGGCTATTTGCTCTTTTTCTAGTAGTGAAAGTTGGTGGCAAAAACCTTGGTCACAATTTTTTGTGACCGAATCTGTGATCGATTGAGTTTGTGACCGATATTATCTGGTATAAAAAAACTACTAACCAAAATTTTGGTCACAAAACAACAATTTTGTGGCTGATATATTTGATCACAAATAAACTATATATAGTGATCAAAATTTTAGTCACAAAAAAATAGTAAATAAATAGTGACCAAAATTTCAATTACAAAATTTGGAAGCAAGTCATGAGAAATTTATATTTTTGGAGGTATAATCGGTCACAATATATTAAATTTCGAGCTGCATGTGATCAAAAAATCAATCACAGTATATGATGCATAATCAAATGATTTGCGACTGATTTTTTAGTCATAAATTTTAGAATGAGGATTTTTGTGACCATTTTTTCGGTCACAAACATGACAAATCATATGAGTTCCTATTTCAATTTGTCAATTTCCCAATTTGTTTTTCTTTTTTTTTTTTTTCTGAATGCATTTCATCGGATTACATCAATAACTTTTCAAGTACAAATCAAACTATTACATCATAGTTCAAACTAAATCATTCACAAATGATAGACAAACTATTACAATAAACTACTATTAAAGTAGGATAATAAACTACCATGAAGGTAGGAATAAAATCCACACAATCATCAATGGAAATCGAACCCAAAACCTTCAGAGTCTTAGGGCCTCAGCTTCGCCAGTTGAATTAGGCCACATTGGCCCAATTTGTTTTTCAAAACCTGTAATTCAATGGCAAAAAAATCACCAACAAAAACTAACAGCCACAAATCAACACCAACATACACCAATACCCACAAAACATCACCAATAAACATTATAATAGTACACTACTAATATTCATCCACAAATCATGACCAAGTCCAAATATCTATCTAGCAATTAAATTTTGATCAAGTCCATATATTCATCCACAAAAAGCATCACCAAGTTCAAATCTTCTACATATATGCATATATATTCACTAAAAAGAAATAACAAGATAGTTGTAAAACATAATAAATGATGAAAAAATATATCATTCTCGTCATCATTGTCATCATCACAATTGTTTTAACCTGCTGACTTGCTCAATTTAGATGATGATGATGCAACAACAAGTACATCGGTGGCATGTACGTGGTGGTGGCATAAATCCATATGTGGGCAGCACAAAATAGGGGATTTGAACTTGCGAACCCGATGACAAAGATGTGAGCTTTTGCATTTAACTTATGGATTGCTGGAAAGAGTCAGACTTTGCAAACAAGTTTAAAAATGAATCTTGCAACTTCATGTTTTGTTCCTGAACTAAGTCAATTTTTTTTCTTCTGTTACTCAATCTAATTGGATTGCTTTTCGATCTTTGTCGTTTGCTCATACTTAAAGTGTAAGGGCCCTATTTTCCTTACCCTCCATCATGTCTCTCAACCAAGAAGCATCAGTTGACCGCGATTATAAAATAATTCTATTAGTTTTTGAATAATTCTATTAGTTTTATTTTCTAGATTTATATATAAAATACTTTGTACATTACAAAATTATTATTCAACTAATTATATCATTTTGAGTTCTAAAAAATTAAAATAATGATTATTAATTAATCATGAATAATTAGAATGGCAAAATAAAAATGATTTGGTTAATCAATTCGGCTTAGATAAATTGAAATAATAAGTCAATTGAATAAATTGATCAAAATATTCCCCTAATTTATTTCAATCAACTATTCAATTCCCCAAATTCGATAAAATTAATTGGTTGATTTTGTCAATTCAAGTGAAACCATACATCAGCTCCACCAAATGAATTGAACAAGTTGGTCAATTCCGCTAATTAATTTTAACTTGTTCAATTTCTTCGGTTTAATTGCACAAAGTTAGTCAATTTTCCCAATTTGATTGAACCAATTATTCGATTTCCCCAATTTAATTAAACCAATTGGTCAATTCTCCTAATCTAATTGAACAAATTACTCAATTCTCCAAATCCAATTGAACCAATTGGTCAATTATCCCAAATCAATTGAACTGATTACTCATTTCTCTCAATTTAATTGGACAAATTACTCAATTCCACCAATTCAATTGGACCAATTACTCAATTCCCCAAATTCAATTAAACAAATTACTCAATTTCTTCAATTCAATTAGATTAATTACTCAATTTCCTCGACTATAAAAAAATTACTCAATTTTTACAATTCAATTGAACCAATTACTAAAGCCTATCAATTCAATTGGACCAATTACTCAATTTTTCCAATTCAATTGGACCAGTTATTCAATTCTCCCAATTTAAATGAATGAGCTATTTGATTCCCCCAATTCAATTGAACTAATTACTCAATTTCTGCAATTTAATTAGGTTTAATTACTCATTTTTTTCAATTGAATTGAATCAATTAGCACGTTCTCACAATTCAATTGGGCCAATTACTCAATCCTCCAATTCAATTTGACCAATTACACAATTACTGCAATTCAATTTGACTAATTACGCAATTCCTAAATTCAATTGAATCAATTATTCGATTCCCTCAATTCCATTGAATCAATTATTCAATTACTCCAATTCAATTGAACCAATTACTCAATTCCCCAAATTCAATTGAACCAAATACTCAATTTCTCCAATTCGATTGGATTAATTACTCAATTTCTCCAATTCAATTGAATCAATTGACCAACTCTTCTAATTCGATTGAATCAATTAGTAAATTCCTCCAATTCAATTGGACCAACTATTATACATTTAGTGACTGATAAATCGGTCACTTTTTTAAAAAATAAAAATTTGAAAAATAAATTTGAACATTTTGTGTCCAAAAATACCGACCACAAAGACCCTCCACGAGTAGAAAAATTAGTGACCGATATTTCGATCACAATTCACAAATCCTTTCATATCAAAGGTTTAGTGACCAAAATTTCGGTCACAAAAATCTTTGAATATCAAAAGTTTAGAGACTGACATTTTGGTCACAAATATCCAACCACCATATATTTAGTGACCGATAAATTAATCACTATTGTTTTTTGATATAAACAATATGAAAAAAAAAAACTTTAACATTTTGTGACCAAAGCATCAATCACAAAGTTCTTTGAGAAAAATTAGGGAGTAATATTTCGGGCACAAAATTCTTTTGTATCAAAGGTTTAGTGATCAAAATTTTGATCAAAAATATCCAACCACCATATATTTAGTGACCGATAAATTGGTCACAGTTAATTTTTTGGAATAAAAAAAAACACACAAAAAATAACTTTTAACATCATTGGTCACAAAGTTCTTTCATAAATATAAAATTTAGTAACCAATATTTCGGTCACAAAATCATTTTATATCAAAGATTTAGTTGTTGAATATTCGGTCACAACACCTTTAATATCAAAAGTTTAGTGACAGAATTTTCAATCATAAATGTCCAACTACCATACATTTGTGACCTACAAATTGGTCACAATACTTTTTAAATTTTTGAAATAATTTATTTTAAATTACAAGATAGTTATGTTTTGTAATTACATACTTTCATTTAAATGGAATATTGTATATTATTTTCGTTTGAATACAATGGATTAAAGTTATTAGTCATTTTCTATCTATGGAAATATAAGTTCTTTCAATTTATCTCTCTACTTTTAAAATCTGGAATACATTAAAAATGATGTATACTGTAACTTTGATAATTTTTTTTTTTTTTTTTGGTTTTAGCTACCCAGCTCCGACCCATTGGCCAATTAATCCGTATCGAGTACTGCAGAGACCCATTATGAGAGCGACCGTTCAAACCTAGTTACTCTATTCATAACACCAAGATTCAAATTCTGGACATTGCTTAAGGGAATCTAGTTTCTCATCCCTCTAGACCAACTAGTAGTTGGTGTAACTTTGATAATTAACATTGATATTTTAATTAAGATACATAGGAATTTTATTTTGAAATTTTTTCAAAAATCATCCTCTAAGTTTTAGGTTGAGTTTTTGTCCTTTATATTTGCGTTTCTCAATTTTAATCCTTTATCTTCCAAAATTTTTAATTTTAGTCTAATTTTGGACTAGTTTGATGATTTGAGCTGACGTATCATGAAAATTTGTGGCTGTTTTGGTTTTTAATTTTCCTGCCATATATACTGATGTGACGATAATGTTGGTGCATTTAGATCCTATATAGAGATGAATTGACATTTTAAAAAAAAATTTTAAAAAATCACCTCATTTTTTTAAATTATATTTTACTATGTATATATTTAGAAACCTATCCAGCAACTCCCCATCCTACCCCCTCCAACGCCCTTTCTTCCCAAAACTGTCAAGCCCACCACCCCCTTCCCCCCTAATTTTCTCCAACTGTACCTCCACCACCCATTCTCCCCCAAATTTTCTCCAGCCCGTCGCCCACCCTCCGCTTTCTTTCCAAATCTCTTTTCTCTCTCTCTCTCTCTCTATATATATACACACACACACACACACACACATATTCTCTCTCTCTCTCTCTATATATATATATATATATACACACACACACACACACGCACACACACATATATATATATATACACACATATTCTCTCTCTCTCTCTCTATATATATATATATATATACACACACACACGCACACACACACACATATATATATATATATATGTGTGTGTGTGTGTGCGTGTGTGAACATATATGTATGTATAATGTATGTATGTGCAAATATATACATATACACATTTATATATATATGTGTGCGTGTGTGTGTGTGTGTGTGGCTTTTTTACAGTTTTTTACACCAAATAATAGGTGTCTTCCATCTAGGCATTTTGGAAGGAAAATCAACAAAAGATCCCCAAATTATTTGCCTCATCAGCACCAATGAAAAAAACTCCGGCCAATTATCATGTCACATTAGCTCCAACGATTGAACTAGTTTAAACATAAAGGACAAACACTCAAACACCCCAAATTTATAGGACAAATTTTTGTAAAATTCCTTTTTTTGTGGGCACATAAAAACAAAATATATAAAATCGAATTTAATTTTTTCAAAAACAAAAAAAGATACAAAGATGTACGAATTTATTTTTGTGTATTTTAAGTAATTTCACAAAAAATATTAAGGATTTTTACAAAAATCATCCTCTAAGCTTGGGGTGCTTGAGTTTTCGTCCATTATATTTGAGTTTTTCAATTTCAATCCTTTGTCTTCCAAAATTTTAAATTTAGTCCGACTTTAATTTGCACTACCCCAGAAAAATTAAATGACGTGGCATAAAAGTGTGGGGCTTTTTTAATTTTCTTACCATATATGTTGATGTGGCGCTTATGTTGGTGGTGACATGTATATTTAGTTCCTACATGAAGTTGTGTTGACATTTTCTTGATGATGTGGAGATGTATTGGCAATTAAAAAAATAAAAATTAAATTATAATATTTTACATTAGTATAAATTAACTAAAAACGAGATCAAGGGTCTAAAATATTAAAAAGAAAGACAAAATCCATGCCTCTTGAAAATTAATTATGTAATAAGTATGGAAGAAATCTCTCCTTACTAACAAATATGAAATATTATAATTACCTAGTATTTCATAAATTTATTTCTTTACTATTAAAATATTTCAAGAAAGATTGACGAATAGCAATGATTAAAGAAATGGAAACATAGATAGTTGATAAGAGATAAAGTTTGTATAATGCAACAAATATTTAAAATAATTTATTTAAAATTACAAGATAGTCATTATTTTATATTACATTCTTCGATTTGGACAGTGCATTATATAGTGATTGCATAATATAGAAATATATAGAGCCTAATAACTTAATTCTTTTTTATTTTTATATATAGAAATATAAGTGTTTTATTTAATATATCTACACTTAAAATCAAATATATATTAAGAGTGATGTAAATCAATGATTAACATTGACATATTAATTAAGATACTATGGGATTTTATTTTTGTGGGTTATTCAAAAATTGAAAAAAAAAACCTTCAACATGTTGAGATTTTGTAAAATTGTACACGTAACATTTTTTAAGGAATGACTAAGGTTAATCACCTACGATTTGACTAATCATAGAACTCCCCCTAATACTTTTAGGTCAAAGGCTAAAAGCTTATCCTAAGTGTTGTTATATCTCAATGTGGAATGCCTGACTCAACACGAGCTGGACAATGCCTAATTATTTTATTATTATTACTAGCAATGTTTTGAATATCGGACTGGAAATAGAATTGGCGATCCTATTATTACCAGTTCAATCGGTTCGATTGATTCGACCACTAATTCAATCGGTAAGACATTATAAAAAATAATTATTATATTAATTTTTTATACACAAAAATGTTATAAATACTTTAAAATTAGAAAAAGACCGATGATAATGAAAAAAGTAAAAATCAAACCAACTTTTTTACAAAATCTTAGCTATTTGTCTCAAGTTATAGTTTAATTTTATAATAACTGATAATTACTTAAAAAGATCTACTATAACACACAAATAATTTTAGGACTCTAAATATTGCATTATTTGATTTTTACGTTAGCATTAACTAATAAAGACATAAAATTACTTTACAATGTTCAAATATACTTTTATTTGAATAAATTACATTTGGAGTTAGGAAAAAATAATAAAAATCCTTAACATAATATTTTATATACAAGAACGTCATGTACATAATTTTTCAATAAAAAATATTGTCCCATGTATTTCGTTTTAAAAGGCTCAATATATTATTGTCATTAAATTAATTTTAAGAAGATTCTACTAAATTTTATATAACTTGTACAAAATAAAATTACATGTACGTAGTTGAAACGTCGAACTCTTCAATGAAAAGGAAAATGAAAAAAAAAAAAGCCATGTTTGTCTCTTTGGGTTCAATTCCCAATCCTCTCTCCTCTACTTCTCTATTCTCGATCCCAAGCTAATACCTTTCACTAAAATTCAACAAACAAGGGTCTCTGTGTCATTGTTCTGTAGAGATTATAGAGAAAGAATTATATTAAGATTATCTCATAATCTAATAAAAAAACTAGAGAAAGGTTGAAAGATGAGACAAACCCAAGTCATCTTTTTCTGCACAAATGTTCTCTACTCCCATCATTTGAATCTGGGAAGGGTTGAATAGAAAACCCAAGTCATATTCAAAGCCGTCTCATCTAAAAAAGGATTCTCTCATTCATCTTTATCTCTCTTTCTCTCGAAAAATCAGATCGACAAAGGCAAAAGACGATTTCAATCTGATCTGGGTGTATTGTCCCATAAAACTCTCAGAAAGAAGAAAGAGAGAGAGAGAGAGAGTCGCTGAACCACGTCACAGACTAGCAACGGTTTTTGAAAACCGGTCAAACCAGTCAGGCGATTTTTTACCAGTTTGTATCGGCTCCCAATGATCCGAAAGTCAGGTGGTTTTATATGTCTGCTGGACCGGACCAGACGCCAATCATCAGTTGAACCGGTCAACCGGCTGGTCTGGTCCAATTTTTAAAACATTGATTAGTATTATATAACCTGTTTTTTAAATTTGTATTTACATATTAATTAAAATGTGATATACTCAATAGTATTTAATTTATTATGAATTAAAAGTTTCACAAATATAATGAGTGAAAATGATAGTCAAACTATAATATATTTATTACTTATCAAATATAACACCGACCAGTAGTAAAGTTAAAAATTAATCCAATCAAATTTAAATAGAAAGTATATGTCAACAAAATTTAGACAAATGATATGGTTATTCAATATCATCTTAACATATGTACACATGATGGAAAAAATTTAAAATTGTATTCACATATTTCATTTCAATATAACAGATCTTATTTAAATTATACACATACAAAAGGTTTAATTAGTATATCTTTTTGATAGACATTTAAAATATATTTTAAACATATTTAAAATTAATAGTGAAGAAAAGAACTACTAGAAATACTTTGAATAATAAAGGTGATAAATAGTTATCTTTTAGTAAGTGTAGATGTTAAATAATTGTAAATATTTTTATTTTATTTTATATTTTCATAAGGAATAATTATATATGTTAATAGTAGTCACTACAGAAAAAACGCCGGATTCCGACGGAATTATTCTGGGGGAATATTCCGCCGGAGTCAAACTAGGGGAATTCCGGCGGAATTTTCCCCAGATTTTTTTTAAAAAATTTTTCAATTAAAAATCGGGGGAAATCCGGGGGGAAATTTCCCCCGTTTTTTTATTTGAATTTTTTAAATTAAAAATCAGGGAAAATCCGGGGAAAATTTCCCCCGATTTTTTTTAAAAATTTTTTAAATTAAAAATCGGGGGAAATTTCGGAGGAAAATTTCCCCCTGTTTTTTTTTGAATTTTTTTAATTAAAAACCAGGGGGAAATTCCAGGGGAAATTTTTCCCCCTTTTTTTGAATTTTTTTAATTAAAAACAGGGGAAATTTCCCCCAATTTTTTTTTTGAATTTTTTAAATTAAAAATCGGGGGAAATTTCTCCCGATTTTTCTTTAATTTTTTTTAATTGAAAATGTAATATTAATATATAATAGGCAAACTAATAAACAAGGTTCGAAGTAGCTCAATGACAAGGTATTAGTCTTGTATCCAAGAGGTCCCAAGTTTGAGTCCATACAAGAGCAAAATTTCTTTTTTTTTTAAATTAAAAATCGGGGAAAATTCCGGGGAAAAATTTCCCCTGGTTTTTTTTTGAATTTTTTTTTAAAAATCGGGGGAAATTTCCCCCGTTTTTTTTATATTTTTTTAATTAAAAACGTAATATTAATATATAATAAGCAAAACAATAAACAAAGTTGGAAAGTAGCTAAATGGCAAGGTATTAGTCTTGTATCCAAGAGGTCCCAAGTTCGAGTCCATGCAAGAGCAAAATTTCTTTTTTTTTTTAAATTAAAAATCGGGGGAAATTTCGGGGGAAATCCAGGTGAAATTTTCCCCGGTTTTCTTTTTAATTTTTTTAATTACAAATGTAATATTAATATATGATAGGCAAAATAATGAACAAAGTTGGAAGTAGCTCAATGGCAAGGTATTAGTCTTGTATCCAAGAGGTCCCAAGTTTGAGTTCGTACAAGAGAAAAATTTCTTTTTTTTTTTAAATTAAAAACACTCTTTGGGGAAATATATTTATATAATATCAATATTATCTTTTCACTATTATTATTTATACTATCTTTTAATTATGTTTAATATATTTATAGGTACACATATGTTTATATTGTGTATATATGTTTATATAGTATATATAATATACATGTTTGTATAGTATCAATCCTATCTTTTAACTATTATTATTTATACTATCTTTTAATTATGTATATAATATACTTATAGGTATACATATGTCTATATAGTATGTATATGTTCATATAGTATATAGAATATATAATTTATATAATATCAATACTATCTTTTCACTATTATTATTTATACTATCTTTTAATTATGTTTAATATATTTATAGGTATACATATGTTTATATAGTATATATAATATATATGTTTGTATAGTATCAATACTATCTTTTAACTATTATTATTTATACTATCTTTTAATTATGTATATAATATACTTATAGGTATACATATGTCTATATAGTATATAAATGTTCATATAGTATATAGAATATATATATTTATATAATATCAATACTATCTTTTAACTATTATTATTTATACTATCTTTTAAATATGTATATAATATACTTATAGGTATACATATGTCTATATAGTATATATATGTTCATATAGTATATAGAATATATATATTTATATAATATCAATACTATCTTTTAACTATTATTGTTTATACTATCTTTTAATTATGTATAGAATATACTTATAGGCATACATATGTCTATATAGTATATATTTTTTCATATAGGATATAGAAAATATATTTATATAATATGAATACTATCTTTTTACTATTATTATTTATACTAACTTTTAATTATGTATATAATATACTTATAGGTATACATATGTCTACATATATTTATATAATATCAATATTATCTTTTAACTATTATTATTTATACTATCTTTTAATTATGTATATAATATACTTATAGGTATGCATATGTCTATATAGTATATATATGTTTTAATTATTATTATTTATACTATCTTTTAATTATGTATATAATATACTTATAGGTATGCATATGTCTATATAGTATATATATGTTTTAATTATTATTATTTATACTATCTTTTAATTATGTATATAATATACTTATAGGTATGCATATGTCTATATAGTATATATATGTTTTAATTATTATTATTTATACTATCTTTTAATTATGTATATAATATACTTATAGGTATGCATATGTCTACGTATATTTATATAATATCAATACTATCTTTTAATTATTATTATTTATACTATCTTTTAATTATGTATATAATATACTTATTGGTATGCATATGTCTATATAGTATATATATGTTTATATAGTATCAAACTATATTTTCACTGTTATTATTTATACTAGATTTTAATTATGTATAATATATTTATAGGTATACATATGTTTATATAGTATATATTTAACTATTAATATTTATATTATCTTTTAATTAGTTATGATATATTTATTGGAATATATATGTTTGTATAGTGTATATATATGTGTGTGTATGTAGTATATATAATATATAAGTTTATATAGTATCAATACTATTAGCAGACAAAACTATTTATAAGAATCAGAAGAATATTTATTGGTATACATATGTTTATATGGTATATATAATACATGTGTTTATATAGTATAAATACTATATTTTAATTATTTATAATACATTTATTTTGTTTTGTAAAATTGAAAGAAAGAATATTAAAATAAGAATAATCAAATAAATATATAAAAATATAAAACAAGACAAAATAGAATACAACTTCCAGCAATAGCTTGGTGGTGAAGGGTTGGTCATCCAACCTTGAGGTCTCGAGTTCGAATTCCATCAATTTCAAATATTTGCATATTTTGGGAGTTACTATTCCAGCGGCGGCGGCGGTCCGGGGCAGGCGGTGGCGGCAGCGGGGCGGTCTGGGGCGGGCGGTGGCTGCGGCAGGGCCGGTCCGGCGGAATTCCGGCGGAACAGTTTGGCAGAAATTTCCGGCGGAAAACGGTGTTCCGGAGCCATTTTTTCCGGCGGACACGATTCCGCTGGATTTCCGGCGGATTTAGCATTTTCCGGCGGATACTAGTATATATGCACATCTTTTCATTTGCAAATATTGAAAACAAGTAAAAGCTACTACCAAACAACAAACATAGATTTGTTTTTTTCAAATAAAGATTAAGACACTACATGAAAAATGCCTGATTTCGATGAAAAAATTCCGGTGGATTTAATTACATGTATGGTCAACCCGGGGGAATATTCTGCTGGCACATTGTCGTGCTAAATTTAAGCACCAAAAAGCATAGCGGAATTCCGCAAAAAAATTTCACAAGATTTGAACAATATTAAAAAAATAAAAACATATGAAGTCTGGCGATAAAATTTCGCTGGATTTTCACCGGGCTTCTTCCCCGTTAGTGTCGGCGAAAATTTCCCCCGAATTTTCGCTGGACACTTTTGTATTTCGTTTTTTTTTTTGGAAAAATATCTGCGAAAATGCAAGGGAATTTTTGTCATATTTTTTATATTTTATAAATTTATTAATATGGGGGAAATTTCGTCCACATTGTTTTAAAATTTTTGTCATCCTTATCCGGGGGGAAATTCCCTTGATTCTTGCCAAACTATTTTTTTTCTATTGTTGTTGAAATAATCAGACGGAATTCCAAGGGAATTATCCATTGATTTTTTTATTTTTTATTTTTTTTATTTTGTGGGGGATTTGCTAGGGAAAATTCCCCCGCTTTTTTCTATTTACTTTTTAACTATTATCAGGCGGAATTTTCCCCCATATTTTTAAAAAAAAAATCAAGGGAAATTTTTTGCTAGAATTCCCTCGATTTTGTCAAATTTTTGTAAAATTCTAACGATCAAAAGTAATTGAGATATATATAGCTAGCATCTTAAGTTAAACATAAAATTTGTGTAACAAATAATTAGTTTGTAATGTGTAGATGGACATACCCTTCAATATGATGCGGATCTATAGACGAACTAAAGCTAACTGTTCGGGGCTTTTAAAATCATTTATTGATGGAGTCGACCAATTTATAGAACATGCTAAAGGTTGTGAAGAGTTTGTAAAGTTTGGGATGATTCGATGTCAGTGTGCGAAATGCGTTAAAAAATAGGTTGTTCTAGAACCATTTAATGTTTGTGAAAAAAGGAAAAAAAAAAAAAACAAAATGATTCTGGGGAACTTCCGGTGGATATATCTATAAAAAGTTAAAATAACATTAAAAGCTATTAGTGTGATATATCTAATAAAAATATAATAAAGTGACCAATTTCATTAGTTTTCATTCATTCATTCATAATATTCCTTTAAAAAAATAAAATATTCTCAATGTATTTATGTTACACCGTAATCAATATTTTTTTAAAAAGATTAGATAATTTTTATTGGTCGAATTATTGTAATTTGCAATTATGTTGTTACAAAATAAATTGGTCGTTAGATTTCTAATAAAGTATGATTATCAACGTTGTTAATATTGAACCATTTGAGTTATCAGCAAGAAAATTAGCCACAAATATGTCTAGTGGCTACAAATGAAGTTAGATTGATCACTTAGTATTATATATAGGTTTGTACTTTGTTGAAATTTGCAACAAAAATATTTGTATGTATGCTAAAGGCGAAGAAAATAATTTGAGTGCAAATATTTATGTTAACTTTTTGTAATTAAAAAAAAACTATGGATCAAAATATAAATTATTAGTTGAAAACGTAAAATTATTTCTAAAATTTTATAAATTCTAGTCATCTTTAAAAGATACAATGACATTTACAAGCACTATCTTTCTAGACTTCTAGTGATAATCATTTCTAAAATTTTAAACTGAGATAAAATTAAATAAACTTAAAATAAAAAACCATGGATCAAAATATAAATTATGCTTTATCTATCTTTGTTAAGTATTAATTATAATACTCAAATATATACGGATAGTTTCTGAAAAATTATATTAATAATCACTCACTATATCGAAGCAAAAAATAATAATATATAAAAATTATTGAAAGTAAATGTCCAACCAATATTTTGGAATAATAAGTGCTAGCAATTAAATTTTATCCAATTAAAAAATTTGACAAGTGTAAATTAAAATATTAAATTTTAATTAATTTTTTATTTATATATTGAAATTTTTTAAATTTAATTCCAATATTAAATAGTTAAATTTTATTGATAGTTTAATATTTATTTCACAGCGAATAAGGCATTGCCAAGTGTCAAATGTGAAGTGTTTCAGCTAATCAAATCAAGTTATGCAATTCAAAATTTCAAATCAAATCAAATGACAACAAGTGGCTAAATTGGTCATGTGGACCAATCAAATCATACCACACACATAGTACTTTTTCTTTAAAAAATAATTTATATTAAAAAGATAAATACCGAAGAAGTCGGTAAAAATCTAAAGACCCTACACAAACATTATAAATAGGAGTCATTTGGAGCTCAAAAGGGATATCAAGAAGTCTTCCAAAGCCATAGAAGACGAAGGAAGTTCCGAAGTTCTCTCAAGTCAAGCTCAAGAAGATACATGAAGATTTAGGCAAAATTTTTGGCGTATTTCGCAAAAATCATCAAATCAAGGCGTTCAATCCGCAATTGAAATGTTAGGCTTGCGTGTTGGCATTTCTCCCAAGTCAACTTCATGATGATTAAAGCGACGTTCTTCGTGAAAGTTATAAAAATAAGGCGTTTAATTTGCAATCAAGGTGTCAAACCAACAAATTGGTGTTTGTCCCGAAGTTAAATTCAAATCAAGTATACGGTATTTACAACGCTTTTTAAGGAATTCATCAAAATTTCTAGCGTTTGATTCAAAATCAAGTAACAAAGCCTACAAATTGCATTACTGAAGGATGAAATGTTTTGGAGAAAAGAATCAATGAATTAGTCTTCTAGAAAATTATTTTCCATTTCAAATAGGGAAAAATGCCATTTTTTTTGTTAAGTTTGGATCTATATGGTTTTTGCCATTGATTTTTACTCGTTTCAATTTTGATCATATAAGTTCTAAAAAAAATTGCAATTTTAGTCCATTTTGATCGAAGTCCGGCCAAATCCGCTAACGTGTCAAATAAATTTGGGAATTCATGAATTTTCCTGCCTATTTGTATGAGTTGGCTGTCTAGGTAGGTTTTTTATTTTTAGTTGTCATTACTCATTTGCCATGTAAGCTTACACATAAATTAGAAAATGATGAATTCCACTTCAACTATTTACTTAATTTTTTTTAAAAAAAAGCATTTTTAAATAAATATATATTTAAATTTATGAAATTTAGTATATTATATGTATCTATATTAATAAAAATAGATTCATGGAATCAAAAACCATAAATAAATTTAGATACATAAATACATATATATTTATATATACCATATACATATATATGTATGTGTATATATATATATGTACCATACATATACACATTGAAATTAGGGTTTGTGAGAGAGGGGAGCCGTGCGGCGGAAAGGGGTATGGTGGGGCACAGTGGGTGTGAGGGGGGAGGGGATGCGGTGTTGCTAGAGACGGGTGGCGGCATGCAGTGTAGAGGTGAGAAATGGTAGTGCGCAACGAGGAAGGAGTGAAAAGCGGTAGTGCACGGTTCCAGTGATGGTGGTTGGCAATGGTGATAGGGATGTGGTCGACAAAGGTGGCCGCCGGCGAGAGGGTGGGTAGGCTTTAGTTCCAAGTTCTAGGTGAAGAAGATGATTCAAACCCACCCCATCCCCAAAAAAAAGATTATTTTTTCTTTAATAAGTTCTAATAAATTATTTAAATATATTTTATTATGTTCCTTTATAAAAATATTTTTTATTCATTTAATATAACTTGACATATATGTAGAAAAATTTATATTGTAAAATCAAAGTTAATTTTATTTTCTTTAAATTTTGTTCAAATCTAATTAATTAGATGTATTTTATTTTTATTTTTTTGAAATGCCAACAAGACTTCCACATCACCAAATTTGGAGAAAAGAATTATAAACGCCCAAAGTTTTGTATCAAATAAGCACCAGGAGCTTCTATACATTCTCCAAGAAATCAAGTTATATATGTATATACACATATATTTCAAACAAGAAAACTTTGAAAATAGTTCCTCTCACTCCTCTTCTCCCCCAAGTAAAGGTTTTCCAGAAAAAGGAAAACAAAAGCCAATAAGTGATGATGAAAAGAAGGGGAAAACCATCACAAAAAAAAAAAAAAAAGGGAAAACAGAAATTGCTCACGGCGTGAGTTGTTCCACCATTGACGTCCACCCATCTAGAAATCTTTGAGGTTTTTCCCCACCAAAAAAAAAAAAAAAAAAAAAAAAAAAAAGAACCACAACAGTTGACATTTGAACACTTTGTAGTCATTAAAAAGAATTTGACCATAGACATAGCCTCTCTTTTTTTCACTGGGGACTTTCATCAAACACATCATATGCGAGAGAAGGCCGAGTTTCATCGACAACAACAGGGAGGTGGCACAAAACTACGAGATAAGTTACACGAACTGGTACAATGAAGGAGTAGTTGAATTTAGGCCTAATTTTCATAATAAAAAAGCCATGGCAAACCATGATCATTCCGGCGAAAGCTCACCGCCCTTACGGAAGAACAACTTAGGCCTGCCGAAGAGCGCGGCACATCCCCTCCTCCACCGCCACAACCACCACCGGTCGTTCTCGCCGTATTCATGGGCACAACCCATCTCCAGAGGGCAGTGGGAGCTCATGGAGATGGTGAAGAACATGCCTTAATCATCATATGGGAAAGAAAAAGAGGACAAAGAAGGGGAAAGGATTTTTATTTTCTTCCTTCTTTTTTATTTGGGGGGGGGGGGGGGATTATTTTAGTTAGAAATCCTTTAGTCAAGGGGTAAAAACATCTTTACAAGTATTAATTTATCAATTTAGTTTTTTATTTTTTTAAAGTTAAAAATTAGGGATAAAATCAAAAGTAGGAACCGTCTAATCAGGGGTAAATGCAATTTTTAATATTGAAAATTTTGGAGGATCAATTGTAGTTTTGAAACTTTCGAAAGGTAGTGAATATAATTTTTCCTAAAAATTTTAGGTTAAGCGTATTATTAATGAAATAATTTATATAGACAACATGAATGAATATTACGAAGCATGAAATAAAATATAGTTTGAAATAAAAAATCTTGGCATATATATACGTCCACTTTAAACAATGTTTGATAAAATTCCCGCATAAGTATACATGTGCCGACAAATAATATATGAGTAGTAATAAATTTAGTGATGCCACTAAATTCATTAAAATCCTCATTTTTGTCTCTAAATTCTGGGGCTAAATCGCAGATTTTTACTAGTGGTTTTAATTGGAGGAATAAATTTAGCGGCCATCTTTGCTCACATTGTCGTTTTGAACATCAAATAACAAGTGTATTTTATTTGTCATATGACTTTGATTTGACCAAACCCACGTTACAAGAAAATATAATATTATTAACAAAATATAAAAAGTGATAATGCAAAAAAGTTATAATCAATAATTGTATTAAGTGATAGCACCTTATATTTTGCCAACTAATTAGTAAAATATAATTTTTGGCCCCGTAAGTTAGCTCTATTTCAGTTTAAGTCACATCCATTGCACTTGTTTCACATTTAGTTGCGTAAGTTTAGAAAAATATCAATTTAAGTCCTTTTGCAAACTTTTGTATTTTGAAGCGGCAAAATGTGATTATAATGCAAATCCTCACATTATAAGCAAGCTAATTTTTTTGTTCAATTTTGTGAAGTTTAGGTGTGCAATGTGTGTTTTGTCCATATTTTATTGTGTTTTATGGAAATACAAAAAAAAAAGTTGATTTTTTTACTAAAGAAAAAATTAGCGGGAATCTGTTGGAAATTTCAAAAATCTAGTGGGTTTCCGGCATAAACAGGGTTGCCAGAAAAATCCACAGTAGATTTTATTTCCATTAGAAAGCCACCGGTATGGTACTACCGCATTTCTGCCAAACAAAAATATATATATTATATATTATATGCACACCCCCTCCCCATACGCTAGTCGAGTGATGCCGAAGCAAACACACCTACGAGGTAACATGAGGCAGACACCCGCAAGGGGCCCAAACTTTGAGTTTGTAGGGACTTGAACCCAAGTCTTTCACAAAGGGTGCAATTTCGACCGATTTTTTTTAATTTGATAAAAAAATATTTTTCATTTTACTATAAAAAATTTGAAAAATTCTGCAAAAATTGTCGCTTTATTTCTGCTAAAAAATTGGCGTGTTCATTGGCATCAATATTTCCAACAAAAATGCGATGGATATTCTGCGTGATTCTTGAAAAGCAAGGTCCATTGGAATTCTGCTGCTTCTTCGCAAGAATTTTCTGGCGGAAGATGTCCATCGAAAAAGGCGCATTTTTTTTAGGTGTGGATTTGGGGTAGGGTGGTGGAGTAAAATTGACAAAACAATAATTGTAATTTTGCACCCATAAAATATAAAGTTTGCAAAAGGGCTTAGATTGAGATTCTTTCTAAGTTGTGTGGCTAAATATGTCACGAGTGTAATGAATGGGACATCAATTGAACTAAGGCCAACTTACAGAATAAAAAATAATATTTGCCCTACTAATTAAATGTATTCAATGAATTTTTATCTTGCTACAAGATGATATAATAGTGACAAAACTTATAGTTTTAACTTAATGAAAAATTTGTCGCTATGACTTAATTTGTGAGAAGATTTTCTATGCCGCTAAATTGTCACTATAAGAGCGCTACACATTATCAATGGTGACTTTAGGCACTCTTTGGTCAGTATTAATATTTTGCAAATTATTCTTAGCGACAATTGGTTTTATTATCACTTATTATATTATTATCATCTTATTCATTTTCTTGGATAATTGAACAAAAAATACATTAAAGGACTTATATCGATAGCAATATATAATATCAAACAACAATAGTTGATATGGAAATTTTGTGACAGGAGTTTGCTTATTTTTTATCATATATGAAATTGTGTCACTACTAGAAAAATCACTTTTAGCCATGGATTTGGCAAAAATCGGTGGCTAATCCGTGGCAAAGTAAATTATCCATGGAAAAATCCGTGGCTAAAAATGGCGTGGCTAAATTTAACCACGGTCATTTAGCCACGACCTGGCCTTAGCCACGGTCCATCCGTGGCCAAATTTGGCCACTTAATCGTTAAAATGCCTGGTCTTGGCTAAAGGCCACGGATTTGACACGGCTAGGCCGTGGCCTTTAGCTACGGATTAGTCACGGCCAGGCTGTGGCTAATCCGTGGCTATTGGTAAAAAAAAACCTAATCATGACCTAAACCCGCAACCCTCGCCCCAATTAGTTTTCGTTTAAATTTAAATTATCTAATAAATTTCATTAGTTTTATCAATTTTTGTAATTTAATTTTAGTATTTTTTGTAAGTTATTAACCAATTATTTTTTTAAATTAAAGATATTTACCTTTGACTTTATCCTTCAATATTTAGCTTTTCTTTTTATGACAAATATTTAATAAATTAATATATCAAAAACAAAAATTACAACAAAAATCTATTTATATAATTTATAGTTAGATAAGAGCAATTTTAATTTGTGATCATTTGCCAATATCTTCGTATATGTGTGGTATTATATATATGTCAAGTATACATATCATATATATATATATATATATCAATATATGTATCTATTTTATATATGTCCAAGTATATATGTATCAATATATATATATATGTATCAATATATGTCCAAGTATATATACATAATTTAAATTTAGATAATTTATATTTACATAATTAAAATATCAATAACAAAAATTTATCCGTGGTGCAAAAAACCAAAATAATCAAAAAACAAAAAATTGGCCACGACCATTCCGTGGCTAAATTAGACACGGCCTCGCCGTGGCTAATCCGTGGCTAATTTTTTTTTTTGTTTTTTTTATTTTTTGTGCCACAGATAAATTTATACATATGTATATATTTATGCATATATAAATTTATATTGATACATATATACATATATATATATATATATTTTCGTGACTAATCCGTGGCTATATATATCATAATATATATATCATATATATATATGTGTGTGTTCAAGTATATATATCAATATATGTGCATATATACATATATGTATCAATATATATATATATATATATCATATATCTGATATGTATCAATATATGTGTGTGTATATATATATATATATATGTCCAAGTATATATATCATATATACATGTATCAATATATGTATATGTCAATGTGTATCTCATATATATTAATATATTATATATACATTATAATCCTCTATATATAGTCTATATGATATAATTATATATCTATATATAACATATCTAAGGCAAAATTACAATTTTAGGACACTATGTTGCACGTTTTTTGATTTTGGGACACTTAGTTACCTAATTTCAAATTTAGGACAGGAATTTACAAAATTTTCACACATTTAGGACAATCTGGGTCAGGCTATCAGAAAGTTACATGTGATAGTCACGTGCCAAATTAATGGTGTTGTAGCGCCCCGCCCCAGAGCAGCCTTTCTCCCCGAGCCGGTCGCTAAGCGAGCAGGCAAACCTGGATCTAAAATCAATAATTAATGTTTCAAAATAACCATGTATACCTAAATTCCACATTTGTTTTAATGATACAACTGAGTACGTTTCCGCGTACATGCTCAAGATAAGGCCACAACAATATAATACATAGTCAACTATCCGAAATACAACCATTAGCTCCCGTACGACCCGAATACATATGCTAATCATTTGGTATGAATAAAGTACGAATGGGAGTTGTTTAGTACACATCTTTGCGCAGCGATAACCTTCAATCTCCGCACACTTCTCTCTCAATAACTCTGAGAACAATAATCATCAAATAAATGATAATGAGTCCAAGCGACTCAGTGAGGGTATACGATATATGCAAGATAATGAAGAGCAGATATAAAGAACAGGGTTCGATTAATTGGTGTACAGTAACAGGCGATAGCTGAGCTCAAGGGTACAACACGTCAAGTGAATACAAGGACCATGATAACACTTGGTTATCGAAATAATTCAAGGGGTGAATCCAATAAATAGCCAAAGGTCAGAACAAGCAATAGCAATTCAGAAACAATTTCAAACAATCGATAAAGGTGAGTCTCACCACCTTATCACTCCACAAGCAAGAAACAGTTAAGACCCTTCCTTATCCCTCCCAATATTCTGGGTGGCCACTCCAGACAATACAGGCAGTAAACAGTTGATCGGGGGACTTCCCCACCCGATCATTCCATGAGAGCTTCCCATGAAACAAACGCGAACTATAGGCACTCCCATAGTCACCATAACAGTACGATCCCCAGTCCGATAATCAGGCAGAAGGGTTCCAAAACAGTACAGTGCAATACAATAACCAATAATCACAATACAGGGGAAACAACAAGTCCCCGTCAATACAGTACAATAGCACCGATAACAAACAACAATAACAAGCAATCGGTATCAGGAAACAGTTGAAGTCTATCACGGCTCAAATAGGCTGCAAGTCTAGACAGTACAGGATACAAAGGAATTACGGAACAATAGAATAAGGGCTAATCAGAAGTCCAGGATAGCATATAATAGGCGGCAAGCCCCAAACAGTACACCATACAAGGCGACGATCATGAGAATACAAGCTAGACAATAACAAGATTCAAACACAACATGAAAATGGGCAGCAAGCCGAAAACAGTCCAATACAAGAGTGTCGGTTCAAGAGATCAATCAGGAGTTCAATACAATTATAAGAGGCAGCAAGCCTAAACCATTCGAAATAGTAAGGCATATTCGGGCTCATAATCAAGTAAGTACAATAGAAATACGATGGCTCACTTTCCAACAAGAAAAGGAAGAACCCTCACCTGGATGCGCTTACCGAAGCCCGTTATGTTCACTTATCAGTGCCTTTGCACGCGTTCACCTAGAATTCCAGAATAGCATAATTTGATCGAGTGCAATCCATAATCTATTCCAATTCCATATCAAGGTAATTCCTTTATTGACTAAGCCTCAAGATCTTTGTGGCCAATAACTCAAATTCGAACTTGTGCAATTCAAAATCCCAACCGAATTATCCGAATATATGTACAAATATCAACTATTGGGTCAATAATCGATTACCACTTAACCAAGTGCTAAAACAGGTCCAATACCTCAAAATTAGAGCCCAACCCGTCGAGATGAATATTCTGCCCGGAAGCCGCCGCCGGAGCCGCCGTCCGCCGCCACCGTTGCCACCGGACTGTCGCCGGAAAATATTCTGTCACCACCCTTGGGTGCGCCTCGCTAAGAGGAGTAAAACCCCTCAACTATTTTCATGAAAATCCAAATGATTTGAACTTAATTTAGGCAAAATAGTCACGAAACCCTAATTTCTCACCATTATTTCTCCGCCAAAATTGGACAATATACTCCACTTAAAACTCGAAAATGACTGTAGAAATGAACTCCCCATATAAAACCCACCAAGAGCTACCCAAGTCCTTCTTAAAACCACTGTCAAAACGGTCGAAACCGCCACACTCGCCACCACGTCCGCTGTCGCTGCCGGCGCTGGCATTTTTCTGGCCACCGAAACATCAAAACACCACCACCGTCTTGTTCCTCTCGTCGTGGGGATCAAAACGACATATCATTTGCTTGATTTGGCCAGGAAACGAGGTAGATATGAGCAAAACAAGATTTATATGTAAATATGTATATATGTATATGTTGTATGTACGGGTTCAGCAAGGAAGAAGAAGGTAAGGACGAATTTTCAGAAATTGCAATATGGTCCCTCAAGTTATGACCGCCTCACACTTTGGTCCTCAAAGTTTGTAGATATTTTCAATTCGGTCCAAAAGTATAAATATCAAGTCCTACAAGTTCTAATTCTTCCAATTAGGCTCCCAAACTTTCAATATGTAACAAAAATACCCTTTACCAATATTTCTCCAATTATAACACAAATGTGGGGTGTTACAGGTGTGCTGGATTGCTTAGGTGGAAAAGGTGTATAGTGATTTGGCAGCTGAGTCAGTTATGGAGGGAAAAAAGCAAGCAATTTCTCCCCAAAACACATCTTATTATGTGCCCTAACTATTAACAAAAGAAAAGGGGACATTTCTTAAAAATGAGGTAGAAGTCATCTGTGTTTGAGGGAGAAAAACACAGAAGAGACAGTGTCTGAAAAATTGAAGAACAATCTTGGAAAATATGTCGTCGTCCGCTTCCACCAGGCGGTATGGTGTTCCATACATTTGTGATTGCGAGAAAATGGCCATCCTTCAAACTTCTTTAACTGATGACAATCCTGGTAGAAGATTTTGGGGGTGCCCTAATTGGAAGGTTTTTCCTTCTCATTTGTCAATTTGTTTTTCCTTCAAACTTTTAGTGGTATTCTTTTGGCCCCAGAATGTGTTTTTCAATATCTTCATTTTTTTTTTCCTAGAGAGAGGGGATGCGAATTTTTCATGTGGGAGGACCCTGCAGTGGAGTACGGAACGAGAAGCTTAGTTAAGTCACTCTGGCGTGAGAATCGTAAGCTGCGGGAAGAGGTTGATAATCTGGAAAAAAGTGTGTTGAAGTTAAAGTTGCTGATTTTAGCTTCATGGGTGTTGTTTATATATTTCATGTTTTGAAGACATATTATCCCTTTCTTTTTTTTTCTCTGTTTAAAGTGTATTAGGTGTGGTTTTAGTGTTGTTTGCATCAACTACAATGATGTATCTTACTCTTGTTTCATCTATTTATTGTACAAATGGAATGTACCGTATGATGCTTTGTTATTTTCAGCATGCTCTGTTATTGTTAACAGTAGCTCTGTTATGTTCATCATGTTATCCCAAAGCAAGAAATTTAGCTTGTAACCAAAAAACAAAAGGCATGAAATTTAGCCAATATCCATAAATAAATCCTTAGCAATGCTTACATCTATCCAAAATTACATCTGCAATGCTTGATAGCCAAAAATTACATCTGTCCAAAATTAAATTGCATAAGCAATGCTTGATAGCCAAAAAATTTATCAAGTGCCAATTACATTCCTAAATAAAATGCACAAACAATTGGCCTTCAAAACAGTCAAAAATAAGCAAAGCTGGTCTTCTTTTCTATCTCCAAGGTTTTTTGCCTTTTCCCTTTGCATTCTTCTTCTTGTTTAATTCTCCATGCAATTCAGTCAAACTAATAAACTTTTTTCCCTTGTCGACTGGGGGTCCTCACATGGTTTGGCCTAGCTGCAGTTGTTGGTGCATAGTGGGGGGTTGGAGGTAGGTCTGTTCAGTTTCTTTGGATACAGTATTACTGGTCCCTCCACTAGAGTCAAAAGAAAGCTTCATCCTTATACTTCTTCTCACCTGCTTGTGCAGTTAACCAAACAGTTAGACAAAATTGGATTGATACAATTATTGAAAACACTTAGTGAAAACACTTACATTGCTTCTATCTGCAAGTTGGTCTTGACTTGGTGGATCTTCTTGTGTCATGATGTTTGGAGCAGTTTGAGACAAGTCAACGGTATCAACTTCATCAATTATGCAACTCTTCTTGTTGTGTCCCTCTTCACCACACTTGGTGCATTTTATTGTAAGCTGCTGCCTCCTGAGCTCGTTTCCAATAATCGTGTTTAGTGGCTTACCCCTCGGCCTTTTTTGTTCTTCTGTTGAACCTCATCAGGTTCCTTTCTCCTAGCCTTAGGAGGTCTTCCAATCGGCTTCTCATACAATGGGGGAAAAGGTGGTAGGTACCCTGTTATTCTCCACTCCTCTCTCCCATATCAACTTGTATAACTCAACATGGTAGCAAGGGTCAACAAAATCCTCATAGTTTAACTTTTGACAACTAATGGCACATAATGCATGCTTACAAGGAAGCCCTGATAGTTTCCACTTTCTATAGCCACAAACCCTTCTTCCTAAATCCACTGCAAATTGTGTACCATCCATGCATGACACTTGGTAATGTGTGTCATCAGATTTGATTGGTGCACAACTACCAACCTTCTTCATGGTATCCATAATCTTTTCCTTGATTCTAGGGCATATCACACCCTTCCACTTTCTCTTTCTATTAGCATTGTCCCTATTATCTTGCATCCTTTTCATCAAATATTCCATTATTTTTTCTAACATTGACAATATTGGGAGCTCTCTAAATTTTAATATGTTACTATTGAAAGTCTCACAGAGATTATTAAGCAACATATCACATTTTGAGATGCAAGCAAAATGAGACTTACTCTACTGCTGTGCAGGTTTGTCACTAAGCCAGTCTGCAGCCCCTTCATCCATATTCTTCAAGTCTTGCATTCTCCTTCCAAATTCATTCACTGTGACAGCTTTGGCTAATCTCCAAACAGCTGCTTTGTATAACTCACCTCTAAAACCTGCTGACACAAAGTTGTTCAACATATGCCTAACACAGAACCTGTGTTCTGCATTAGGAAACACATCCTGAAATGCATGTATGAGGCCCTTTTGTCTGTCAGATATAAAGGTGAACTCATAATCCCTACAAATCCCTAAGTCCACTTTCAAGAGTGCAAGAAACCACCCCCAAGTCTCACTGTTTTCCTTTCTAACAACAGCATATGCAATGGGCAGTATGTTGTTGTTAGGGTCCACCCCAAACGCACTCAACAGAACACCTTGATGAGGCCCTTTCAAATGGCACCCATCAACCCCAATGAATGGCCTACAACCTATGGCAAAAGCCATTTTCAAAGCATTCAAACATAGATAAAATCTATCAAACCTCACATCCCCACTACTATCATCAGTGCCCAAGATAACAGTTGACCCTGGGTTTGCCCTTTTTATTTCTTCCACATAGTCCCAAAGGTGTTTATATTGGTCATCAGCAGTACCATGTAAAATATCTACAGCCATTCTTTTTACTCTGTTAGCTTGTGGCACAGAAACATGACAACCAATTTCATCAATCACCTCTTTCCTAAACCCCTCAAGATCCCTTTTATAATCAGTTTTAAACTTATGCAAGTATTTCCCACAAAGCCAAGATGATTTAACATGCTTGACATTGTAATCAGGCATGCATGAATGATCCCTAGTAAACAATCTGACTTGAAAAGAAGCTTCATTTTTTACTTTAATTGCATGAATTTTCCAATTGCATTCAGCATCAACACACTTAGCATACATTCTTTCCCTGTGATTTTTTGTAATAAGGATATTCCTATGCTCTTTGATTGCATGAGACAAAATAGCCAATTTGCATTGATCTTTGTTGTCAAATTTCTGACCTAACAAGAACTCCGGCTGATAAATATTGGCCGGGTTAAAGACACTAAATCCATCACCCTCATTATCTTCATCAGACACCCTTGTACTATCTAAATCATCATCGGTGGGATTCGCATCTTTTTCCCCAGATTCACCTACCTCATTAACATTACATTCTACATCTTCATTTTCAACTACATTTGGGCCTAAACTACCCTGGTCCCCTCCCCATTCCTCATCTTCATCAATATAATCATCAAACAAAGCATCATCATCAACACTGTCTTCTTCAAAGCAAAAATCATTATCATCACTCTCATCACTCTCATCATTATCACCAATTTCATTATCAATATTTACATACAAATCAGCATGCACATCACCAATTTCAACATTGACACCACTTTCATTAACCCCAATACTCACATCATCAAACAAATCATCATCATCACACAAGTTTTCAATGTAAATATGGAACTCCCTTACAGCCCTGAGTGTTTGCTGACAAAGGTCCCTAAGACCATTGTCAGTGCCAATAAACAAAATGTCATTATTAACCTTTTGATAATACTTCTTCAAGCCCCTATACCCCAACTTATCACAAAACTGACCTATTGCACCTAGGCATATAACATCCACATCAACATAATCAAACTTATACACCTTACCACCCATAAAACTAGGTCCGCTGGTGTTCGTGAACTTGCCCCCGCAATGAATACTCAACGTCAATAGATTACTATTTGGATCTGCAAGGAAAAATTTATTGTGAGTCAAAACACAACTACTCACTGACAATACTAATAAAATGTAAATGAATACATGTACTATATCAAACAAAACAGTAGTTTAAAAAAATGCCAAAAAAAATTACACACTGACACAAAAGGCAAACACGGGACCACAAATACACTTCTAAATATTCCATTCGAGTGGGAAACAAGGGACCACAACCCAAAGGAAAACCCTACAACCAATGTCGAATCATATCCAGTCCCACCATTTTTTTCCCCTAAAACAACTCCCTAAACGAATGGAATCATTCCAGAAAAAAAACAAGAAACTGGTCATACTTACCATAACGTGGGGGGGGGGGGGGCAGAATATTTCGTTCTTCTTATCGGAGTTACGGTATTCTCTTGTCAAGCATCACAAACCGAACATTGATTGGGGACAAATTTGGGTGGAAGAAGGGTAGGGCTCACCTTTTCAGATTTGGGGATTTTGGGGGTATCTATCGATTTAGGGATTTGGTGTGAGAGAATCTGAGGGTTTTTTTTTTCAATATTAACCCCAACTAATGCAATTATATCACGTGATTTGCACGTGAGGTCATTTCCACCATCTTGTGAATACATGGCACGATGACATGGCAGAAACTTCCACATAATGTACACCTCATATATTACCTGTCAAACTTTACCAATTTTTTAACCGCCGATGGCTTACGTAGGCTAATTCCGGCCAATTTTCGGCAACTTTTACAATTACGAGGTCGATTGTCCTAAATGTGTGAAAATTTTGTAAATTCCTGTCCTAAATTTGAAATTAGGTAACTAAGTGTCCCAAAATCGAAAAAACGTGCAACATAGTGTCCTAAAATTGTAATTTTGCCCATATCTAATATATGTTACAAATGTAGTGTACGTATATATCGATCTAATATATATATCTATATATCTAATCATATGTACTTTATATCAATCATCTATATGAAATAAACATATATCAGTGTATTATATATCTAATATATGTTATATATGTTATATATGTACATATATATCTAATATGTATACATATAATTATATATAAATACAGATATATATATATATATATAAGTATAACTAATCTTATATGTATGTAATACATAGAATCATTTATTATATATAGCAATATATATAATATACATATATTACGTAAGTATAGCAAAAATTGATTATTAAACAAAAAGTTAAAGTGGTGTAGTGGTTTAATGCTCTAATTTCAACTAAGAAGTTTAGAGCTCAAACTATACCTGGTGACAAAAAAAAAAGAAAAAAAGAAAAATTGGCCATGGATTCTTCCATCGCTAAAAATTGGCGCCAAATTTTGCGCTAATTTTAGCCACAAAAAATAGTCACGGATTGGCCGTGCTAATCCGTGGCTAAGTTTTTTTTTATTTATTTTTTAAATCCGTGGCTACTCCGTGGCTATATGCAGTTTTTCTAGTAGTGTGTTACATTCATTCCTACAATGTGTGTGTGTGTATATATATATATCAAGTATGCAATTTAATAAATAATTTTGGATGCGTGACGTGTATTCCTATGATATAATAGAGAAGCAAAATTAAATTAAATTTTGTATAAGTTCATTTCCATCTATGTTATTTGGCTTTGATAAATCCAAGAAATTAGAACACTAATTTACGATATCTATAGTAACAAATGCATTACTTATTTGGGGGCTTCTAATGAAAAGTAGCTTTGTATTATAAAATATTAGGTATGGTCTTAATTAATTGTCACGTGTACGTAAATTTCACTTCAACAAGTTTATATATTCTACTTTAACCTATAACCTGCTTAGTAATTTGTAATTATTTATTTCGAATTACCAAAAATCAGGTAGTTATCTTTTTCCAACCACCTCAATTTAAGGGATTCATAAAGAGAGAATTCTAATAAGAAAGAAAGTTAACAATCTTTTTTCCATTTCTGTGTGTGTGTGTATACACACACATGACAAATAGATTATACTATGATGAATTTTGTAAATAAACAGAGTATGAAATTGAATAATATTAAATATCTTATGATAATAATTTCATTTCATAAATTAAAAATTAACAGATGGTCTTTTATATTAATATAAATTCAAAGCTATCATTATAAAATATTTCTATACTTAAATAAATTAAGAAATTAATTAGTACGATTTGGCCACGGATTTGGCCAATTCCGTGGCCAAATTTGGCGACGGAAAAATTCCATGGCCAAATTTGGCGTTGCTAAACAAGGCCACGGATGCTGGCCACGGATTTAACCGTGGCCAAAAATAAAAAAATTTAAAAAAAATTAAATCTAGCCACGGATTTATCCGTGGCCAAAATTAATATTATTAAAAAAATAAATAAATTTATCCACGGATAAATCCGTGGCCAAAAATAAAAATTTAAAAAAATGATAAATTTGGCTACGGATATTTCCGTGGCCAACCTTTTTTCTTTTTTTAAAAAAATTTACATTTAGCCACGGATTTATCCGTGGCTACTATTAATTAATTTGTTTTTAATTTTTCATTTAGCCACAGATTTATCCGTGGCTAAGATAAAAAGAAATATTTTTAAAAAATTAAATCTAGCCACGAATTCAAAAAAATTATTTAAAAAAAAAAATTGGACCTACCCTAACCTGCATGCCTACCAGCCCAGCAGTGCGACCTGGCCCAGCTCAGTGAGCCCATTTCAATTAATCAAATTTCACCGTTACCAGTGGGACTCGAACTCGAGACCTCTTGGTATATTGCCAAGCGGATTACCACCACGCTATGATGAACTTCTTGGTTAAAATGGAATGCCAAGAATATTTATATACATTTATATATTGAATTTTGTTATGTGAATATATTTTATTAATTCATACTTATTATGATTTAATTATGAAATATTAAATCGTGCAAATTATAATTCTTTCTAATTTTACTTTTATCCACAGATAATTTTGGGATACAAAATCAAAATTAAAAAAATTATAACTTTGACCTTATAAAAATTTGAAATTAATTTTACATCTATTATTTTGACTCAATTTAAGAAATTAAAGTGATCTTATTCATTGTATGTCAAACTATCAATTTATTTACTTAAATTTAGTGTAATTGAGAAAATAAAATCAATCAAATTTGAAAATATAGTGCCATCGTTAGATCAATACTTTCAAAATACAATTGACCGATTAGCTATTAAGAGAATATAAAACATAATATTCGATTCGTATGTTTAAATAAATTGATTAAAATATCAAATTATATAGTATTACAATTATACATAATTGACTAATTGAATTGATTGAAAGGATTAAATGTTTAAATAAATTGATTAAATTTGAAGACATTCGTATATATCACCGAAAGAGGAAAAATGTATTCTCGCTAAGCAAACTGTAATTTTCACCGCATAAGATGGGAAAATATAATAACCGTGATGAAAATAATATGATTTTGAAATGACTCGAAACTTTTGGTGCCCCGTAATGTCGGATCGGGGGATTTAAGCGAGCCATTTAAAATAAAAAAAATTAATCTATTTATTGGCCACGGATAAATCCGTGGCCAAGTCCAATTTTTTTTAAAAAAATTTCTATTTATTTATTGGCCACGGATAAATCCGTGGCCAATGGTCAACACTTCATGTTGACTTTGCTGAATCGTGCGTTTTCGTTAATTAGGTTAGACGGAACCGTAAGATTGGAGCCATACAACTTCAACATTAATCAATCTACTTGAAAGTCCGTTTTTGATAATTCCTATACAAGTTAACTGACGTTAGCATACATTGATACCGGACTACGAAGTCATTCATATATGTCACCGAAAGAAGAAAAATGTATTCTCGCTAAGCAAACTGTAATTTTCAACGCATAAGATGGGAAAATATAATAACTGCGATGAAAATAATATGATTTTGAACTGACTCGAACCTTTTGGTGCCCCGTAATGTCGGATCGGGCAATTTAAGCGAGTCATTTAAAATAAAAAAAAATTAAATTTATTTATTGGCCACGGACAAGTCCAAATTTAAAAAAAAAATTAATTTATTTATTGGCCACGAATAAATCCGTGGCCAAGTCCAAATTTTAAAAAACAATTATTATTTATTGGCCACGGACAAGTCCAAATTAAAAAAAAATTATTATTTTATTGGCAAAAGATAAATCCTTGACCAATCCAAATTTTTAAAAAAAAATTAAATTTATTTATTGGCCATGGATAAATCCGTGGCCAATGGTCAAACTTCATGTTGACTTTGCCGAATCGTGCGTTTTCATTAATTAGGTTAGACGGAACCGTAAGATTGGAGCCATACAACTTCAACACTAATCAATCTGCTTGAAACTCCATTTTTGATAAATCCTATACAAATTAACTGACGTTAGCATACATTGATACTGGACTACGAAGTCATTCGTATATGTCACCGAAAGAGGAAAAATGTATTCTCGCTAAGTAAACTGTAATTTTTAACGCATAAGATGGGAAAATATAATAACCGTGATGAAAATAATATGATTTTGAAATGACTCGAACCTTTTGGTGCCCCATAATGTCGTATCGGGCGATTTAAAAGAGTCATTTAAAATAAAAATAAAATAAAATTATTTATTGTTCACGGATAAATCCATGGCCAAGTCCAAATTTTAAAAAAAATTAATTTATTTATTGGCCACGGACAACTCCAAATTTAAAAAAAAAATTAAATTTATTTATTGGCCACGTATAAATCCGTGGCCAAGTCCAAATTTTTTAAAAAAAATTTAATTCTTTTATTGGCCACGAAAAAATCTGTGGCCAAGTCCAAATTTTAAAAAAAAAAATTTAATTTATTTATTGGCCACGAATAAATCCATGGCCAAGTTCAAATTTAAAAAATTAAATAAATTTATTTATTGGCCACGGATTTATCCGTGGCCAAGTCCAATTTTTTTTAAAAAAAAATAAATTTATTTATTTATGTTTTTCTTATAAATAAATTGAAATGGCCACGGAATTGTGGATATTTGGCCACAGATAAATCCGTAGCCATATGTTTTCATTTTTTATTATATCCGTGGCCATTTCCTTAGCTATTAGCAACTGATTTCATCTGTGGCTAAAAATCCGTGGCCAAAACCGCATTTTCTAGTAGTGTAAATTCAAAGCTATCATTATAAAATATTTCTATACTTAAATAAATTAAGAAATTAATTAGTACGATTTTTGTTTAATTATTTCAAATACAAAAAAAAATTAAAAAACTATTACAAATCGTTTCATTATATTCCGAACAAATTAGTTTTTACTCGTTTTTCTATTCTTGTCCGTTTGTTGATATCATTCTATCATATATTGGCGTTGTTGAATTCACAATTCAGTTTAACAATGCTTCGATTCAAGAAAAAATATATGTATTTTATCAATTATTAGTAATAAATATGCACATAAAATTAAAATGATTTTGCTAAATGATGTATTGATTTGAAGACATAACATAATTATTAGTTAATATAAATTATATTCATGTGGCAAAGTTAAGGCGATAATGAAGGAATAATCAGAAAGCTATGCTCAAAAGAGGAAGACTTTTCAAGTTTGGGAAATCTAATTCAGGACATTCGCATGATAGCAAACCAATTCACTCATTGTCAATTCTCGTTTGTATGGCGCATGGGTAATGTAGTTGTTCATCGTCTTGCTAGGAACGCAAAACCTCATACCGAAGGAATTGCGCATTTTCCTACTTTTCTTCAACAAGTGTTGTATATGGACTCATTGTGATTGAATGAAGTCTATATTTCGACCCTTCAAAAAAAAAAGATTATATCAAGAATGATATTGATAGAATGAACAACATACAAAAAATTAATTATATATAATTAACCAATGATTCAATTAATTAAGTTAAGGTTGATTTTCTATGTTATTATCATATTAAACAAATTGTTATTAATAATAAGATTACAATATTTATGCACTTAATTATTTATTAAAAGAAAAGACCTCATAAGTCATTTTCCTAAAAAAAATTATCATTAATCCTATATTGATAAATATTTCAAAACATTATTTGACAAAAAAAAAGATAAAGATCAACATAATTGCATACATTTTATGTGTGCGATTAGCAATATAAGTCAAATATTATACAAATTATTGATTTATGGGATTTATGGAGTTTTAATTATAATGTTATCAAATTGATATAAATTAAGAGCCGAGTGGTGGGGGTTCGAAAGTGGTATCAGGAATGTCCTGAGGTCGAACCCTCCTGTCTTCTACCCCTTCCCCTTTGAGTGAGTGTGTGCGTGTGTATGGGGGTATTTTCCGGTTGACATCTATAGGGTGTCCCGAGATGATTATATCAAAAAAAAAATTGATATAAATTAACCAATGAAGAATAGTGATGTGGAATATTGAACAAAAATAAAACTAACTAAGAAGATCCATAAGTTGTATTAAAGTTACAATAAGAGATGGATATATATCAGTTTAAATATCAATTTGATTTTGATTTTAAAATATATTTCAAGCATCAATTTGATTTTGATTTTAAAATATATTTTAAGCATCAACTTGGCATCTTAAGAAGCAATCAAATTTTACTTGATATTTTTAATAAAAAACTACATTTCATGAAAATTGACAACAAATTACAATATGGAATTTGTTGAAATTAATATAAATTATAATATTTGTTATCAAGATCCACACTTTAAAATGTGTTTATATGTTTTTTGTTTGTTGATAAATTAAATGTTAAACTATATGTAATAAAAATTCCGAAAAGGAAAAGTTACATGATGAATGTTGATTAATAGCTTGATTGGATATGATAGATTTAGTTTAATAGACCTTACAAATGTAATTAAAAATTAGAGCTTATAGGTAAACAATAAGTAGCAGGTCATAATACCATATATTGTAGGTTACAAGTAAATGTAACATGTAAAACAAGTAACATGTAATGTAATAAAATGAGGGTACATAACGTTAAATTGTTAACATTGCCATACTTAGCCTTATACTTACTCCACACTGTATCCAAAGGCTTCCCCAACATGCAACTCCAGAAATAACTCATCTTTGTAAACTTCCCTCATCTTATTATTCAATTCCACAGTAAACCCATCTTGTTAGAGAGGGGGGAAGTGGGGAGGTTGAGGGTCTAAACCAAATTTGCCTTAACCCTACCCATCAACTCAAAGGAAAAAAAACAAAAAAGAGAAAAAAGAACAATCTATAATGAGCCCCTTCGAATGGACCTGGCCCGTCAAATTTCGGACGAACTCTGATACTTAGCCTTATACCCCGTCCAAAGCTGCCCGACCGTCTTCCCCGTCAACCCGACAAAGAAATCCTCCGAAAAATTCTTCCTCATCATCTTATTCAACCCGGCAACAAACCCCGGTTTCAACCCTTCACAATACTCCAAAAACCTGGCCGTAAAATCATACCCCTGATCCCATCTCTCCCCCTGCCCCGGCTTCGCAAAGCCCGGTGGGTAATAATTTGACTTCAGTATCATATAATCCGCAATCCCTTCCACCAGGCCGATGGGCGTTTTCCCCTCGCCGTTCCACTGGAAAACGTGGGTCATTTCATGGTAGAGCAGAGAAGTGAACTCCCATTTCACGTCCCCGTTGTAGCCCTCCAAGTATATCGAGCTCACATTGATATTCTCGCCGGAGGTTATGGCTTCTGCCCCTTTGTACTGTTGTATGTATACGCTTACTAAGGGCACTTGTTTTCTGTCTTCTTCGGTGTTCTGCTGGAATGTGTCCCAGATGAATTTGTTAATTTTTTTCATGATTTCTTCGGTGTATGGGATCCCGATCTCCCTGTTGAAACGGGAGCCGCCGGGGGTGTTTGGAGCACTGTTTATGACTTTATATTGGACGGCGGATGCTGTGGGTGGAAAATGTGTTAGGACTTGGAACAGAAAGTAGAAGAAAATGAAATAGTTTGGTAAGTTTTTCATGGTTGATGGTGTGCTTTTGCGCGGAGAAAATTTAGTTGATGAGGAGTGTATGTTTAAGAGGGATATATAAATATATACATATATAATACACTATCTTGATTTACGTATCGGAGATAGAGCAAGTGTTTCATCTTATTCAATGACATTTATTTTGTACATTGATATATATGTACTCGAGATCCAATGTATAGTACACCGGATATAAATGTCATATACACCGGATATAAATGGCATACTGCAATTATGCGATTTTAGCTAAATACTAATTAATGGTGTTTTAAAATTATTTGAATTCTCAAAGAAATATTCATTGGTTAATAATGCATAATTTTAGGTAAGTAACGGAATGAAAAATTTATTAATTATAATGCATAATATTAGAAGTTAAATCTTGATTATCGGTTTAATAAAGTTGACTGCGCAAATGAAATCGAAAATTTATTTGAAAGATTAAAGAGCTCCAAATGAAAAACTTTTATGAATTTTTGCACATCTTTCCATAAAGCACTTTTTTGAGAGTATCCTATCAAGTCTAACATGAAAGAAATTTCGGAAATTAATGCTTATGTTTTGTGGGTTTTCCAATTATATTGACGGATTCTGTTAAATGCAATCAATTAATTATCACTACAAGAAAAAATGATATTTTCGGCGGATTTTCGGCGAAACTAATTAATTTCGGCGGAATTTCGGCAGAATGAATCCGCCGGATAAATCTTGGTCACTTTTCAATTTTCGCCGGAATTTTGGCGGATTTTCGGCCGATTTTTTTTTTTAATTAAATAAATTTTCGGCTGGAAATTCCGCCGAAATTATTATTTATTTATTATTTTTTTAATTAAATATATTTTCTGCCGAATAATCCGCCGAAATTTATTGTATATTTTTCAAAATAAAATTGCAAACGCCCAACCTAGGAGTCGAACCCGGGACCTCGCACCAGCTCATACGCACGTGCGTACACGCGCCCGAAATTGTCCCAAGTTTTGGAGCCGCTGGGAGTTGAACCTTCGCCTCCTTGGTTGGCAAACAATTCTCTTACCGTTGAGCTATCATCAATTTGTTTTCATAATTCATTATATTATATATTTACAGCAGACAACAATTCAAATAAAAATAATAATAATATATATATAATAATAATAATAATGATACTAATAATAATAAGTCTTTTATTTATTGAAAATTTTAATATTTTTAAATTTTTATAAAATTTATATATATAATACATAATATTATAAATATATATATAGAATACAAAAATTCATTTAATTCTAATTAAAATAATAATAATAATAATTTTATAATAATAATTCAAATAAAAATAAAAATTTTAAATTTTAATATATTTTAAAATTATATAAAATTATTAATATTATTTATTTAAAAAATATTATTTATTTAAAAAATACAATTTTTTTTAATTTTTCGGTGCACTTTTTCAAAAAATATTACTTTTTAATTATTTTTTATTTAAAAAATATTATTTTTTATTTTTTATTTTTGAAATTTATCGGCGGAATTTTCAGCCGAAAATCCGTTTTTGAATTATTTTTTATTTAAGAATTGTTATTTTTTATTTATTTAATTTTTCGGCTAAATTTTCCGCCGAAAATTTTAAAAATTATATTTTTTTTTTTTTAATTTTTTGCTGAAATTCCATCGAAAATCCACCGAAAAATTTCAACAGAATATTCCGCCGACAAATGGGCGTTTTCTTGTAGTGTATGCCAATTTCCATACTTTTTGGTATGAAAAAGTTTTATAATTAAACCACTATCTCTTATATATGAAGCAAACATTCAATGCATATGATTCGAATTGTATATTATTTCATCGCCAATAAGGCTTAGCTCAAGTGGCAAAGTTAAGGCACCAGGACTTATAAGGCCTAGGTTTGACTCTCCACCGACACATATGTAGCCTTTATTCATACCTTAATGATAGTTTGTTGATTTATTTGTTATAGAATTGTTTGGTTTGTAATGATGTGATATGGTTTGGATATGACGTAAGTTTGATTAGTATTCTCGAAGTTATTAATATAATCGATTGATGTAATTTGATTGATAAGTATTTCAAAAAAAAATGTTCTTTCATTAAGAACAATTCTCCTATCTACATCTATATCTATACTTGTATACATTTAAGAGTGCTTTTTGACCGCAATTGTACTATTTTGACTAAATACTAATTTCTGGTGTTTTTTTAATTATTTTAATTCTCAAAAAAAATTTCATTGACTAATAATGCATAATTTTAGGAAAGTAACGGAAATGTTAAATCTTGATTATCGATCTAATAAAGTTGATCGCACAAATTATGAAAGCAAATTTTTATTTGAAAGATTTGAGAACTCCAAATGAAAATTTTTGTCTAATCTAATGTAATATATCTAATATATATATACAATTAAGTACACCTTATGCATTCATCCCTTACTTATGTGGACAATGATATAGACAAGTTGTCCTTTCATTATTTTAGTGTCTAAGACGTGTTTTATATTTACATTTTCAATCTTTAATTCACTTTAAAACCTTTTTATAATTAAAATTATCTAATTTCATTACTTTCAAGCATATTTATGTTTAACTCCTTAAATTACTCTTTATTACTTAATTATTTTTTAAGCATAATTTATAATTATATCCATTGATTAGTTTTTCTATAATCAAGCAAACTTTAAGATTTTGTGTGTGTCTGTGTGTGCGCGCGCGCGCATGTGTGTGTCTACATTTATATTTTACTTTGACTATTTCTCCTTAATCAATTCCTCGTATTCTTATACATTATGTCGTATCTATCTATACATATAATGTTATATATATTTGTATATATATTCAATATTCTAATCTAATCAAATATATATATATATATATATATTTATACTAGCAATACCGCACACTCTACGTGTGTGCATAATATAAAAAATATATATTTCAATTTAGTATTTAAATTTTTTTTAGGATGAAAATATAACTATATTATTAAATTTCTTCTATAAGAATAATTTTTTAAAATTATTTGAAATAATTTATTAAATTATAATAATTTAAAAATAAAATAATTATATAAAATAAAATTATATGATAAAGAATAAACACAAAAAGAAAAAAACCAAGCAATTGTTATTAGAGAAAGTGGTTTGTGGGTTGAGAACATGGCCTTTTTGAATTGGATGTAATATTACAATGTTGACCTTTTTATTTGTTTATTTATTGCATGTGTTTATTTATTAAAAGGGTAAAATTACCACATCAAAGTTTGGTATCCGAATTAAATCAATTTCAAGTGAATTTTTAATTTTAGCCACAATTTTACATATCTCTATTTAAACCACATAAAATTGAAGGGAAAATTTTATAAAATCACATAAATAACCATCAGTTTGTGGACAAAAATGAGTTTCTTTTTATAATAGTATAGATATATATATATATATATATATAATGATATCCACATTATGTGTTCACACCACTAGAAAAAAAGCAATTAGCCACGAAAAAAATCCATTGACGTGCAATATTATTGATAATTTACAACATTTTCAGTGTAAAATTAGCCACGGCTTGGTCAATCCATGGGTACGTGGTGGCCATGGCTAGCCCGTTGCTAGCTGTTAGCCACGGTCTAGCCGTGGCCACGGACTGTGGCCATTAGCCATGGAAAATCCATGGCTATTTTTTATAAAAAAAAAAAACATTTTCTTGAATCTAATGTGGTTTGAACTTTTGACATTTTGGTTGAGATTAAAGAATCAAACGACTACACCACTTTAATTTTTTGTTTAAGAATTAATTTTTTTTGTACTTAACTAATATAAATTATCTAAATAAATTTTTGAGATAATTTTTTTTTTTTGCTATTAAATTATTAAATATTGTTTATAATTAACTAATTACTAGTTCAATCACTAAACACTATTTCAAAGATTTGGAAAAAAATAAAGGACTGGACCATGACAAATAATATGAAACTAATAAATATATATATATATATATATATATTGCGGATTAGGCACGGCTTGGCATTTTCAGGATTAAGTGGCTGAATTTGGCCACGGATGGTCCGTGGCTATTAGCCACGGCCGGACCATGGCTAATGCCCATGTCTGGAATTTAGGTCGTGGGTAATCCGTAACTGAAAAAAACGGTAGATAAAAAGCCATTGCGAAATTTAGCCACGCCACTTTTAGCCATAGATAAACTTTTTGGCTAATCCGTGGCTATTTTATTTAGTCATTGATTTTTTTTTCCCAAATCCGTGGCTAAAAACTAGTTTTCTAGTAGTGTCATCTTTTGCTTATTGGACAATGAAGTGGCCAATTTGTCATTTCATAATTTTTCAATATAAGACAAATTCCATATTTACATTTTGAACTTCTAATTCACATTAAAATCTTTTCATAATTAAAATTATTTAATTCACATTAAAATTATCTAATACTCTTTATCTAATACATCTTAATTTAGCAAGTGAGTTTATTTTGATAGGTAGTTGGCTCAAAAAAAATGATAAGTAGTTAATTGACATGATTGAATGTACTATAAATATTTTGTAACATTCTTCATTTAAAGAAAATCACGTCTTATTATTTGAATTTTCATAATTGACTTTATAATTTTATATATAAATCTCCTTATTATTATTATAGTACAACGTATAGTTCTCAAGTCATTGTATTTATATATTGACATATATACATGGGATCTAGCCATTCAAGCCCGTCATTAATATCACATTAATATTTTCGTGCTTATAATGTGTTAATTCTTACCAGGACAATCTTTGTCACATATTCCATAATTAGTTAACTTCATCTTTTTTTTCTTGAATTGGTATATAATTTTTTTTTTATTCTATATGGCACAATAACTAAGCTAATCATTCTTTGAAAGTAGTATTAATTTCTTATGGTATTCCTACAATTTCTTTTTCTTTAATTGCTTTCCCAGTTTTTCATTGAAACATTCCCTTTTAAGTTTATATATTCTAAAAAAATTTCCTTTCGTAACAATTCACATAATCTTCCCCCTGTCAACCCCCACTCCCAAACTGAATATCAAATTAAGCTTGATTTATCATAATTAAACTCTTTTTTTATTTTCAATCAAGATATATCTGGGGGCATATCTAATTATAAATGATCTTTGATTGTGATATTCCTATTCATAATTTGAGAAATTATTAATGCGCACATGAAAGTTGATTTTTAATATTTTTTTCATTTTTCTTTTGATGCAGAAAATATATTGTATGAGGAATTAACATAACATCATTTTCTCTTTTTAGTTTATCTTTTTAACTTTAAAGTTTATTGTTTTTCTTTTAGATGTTCATATTATTTTATAATAGGAAACAATAATTTTCAAAATCAATTGATTTTGTATTCATTTGTTCAATATGAAATTCCTGACGTCAAATATATTTGGTGTTTGTAATATTTAGATTATTAATTTTTTTCAACTCAATTATGAATTTATATAATATAAGGTGTTTCTTTTTATTGCATTTCTTGATGTATCAAAAGGTTTGATGTGAATGACATATCTTCTCAAAACATCGAGAGTGGTTGAATAGAATTTTTTATTTTTTATTTATTTTTTTTGTTAAATCTTAAATAGGTTAAAATGATGATGAATTTCCATGCATTACGTAATAGTTAATTGTTATAATTTTCAAATATCTGCTAATGCACATTCGATAATAATAGCCAACTTCTTCTATTAGTAATGATTTTGTTTATTTTTTTAAATCCCAATATATTCCCTAAATTATAATATATTATTTATCTTTGAACTTATATAATAATTATGATTCAAAAAAATAATTTAAATTAATTACGTAACATCCTAGCCTAATTTTATTGTCAAAAAAGTATAGTCATTATGTGAATTATTATGCAAATTTTTAAATGATTAGATCATACTTACGAGTACAAATATATCAAAAATAAGGTTCTAAAATTATTTTAGTTCTAACTAAATATTTATGATTTCATCCAACAATAGCTAAATCTTTTAAGTATAAAAAAAAATTAAATGTATATTTTTCCAAAATCATATCAAATTAGATTAAAAAATATGATATTAGTATATTATTTTTTAAAAATAAAAAATTAAAACAATATCTTTTTTTGGTATATTGCTTACGTCTAATTTAATTTCGTGGATAAGTTAGATTCATCATTTTTTCCATATATGATATTTTCAAATTTAGTCTCTTTTAAGTTTCGTAAGTTACAATTATTTAATTATTGTATCCCATATATCTTTTGTCTCTCTTTTCTAGCTCTTCATAATATCAACTAATCCATTTTTACTTTTGTAGATCCTATGCACTGATATATTGTTCATTTTATATATCTGTGAAATATATTTAAAAGGGATTATTACATATTTTGTCCTGTAACTATGAGGTGATTGAATTTTAGTCTTTTATGTTTGACTTTTTTAATTTTCGTCCTTTATATTACAAAAATTTCAATTTTAGTTTGATTTTGCACTAAAATGCACGCCGGAGTTGACGTGGCAACAAAAATTCGGGATTTTTTAATTTTGGCGCCATTTTGGCTAATGTGGCGATGATATAAGCGACATGTTGTATTTTTATTTTAACACATGGATTTAAAAAAAATCAAAAAATTCACATATACACACTTAATCCACACACACACACACACACACACACACAGATGTGTGTATATATATATATATATATATATATATTCACACACACACACACACACATATTAATAAATTAATTAATTTGTTAATCAAAAATAAATTAATTAATTAAAAAAATAAAAATTTTAAACTTGAAATTTAAATATTATTATTGTTGTTGTTGTTGTTGTTGTTATTATGTAAAAATATTATATAAATTTAATAAAATTACATATTGTAAAGTATAAAAATTAAAATTAAAATATAAAAACTTCATACACTTCTTTTTCAAAAAAAAATTAAATTATATATCATATCTTGAAAAATTAATTAATTACATGATTAATAAAACAAAAAAAAAATCCTAACCCCTCTTCTTCATCTTCATCTTCATCCACCCAGCTATCCAACCCAATCCCAGCTCACCCAGCGCCCCTCCCCCTAACGCCACTTTCCCACCAGCACCCGCCCCCCTCTCCAATTTCCCCCTCCCCTCGATCCAGCACCAGTCCACCTCCTCGATTTTCGCTTTCCCTCAGCCCCCCAACACCCAGCCCCCTCCTTACACTCCAATTTCCCCAACACTCTCCCCCGTTTCTCTCTCTCTCTTCGTCTCTCTCTGTATATATGTGCATATATATATATATATATGTGTGTGTGTCTCTGTGTGTGTGTGTGTGTGTGTAGATATATGTGTATATATATGTAAATAGATACATGTATATATATATTTGTGTATATAGATATGTCTCTCTCTGTATATATATATATATATACAGATATATATATATATGTGTGTATATATATATATATGTATGTGTGTATATATATGTATATGTATGTGTGTATATATTGTGCAAAATTAAATGTCATGTTTTATATTGTTTTTCCATTTTCTTTAATATAATGAATTGGCAGTCACATTGGATAAATTGAGGAAAAATTGCAAAACCCCCAAATTAATTTGACACATCACAACTAACGAGGCTTATGCCGGCCATTGAACCTAACACGTCAGCTCTAGCGTGCACTTTAATCCAAAATCGGACTAAAATTAAAATTTTTGTAACATAGAGGACTAAAATTGAAAAAGTCATACGTAAAGGACTAAAACTCAATCCCTCCAAACTTACAGGATGAAAAACGTAATAATTCCTATTTAAAATACACATATATTGGAAAAATATATTTGTAACACTTTTTTTAGTATTATTTTTGCTTAAATTATATATTATATCAATATTTCACAGCCTTTTAAAAATAGATTTTATCTCCTTTTTTATGATTGAATATAAAATAATTACTTTATAATCAAAATACGCACTTCTTCATAATTTTATTTTTCTTTTATTAAGTAAAATATCTTTTTTTATATATAATTATTCTTTTTTGTAATACTCCCTTTTTATCTAACAAAGAACCTAAAATATATACTTCGCAGAGTGACTTTCAATTAATATAAATTTCAAAATTCAAGATAATTTTTATTATTTAGATTTAAATTTTCAATTATATTTCCTACAAAAATAGGTATGAACATATAATGTATTCAAATTCTATGTATTTCAACTAAGTAGTATAATAATATTTGTTTCTAGATTTGTTTTTTCTATGTAATACGTGTTTTCTATATTTTCACAGAGAAAAACTTTCTCTCTTTAGATATATATACCCATCTGATATATATATTTAAAATGGAGTCCACCTTATGTATCCATCTCTTGCTTATGTGGATAATGAGGTGGACAAGTTATCCTTTCATTATTTTGCCATATAAGACATTTTCTATATTAACATTTTGAGACTAAAAATCTTTCCTTAATCAAAATTGTATTATATCATTATTTTCAAGAATATACCAACAAGTTGTTGGTCGAGTGGTAAGCAACTCTGATCCCCGTAAGGATAAGAACACAAGTTTGAATCTCGAAAAGCGCACTTGTTGGGAGGGAGAGTAACCTTTAATGCTCCATCCCCCGAAATTATGAGAGCAATGTCTCCCGCAATTTATCCTGACCAAAAAGCAAATTATTTTCAAGCATATATCTTTAACTCCTGAAATTACGCCATATACTTAATTATTTTCTTAAACATAATTTATAATTATATCCATTTAATAGTTTTTCTATTTTTAACTCTTTATCAGTTAGTGTAAATCTTTAAATTTTGTGTGTGTGTGTGTGTGTGTGTGTATATCAATGTGTGTGTATGTGTGTGTGTGTATGTGTCTGTGTCTGTGTATGTGTGTGTTTCTCAATATGATAACTTTTGTATTGATTTTAATAGTAATATCCTTAATTATTGTGTAGGCTTTTTACATTTAATTTTAAAAATTATTATTTTCTTATTTAAAATTCCTTATTTTTGATATATCATTTATTTTATACCTTTGTAAAAGTATTTAAAATACACATAAGTCTGAACGTATAATTTTAATATTTTTTTCCTTCGTCCAATTATGTCTGTTAAATTACATATCATATCATATCACTATCTATCAATATTTCTTTTAGTTTTATGAGTGTGTATATCAAAATCATACACTTATACTATCGTTAGACTTAAGCAAAATACTAAAGATGAGTTTATATGTTTGAAGAACAAAATATAAAAATTTAATATTCTCTCTAATAAACATAAAATTGACCCCAAATTAATTTTATGAAAACAAAATTATAAAATAATTTTCTAATACATCTTAATTTAGCACGTGATATGATTTTGATAAGTAATTAATTGACATGATCGAATGTATTATATATATTTTGTACAATTCTTCATTTCAAGAAAAACGCTCCTTATTATTTGTATTTTTCATGTGCAATTGTCCAATTGTCTAATTTTGTATATGTCCTGTTATTATCGTTATAGCAAATTATAAATTGTTCAAGTCCTTGTATTTATAGAAATCTAATAAATATTTGAAATAGAGCCCACCTTATGTGTCCATCCTTTGCTTATGTAGACAACGAGGTGGATAAGTTATTATTTCACTATTTTGTTATGTAAGACGTTTTTCATATTTACATTTTCAATCTTTAATTCATATTAAAATCTTTCTATAATTAAAATTATCTAATTCCATTATTTTCAAGCATATTTATGTTTTAAAATAATTTTTTAAAACATAATTTGTAATTATATCCATTGATTAGTTTTTCTATGATTAACTCTTTATCAATTAATGCAAAATTTTAGATTTTGTATGTGTGTGTATATATAATCCAATCTAATCTAATCTAACTTTATATATATATATATACTATTATAAAAAGAAAGCTATTTTTGTCTCACAAATGGCGCTTATTTTTGTGATCTTACAAAATTTGCCCTTCAATTTTACGTAAAATAAATTAGATATGTAAAATTGTCGCTAAAATTGAAAATTCACATGAAATCGATTCAATTTGGATACCAAATTTTAATGTGTCAATTTTATCCTTTTCATTAGTAAACACATACAATAAGTAAGCAAATAAAAAAGTCAATATTTTAATATTATATTCAATTTAAGAAACCCATATTTTTAACCAACAAACCACTTTCTCTAATTATAATTATTCGATGGTTTTTTCTGTTTATTCTTTATCATGTAATTCTATTTCATATTATTATTTTATTTTTAAATTATTACAATTTAATAAATTATTTCAAATAATTCTTTAAAAAGTATTCTTTTTAAAGAAATTTAATAATATATTTATATTTTCATCCCGAAAAAAAAATTTAACTACTAAATTGAAATATATATTTTTTATATTTTGCATACACTATAGGGTGTGAAGTATTGCTAGTATCTATACAATTATTAAAAAAAAAAAACCCACTTTTGTATCTAAAATGGCAGTTATTTCTTGTATTTTAAAATTTTAGCCCTTTAATGCTTAGTGAAATCACAACATAATTATAATACTGCGGGCAAAATTGAACATTCCCAACATGTTATCATCAATTTGGATACCAATTTTCATAATTCCAAAACTTAACTTTCGATATCTTCTATACTATGTATGAAGTAAGGTTAAAAACGTAATACACCACACTAAACTAAATCCACATTTTAAGGAAAACCCGCATTATGGGACTGAAACTACCAAATAATTGATGACATTTGAACAAATTAGAAGTCTAAAAGCAAAATTTATCTTATTTATCTATTGAAAGCATTTTACTTAAAAGTAAAATTAGTAATAAAAATACTATAAATGTTTTGGTATTTTGCACTGCAAAAAAACCCCACTTATTTTAATTTAATCGATAAGATAAATTTCATCTCTCTCTCTCTCTACATATATATATATATTCTCTCTCTATATATATATACACACTCTCTCTCTCTATATATATATATATACTCTCTCTCTATATATATATATGTATATTCTCTCTCTCCCTCTCTCTCTCTCTATATGTATATATATATATATATATATTTATAAAACAAAAGGAGGGCTTTATTAAGCTAGAAAGTTTATGTGCGGCAAAAAATTCAAACCTTCAAGTTAGAGTTACTTAAATTTTTGCAATTTTATAATATGTGAAAAAAAATTCAAATAAGATAGTTATATGATTAAAATAAAAAAAAATAAAAATATCACGTTATAATCGAACTCTTTCATAAGGTCCTCCATATATATATAGATGCCTTCATCCTTTCAAGAAAGTATAACTCAAGTTTTCCACAGTCACTACAAAAAAAATTGATTTATTGTGATGAAAATTTTTGTGACAAAAAATTCAAATTTCATCACAAAAGGTTTTTTGTGACAAAAAAAATTCGTCACAACTCCCTCACAAAATCCCCCTTGCATTAGGTTATTGTGACAATTTTTCTATTCGTCACAAATAATATATGTGACGAAGTGTTATTTCCTCACAAAAAGTCGATTTTTTGTGACAAATATTTTGTCACATATAATCTGTCTTTATTTTAAAAAAAATAACTCCCCTCCAGCAGCCGGCTTAGCCTAGCCGCCCCGCCTAGCCGAGCCACCCGCCGACCGCGTGAGCCACAAATAACTACTCGTCTATTTTGCGCAATTGAGAACTTGAACCGGCGTCCTCTGAGATGCCAAGGTAGAGGCTCTACCATCAGGCTATGTAACATGTTTGTGTAGAAACTTATTTGTGTTTACTTATAATAATGATACAAAATTCTTAATTTATAAATTTTAATTTTGTAAATTTATTTATTAAATAAATTCAATGATAGATGATCATTATTATGTGAGAGACTATATATATACTTTGCAAACATGACCACATTCAATGTGTGTGAAAAAAACAAAAGAGAGATATAATTTAGTTAAATTGTTAAAATTTTAATAGCATAATAATTTTTTTAAATTCAATTTTCGATATAAATATATATATATAGATATCTTTTTTAACTGCTTTAATTATTTATACTATCTACTTGAATTTTTAATACATTCATCAAATTTATAACGAGCAAAAAAAATTAATTAAAAATAAATAAAAATATATAAAGTAGAATAAAAGTTTGGAAAGAAGAATGCAAGAGATAAGAGAGAAGAGAATAGAAAAAAAAGAAAAAGAAAAAAATAAGATTATGCTCATACTTTTAATAATTGTATAAAATTTCTCACCAAAACTTTTGAAAAATATTTGTAATATGTACGCACATGTTGAACGTCGAATATTACCTATCTGGTTTTTAACTAACTAAGATTATAAGTGATAAATGATCATTATTATGTGTGACTATATATATATATATATATATATATTAAATTATGAGAATAAATTTTATTAATACTTGTATTTTTAAAATTTTTAAAATTTATTAATTTCTTAGCCACTATAAAAATACCTAAAAAAGTGAACATTATAAACAAAATTATATTTGGGGTTTCTTTTGATTCATTTAATTTTTTTTTAGGATATCATGGAAAATATTCATTTGATATTCTTGGACAACTTATTTTATAACATTTATTCATTTAATTTTTTTTTATCGAACTAGGAAAAATATTAAATTGATATTTTGTGAGGAACTTTTTTTATAATATCATGTTATTAACTTATTGTGAGGAAAAAAAAATCTTTTTTGTGATGAAAATTATATTTCCTCACATTAGTCATAGCTATTGTGAGGAAACTTCAATTTGTTTTAAAAACAGAATTTAATGTGACGAAATTATAATTCGTCACATTATGGTATGTTTATGTGACAAGATACAATCTCCTCACAAATATCTTGTCACAATAAATACATTTTTTTGTAGTGAGTGCCCTGTGTTGGCTCACTTAATCCTTATCATTCATTTTTCAACTTTAGCCTCTTTGGACCTCACTTGTCAATCGGGTAGACACTTCCAGTCCTTATTATCTCTTTCGTCTCGAACTCTTTGGCCATCCCTCTACTGTTTCACTTATCCTTGTTCTTCTTTCATCAATCTCGAGTTGCTTGCTAGTTGTAGGCATATAACTTCTACGTCTCCATTATTCTCATTCTTTCATAACTCTTAGAATAGCCCTTATACCCTAAGGACTTTATGTTTCTCACGTTTCACTTAGTCTCATCACAATCCTCGTATCATTCCAGAGTTGTTTCTTCTCTTTGAACTTGACCTTTCCCGTTGTCTTGGCTCATTCCACAGTCATCGGTAATTCTTTCATCCGTTGTCCAACAATAACATTGCTATCATACAACTAGATCATCAATATATCACAGTCATTTAACTTCAATACTATAACTCCAAAGAAATTCTTCCTCATCCACACATTAGTTAAGTATTCGACATTCCGGAAGTAACTAGTCAGCCACCCCAATCGCACCCTGTCACACCGTTAATGTCAAACATACATCCCAAAAGAGTTCAATCTTAATGTCACAACGTTAATGTCAAATATATATCCCAAATATATATTCCAGAAGTTGTCGCATTTGTTTTGGGTCAAAATCCGATTGGTTATTGTAATATCTTTCATAAAAGTGATCTTCAATATTGGATTATCTTTTTCGATATGTATGAACCTTTTAATTTGTGGTTTCATATAAATTTCTAAAATATTTTTATTTGTATATATTTTTATAAAATCATATATATATATATATATATATATTTAAAATGATGTCCGCCTTATGTGTGTATGAGTGTATCTATTCTTTATGTGGATAATAAGGTGGAAAAGTTATTTTTACTCCATTTGTGCAATTTATATTTATTTCCTTATATATTATATGAATATTTTGATATATGTTTCAAGCCACTAAACTCAATATCTTAATTGCAATTTTAAGCTCTTTCTTTTTTTCCCTTAATTTTGGCCTTTATATATAATTTGTGTTTTATATATATTGCAATAAAAAATTCATATAAATTGTGAACATGTTTAGTTGTATATTGTCAGCCCATTAATTATTTTTTATATCTAAACGTTCTCTATATTATGCCATAAATATATTCAACCAAATTATGCATATGTAATTGAGTAATCATTGAATGCCTAAATCTAGGATATAGATTGTATGGTTGATCGCTTATGAATTTGGCCACATTTCCGAACCACATTCAGATATCCACTTTTATCTATATTTGTGTCTCTATAGTAGTAGTAGTAGTAGTAGTAGTAGTAACAACAACAACAACAATAACAACAACAACAATAATAATAATAAGTTATGTATATTCCACAAATAAATTCATATAAATTGTCTACATAATCATCTACCATAAACCTGGTTGTAGTTTCTAATGTTTTGTGCATATGTAATTGAGTCATATTAGAAGCCCATTAAATACATAAATCATGCATATGAAATTTGTAGTTGATAATTTTAGTGGTTCATTTGTGGTGAACTTTATTTATCAATCTACATTACAACTAGTTTAGTTTATTAAATTAGTTTATACTAAAAATAACGCAAAAATACATTTAAAGACATACAGATCAAATAAATTTTGTATCATTTCCGTACTATCATCAATTGTTAAGTGCTAATTTATTTTATTAAAAATGTATTATGTTGTTTATATTTACTCTTAATTATTGCTATTTATTTATTTATTTATTTATTTTGTATGAATTTGAACAAGGTTAAATTTGTAAGAAAATGTAAAGTCTTCATTGAAAGAAATAATTGTAACTCTCGAGTTTGTGGTTAGTTTATTTCACTTACATTCTCACTTTTTTTTTCTATTTGTTCGTATATTTGTATGTATTTTTTTATTTAATTCAATGGTACATGAACTTCTAGGACAAATATATTATAATGCCATGTAAATTATTGCCTTAATTTATGTTTTTACTATTTTATGCTACCATCTATTTAGTACTATTACTATTAACATATTTAATGACATTATTGTCCTTAAAGTCAAATTCTACTACGTACTTATTATTCCCATTGTAATGTAGATTTAGAAATATAGCCGCACTACTTCAAAAGGGCATTGGAAGCAATTAACTATTGTAATTTAACCTATTATATGAACCATGTTTCATGCCAAAAGATTTGACTTATATATACGGCCTTATGATTTTCGTGAAATACTTATGCCATTTTTTGTTTTTAGAACCTTTGTTAAAGTTAAATTAAAATCAAAAATCCCAAACATTAGCTAAAAATGTCCTAAAATAGCACTTTTACTAAAAATATTTTTTAAAATTACAATTAATATTTAAAGGTAGAAAGATCTTTTTTTTTTCATCCACCTTTACCTATCAATCTCTTGGTAAGAAGATTTTAGTATCATTTAAGATGTTTCTATGACATTCTTCAAGTTACTCTTTTGAATTTTAAGCAATATATATTTTTCTTTGAAGTATGATTGTTTGCAAAAAAAATATATTAGTTCTTTGTACAAGGTAAATTAATATATGAGAGTTTCTTTTTGAAGGTTCATAGTATTAATATTTCAAAAATGCAAATGTTAACCAGAATTATGTCAAACTTTTTCATGCAACGATGTTAGTACATAATTTAATTGCAATATTTTTTTTCAATATTTCTATTTTTTTAAGAAATAAATATCATCACAATATATATATATATATACAAACACATACATGTTTATAACCATCACAATATGTGTGTGTGTGTGTATGCTAACATATATGTTTAAAAACTTATGATCAGTTTTAAAAACTTCTGTTGTAGTTTGTGAATGAAATTTTAAAATTTATGATCAATTTATCTTTTAAAAACTTATAATAGCATATAAATAATAATATTATTTTTCGTGCCGAGGTACAGGACAAATGCTAGTATATATTTAAAATGAAGTCCATCTTATGTGTCAATTCCTTACTTATGTGTACAATAAGGTGGACAAGTTGTCATTTCACTATTTTTCCATGTAAGGCGTTTTCATATTTACATTTTCAATCTTTAATTCACATTAAAATCTTTCTATAATTAAAATTATCTAATTCCATTACTTTCAAGCATATTTATGTTTAACTCCTTAAATTACTCTTTATTACTTAATTGTTTTTTAAACATAATTTATAATTATATCTATTGATTAGTTTTTCTATGATTAACACTTTATGAATTAGTGCAAATTTTTAGATTTTGTGTGTGTGTATATATGTAGTTATCTTTTACTTTGACTACTTTACCTTAATCAATTCTTATTATTCCTATATATTATGTAGTCTATATCTATCTGTCTATCTATCTATCTATCTATACATCTAATATTCTAATCTAATCTAATATATATATTTAAAATAATATCCACCTTATGTGTCAATCCCTTACTTATATGGACAATGAGGTGGACATGCTGTACTTTCACTATTTTGCCATGTAAGACATTTTTTTTTTTGTTAAAAAAAAAGACATTTTTCATTTTTACATTTTCAATCTTTAATTTACATTAAAATCTTTCTATGATTAAAATTATCTAATTCCATTACTTCCAAGCATTTTATGTCGGGGGTTTCTAATAAAAGATAGCTTTGTACTACCTAACATTAGGTATGGCATTAATTAATTACCGCGTGTACTTAAATTTAATAATAATAGCTTTGTGCTATCTAACATTAGGTATGGCCTTAATTAATTGCCGCGTGTACTAAAATTTAATTTCAATAAGTTCATATATTTTATTTTAATTAACTCGTTATATGCTTTGTAATTTAAAATTATTTTCCTTGAATCAGTCTGGTGAATTATCAAAAATATAGTATTTTTCTTTTTTAAACCTCCTCAATTTAAGGGGTTAATGAGGGGAGAATCCTAATAAATAGGAAAGTTAATCAATGCTAATCAATTTGTTTTCGCCTCTCTCTCTCTCTCTCTCTCTCTCTCTCTCTGTCTCTTCTCATTTTTTATTAGAGATCTTGTCCAACACATAAAGAGTAGCTAGATAATGAAAATAGGTACATATATAGATTAAACTATAATGAAATTTGTAAATAAATTGAGTACCAATGTTAATAGTTTTTAGTTTCTAAATCAAAAATTGAAAGATGGTCTTTCATATTAGTATAATTTTATAGTTATTATTAAATATTTCTTTACTTACTTAAATAAATTAAGCATTTATTATACAATCTTTGTTTAATTATTTAAAATACAAAAAAATTAAAAATACTACTACCAGTTCTCTTAGGATTTTCCAAAAAAAAAAAGTTTTTATTCGTGGTTTTTTCTTAATATCATTCTATCATATATTGATGCTTGATTTCGTAGTTCACCACAACAATGCCTCTATTTAAGGAACAAAAATAAATATATTTTTAATTATTAGCAACAAATTTGCACATAAATTATAATATTGTTTTTTCTTTTTTGTTGATAAATTGACATAATTATTGGTTAATGAACAATATCGTTATATATTATAATCATGCCACAAATTAATGTGATTAAGATGATATGAAGAATGATATTTACACAAAGGACAATATAAAAAAAATTAACTATGTAGAATTAAACTGTGATTCAACTACTTAATTAGGTGAAGGTTGATTTTCTATATTATTATCATATTAAACAAATTATTGTCAATAATAAGACAACATATTCATGCACATAATTATTTATTAAAATAAAAAGGGCCATGCGTTATTTTTCCTAAAAATGTTATCATTAATCATATAGTGATAAATATTTCAAAAAGTTTTTTTTGACAAGGATCAAATAGAGAAAATAGAATTAATACACATATTTTCAAAGTGTGATTAGCAATATAAGTCAAATGTTATACAAATCATTGATTTATGAGAGTTATGGAGTTTTAATTATAATTTTATCGAATTTATATAAATCATATAATGATGAATAGTGGTGTCATATATCAGTTTAAGCATCAATTTAAAATTTTAGGAAGCAATCAAACTTTTGTTGATATATTTAATAAAAAAATATATTTCATAAAAATTAATAACACATTACAATATGAAATTAATATATATTATAATATTTATTATTAAAATTTGAATGTTAAAATGCTATTACATATTATTATGTTTTAAAATGCTATTACATATTATTATGTTTTTGATTGTTCAGATGTTAAAATATAAGCAATAATAATTACTAAAAAAAAGTTAAATGATGGATGGATATGATAGATTTAGTTTGTTTTAAATTAAAATTTAAGTTTGTAGGTAAAAACAAGTAGCAAGACATGGCAACGCATTGTGGGTTATGGGTAAATATAACTTGTAGAACAGGTAATAGGTACTCCAATACAGTAAGAGTACCTAATGTTGAACTTTTTTCCAATTAACCTAATAATAGACAAACCCATTTATATTTAACTCCTTAAATTACTCTTTATTATTTTTTTTTAAAACATAATTTATAATTATATCCATGGATTAGTTTTTCTATGATTAACTCTCCATCAATTAGAACAATTTTTAAGATTTTGTGTGTGTGTGTGTGTATTTATTTATATTTTACCTTGACTATGTTTTCTTAATCAATTCCTATTATTCCTATACATTATGTAGTGTGTGTGTGTGTGTGTGTGTGTGTATATATTATAATGTTATATATATATATATATATATATATGTATATATATATATATATATATGAGTAAGCTCGCTCTTTAATTTAACTTAAAATCTTTTTATAATTAAAATTACCTAATACCATTATTTTCAATAATATATATCTATAACCCCTTAAATTACTCCTTATACTTAATTATTTTTTAAATATAATTTATAATTATATCCATTAATTAGTTTTTCTAATTACTATAACACTTTATCAATTAGCTCAAATTTTTAGATTTGGTGTGTGTGTATATATATGTATGTATATATTATATACATATAAATTTTTCAATATGGCAAGTAATGTATTAATTTTAATAATGATGTCCTTGGTAATTGTGTAGTCATTTCAGATTTAGGTTACGTTTGGTACATTATGTGCAGGAATTAATGGGTATCAACTTCATTAATATGTTTGGTAGCCAACTTAATGGCATGTTATTAATTTTCGGCTCATTGTCTAATCATTTACATCCCTATGATTCATATCCTAGGGGGAGGGTGGGATACTTATCCTTAGAATAGTTTCTATAGAGTGAACATTATTTATTTATATTTATACCCCCATTCTTATATAACTCCACAAAACCTACTTTTCTTTTTCTCCTTGCACCATTTTACGACATTTTGAACCAGAAAAACTTCGTAATGATAGTTCTATTTAATTCAAACAATCCTTTCAGTTAAATTTGTATTATTTTATGCACTTAATTTAGTTTTTCATTTTCTGGTTTTCTGCTAGGTTTTGGGCAATCAATTGAGCGCGAATAATTTGTGAAGGCAAAAAGTCTACTGTAAGTTTTCCATTGTGAAAAGCATTATAGCGAAATAGATTCAACTAGTAGAGCACTGATATTGAAGTTCATGATTTGTTCATTGGATTATTAAGGCAAAATGGTTTTCTTGTCTTTCTTTTTTTCTTTATCGATTGGTTTCTTGTTCATCTATGTTTCTTGTTCATTGTTTTTTCTTTTTTCTTTATCGATTGGTTTCCTGTTCTTTTTTTTCTTTCTTGATTGGTATCTCACTTTCTTGTTTATCTATAAGATTATATTCTGAAATAATTTTTATTTGATTGGTATTTTCTAGGGGCACTGATGATGTTCTCAAATTTCATGGACATAACGTTTGGTTCAAAATCCCATACAACATTTTTAATTCCATGACTTAAAATTTATTCTTGAAAATAATGAAAAAAACTTTATTAAGAAAACTGATATGTTCTCTTAATTTATTTTCTTTTAGATGAATGATTCAAGAAAAATATAAGAAAGTAAGAAAAAGACTATATATAGTGTGAAAATAAAGGAAAGAATAACATATAAAATGGGATGGCATTGGGGGGTTCGCAGATTGGCAATGGATGATGAGATTTGAAAGAAACTAACACAAGGCGGCTATACCAGTAATTCTAATGGGTTGTCACAAACAAGAAAATAGAACCGGGTGGAGAGTTATTTGACCAAGTTTGTGAGAAAGACATGATTAGTAAATGGGGTTGGATCACTTATCCCAAAAAAGGGGGGTTGAATTTGATAGGTAGGTATACTTTAACATATCAGGTTGCCTTATATTGTGGTCTCTCTCCCCCCCCCCCCCCCCCTCTTTCCCCTCTCTCTCTCAAATGCCATATTTTCAAAGGTTTTATTTGAAATGTTGTGGTTGTGGATAACAATGATCTATTTTCAATTTGATTACTCCCGTTCTTTTTTCTTTTTTTTATTCGTATGATAGGTCTGTGAGTGTTTAGCATAATTTGCCCTTATTGAAATAAATAGTTCTTTCAATGTCGTTTTGATTATTTTTTGCTAATTTTTTCTTTTATGAAACAGAAATATGGCTCGTAATAATCAAATCTCCAAGAATAGGTTAGAGGTACTTGTGGCGATTGAGGAAATATTGTGTGAGAGCATGTTCGTGTTAAAACAATTTTTAGTATTAATAAAATAATTGAATTCCAAACAACACAAATAGGCGGAAAATTTTATCAAATATGTGATGCACAAAATAATTCCAAAACAAATAGAACATTTGAAGGATTTAATAGAGCTAATCGATATAGATTGTTGATGTTGTTACTTTTATTTGCTAAACATATTATGAGTTTTGACATTGAAGTGTCCTTTGTTGGTGGCCAGTATTTTTGGTTTGTTGAAGACTTGTTTCTATTTTCCATTCTTTTGAGTTTGTATTGTTTCGCCATGCTGATCATCTGCTATAGCTCATTAAAATGCACAGCTCCAAATTTTTTATTTTTCTTGATTGAAGTTTTGACTCCACACGTTCACAAAATGCAACAATAGGGGCAATTTTTACTTCAATGTATATCAACTCCACTAGCTTTTTCATTTCTTTTCTTTTCTCTTTTTGTTTATTCACCTACAAGAACTAAAGTGGAAAAAAAATTTGTTAAAATTTTGTTGCATATTTAAAATTGTTAAGAAAGATTGAAAGTGAAGTCGTGATATTAAAAAATTTGTCTGATAAAATGATACTTGTAAAAGTCAAATACTAATATTAAAAAAATAATTTAAAGATGAAATAATAATATTAAAAAATTTGTAACATGAAATACTAATATTAACTATATTGTGAACTTCAGTTTAACTTATAACCAATTCAGAGTATATATTGTGGAACTTTAGTTTAACTTATGACCAATTCAGAATAATCAAGTTAAGTTATCCCCTTTTGTGTTAGTAGTTTTTATGGTGTTGATTTGAATTCAAAAGTTTAAGATGAAATACGAAAAGACAAACTTTAAAAATGGATTACCCTATGAAAATGGATTACCCTATGACCAATACTTCGATTTATTAAAATTGACGTAACATAATTAAACAACAAAAAGGACAAACCGTTACCACTTAAATAAAGAAATATGATGAAAACTGAACTATAGTGGAACATAAGCAAAGCATTCAAGCTCAAAAGCCATTGACAATTCCACCAATATCACTTTAGTTTAACAGGGTTGCATGAAGTTGAGCTCGTAACATCTGGGGGAGATGATTTCTTAGCTTGAAGAGACCCCATTTTATTGCCACGAGTTATTTCAAATAATTTTCATGGTGTAAAAAGAGTGGATTTTTTAGGAAATCGAGGAGCTTGTTTTGGGGTAACAAAATAAGTTGGGGGCAAATGGTTAGTGGAACAATCATCAATGTCAACAATCTTTTCCAGTTCATTTTCATATTGACCCAGCTTAATTTTTTGTGTTCTCGTGCACCGATCATCATGTTGACAGAGTTTCCATCATTATTGTCACTAGAGATATTGATCACCTCCAAAGCGGGAACTATAGAAGGGGCAATATTAGACTTGAAAATTCTACGTAAGCTTTCCCAAGCTGGCTCCCATTCAAAAGCATGATCTTTTGCAAATGGAATCCCCGGCAAACATTCAAAATAGAATATTAACAATGAATATGTGAATGATTATCAATAAAATTGCATGAAATTAAATAAAGTAGATGATAGTGGGATCCTACTTTAAATCGTGAGAAGAACAATTGCATGGGCGCATGGACTATATTATTGTCAGGATCCCAATAAACTTCTATTTTGTCCTTGATTTCTTTAAACAATAGGTAACGTCTTTGAAGATTTCTAAATCTATCTCAATATGCTTTAACACAAAAATCGGTATGAAACCTCAAATTGATAGCATCGCAAGCAGCAAGCAAGGAAGGGGAGTGATCTTCCCCACCTTGTCTATTTCTTATGTCCAAACTTCATTATAAAAATAATAACCTTGATTGAAGATCTTCAAGCACTCCATTTGAAAGGCTAGAAACCACAATGAATTAAAATGTGTTGTTGCGTTCTTTAATGTACATAAATTCATCTTTTCATGAACATTTCTATAGACAATATAAACATGTCAATTGTAAGAATAAATCTTCAAGATCCATCAAAATTGATTTGATTGTATATTACAAGAATTCAAAATTGAGCTACATAACATGGAAAAAGAATAGAATCTATTTTGATTAAAAGAAAGATATGAAATATATTTTTATAAAAATATTTACAGTAGTGGATCTATAAATGTTTTATTTTCTTTTGATTGTGTAAATTGATTTTAATTTGTCTATAAATCAAACATGATATGGTTCCGATTAAAAAATTCCATTGATTTCTTTTCCAAATTCTTGAAATCCATTTATTCCTCCTCAATTATATATTTTAATTAAAATCTTTACAATAGTGGATATATTCATGTTTTCTTGTCTATTTGATATTGTGTAAATTGATTTTAATTTCTCTATGAATCAAGCATGATATGCTTTCAATTAGAATTCTAGTGATTCCTTATTTTCATGAAATAAGAGAAAAGGGTATTTTGGAGATAGTATAAAAATTAATGGGTTTTTGGTACATTTACACTAATCCAACCTAATGCATAGCAACCTACCAAACAAATTTTAAGAATTGGGCATGGATACCAATCATCATTTTCTTTACTACCAAACAATAAAATAGATTATATTGATTAGCATTATTGATAAATTAATCACATGGGATACATATCATGTGTAATCCCATCGCCCTACAAAATGCAACCTTAATTTATACTATTTACTAGTTATAAGCCCCGTGCCAAGGCATGGGATAGATTTAACAAAATAAATAACATATATTTCTATAGTATAAAGGAGAAAGAATAATAAATTTGAAATATGTAAACTTATAAATAAATATAAATAGGTATTTGTGAACAGTCATTGATTCAAAATATCTATATATAGCAATTTCAAAGGAAAAAACTTGCATAAAATCAGAGTGGGGTTTCACCTATTATTAAAATAGAGTGGGTTTTTAGCATTTGAAATAAAACACATTGGGGTCTTATGGAATTGACCCCAAAAATTATATCGTATGAATGAAGAAATGGCTATTAAACATGTTTCTTTGATATCAAAAAGTAAAGTATCATAAATTTCAAGAAAAATAAAAATATTTTAAGTCAAATTCCAAATACATGGATAAAGTAAACTAAGCTAACAAAATCTAAATAACAAATAAATTAATGACAAATTTGAAGAATAAAACAATAAACAATATAAACAAAGGAAAATCATATAGAAAAGTGGTACAAATTGTTAATAAGAAAAAACTAATATGCTTAGTTGGCCTACCAAAAGTTTAAATCTAAGAATGAAAAAGTGGTACAAAAAAACATGTATGATTGAGATAGTATGTCAACTTTTCTTCAAAAAATATGTATGAGTTGTACATATACATATATATATATATATATGAAAAGTAAGTATGAAAATAGAATGAAGGAGTAAATGGAATGTTCGATAATCAAAGTAAATTATGTAGGCATTGAAATTCGACAAACCAATTCATTATGTATCAAATTAAATGAGTAAAACAATATAAAAAATCAACAAAATAAATAGAAAAGTAAAGTAACTTGAATGAAAAAAATTCAAAATTCGAAGAATAGAATAATGAATACACATAACAAAGATTAAAATTTAAAAAAAAAATCTATTAAAACCACTAACGAAAACATCTCTCAAAATATATTAGAAAATAAAATATTGAAAAGAAAAGCTAAATAAAACGCATGTTATTTGGATAGAAAATAGAAACAAAATGAAGAAGAAGAAGAATATCTCATGGCATGAAAAATTCAATAAATAATTGATAAATTAATATGCAATATGAGATTGAAATATGAAAGACTCGGTACATTTACAGAAAAAGAAGAGTTCAAAGTCGGGTACTTTCAGTCAAATTCAAACTCTTCTAGATAATTTTTGGAGTTAGTTAATTGATTTAAATTAAGAATATTAAATATTTAAAAAAAATTAAAATTCAAAATTTAGTAACCACCAAATTTATCTGAAAAAATATTGGATCTTTTGGATAAAGATGAATGATTACATATTTTAAGTTTAACAATATATATATATATATATATATATAACCCCATGCCAAGGCACAAAAAAAAAAGATATCTTTATATATATTTTCACACACACACACACACATATAAGTATTTAACCCCATGCCAAGTCATGAAAAAAAATATCTTTATATATATTTTCATAAATGTCTATAATAAAAAAATAAATTTATAAAAATAAATCGATAAATATATTAAAAAATTGCATAATAATAGAATATGTTTGATCTCAATATTTTTTCGTATAATTAAGGCAATTTTTAAAAATTTATGTAGAATCAAAAAAATTTAATTATTATTGAAGTAAATGATAAATATTGTAAATAAAATATTAAATTTGTTATTTTATTTTAATTAAATTTTAATCCAACTTATTTTAAATACTTGATAATTTTTTGATTTTTTTGGATAATCATAAATCACAAATATACATATTTAAATTCATATAAAAATATGTCAATTTCACATATTGCAAAATAAAATTAAGTGAGACTATTCACATATGCGCTTAGTTGAATAGTTTAAAGGCTTTTAAATTATATATCCAAGCTCTTCCAAATAATTATTGGAGTTAGTTAATTGGTGTAAATTAAGAATATTAAATACATAAAAAAAAAAAAGATTTGAATTCAAAATTTAGTTACCACCAAATTTACCTGAAAAAACCTTGGATATTTTGGATAAAGATGAATGATTACATATTTTAAGTTTAACAATACACACACACACATATATATGTGTGTGTGTATATATATATTCATAAATTTCTATTATAAAAAATAAATTAATAAAAATAAATTAGCTTTTTTCCAAAATAAATAGATAAATATACAAACAAAAATTGCATAATAATGAAATTTGTTTGATCTCAATATTTTTTTCATGTAATTAAGGCAATGAAGTTTTTAAAAATTTATGTAAATCAAAAAATTTTAATTATTATTAAAGTAAATGATAAATATTTTAAATAAAATAATAATTTTTTATTTATTTGAATTAAAATTGAATCTATCTTATTTTAAATAATTTATAATTGTTGGATTCTTTTAAATAAGCATAAATCACAAATATACTTATTTAAATTCCTATCAAGAATATGTATGAATTTCACATATGACAAAATAAAATTAAATGAGACTATCCACATATGCGCTTACTTGGATAGTTTTAAAGCTTTTGAATTATATATATATAGATAGATATAGATAGATAGATAGATAGATAGGTAGGTAAAGAGTTTACGAGGTCTAATAATTACCTTGGTCTGTTCAGTCTTTTAGACCCGTTAAACTATTTATTAATAGTATATATATATATATATATTTTCATACCTCCTTTGTCTTTTTTTAAATTTTTTATTTTATAGTAATTTGTTAATCTTATAATTCTATCTCTATTTTAAGCTATTTTTTTATAATAAATTTAATAATATATATATATATATATATATATTACAAAATAATTAAAAATATATAATAATAATAATGTATAAAATCTAATAAATATTTAATTGTAATTATTCATAATTTAAATATGTAATTAAATTATATATATATATATATATATATATATATAGTGTGCCCGCCGACTAGTTTTGTATTACTATAAGAGGTGTAGTATCACCTTGTATTACTATAATAAATTGGTAGCAAGAACACTGCACTAGAATTGGAGGTTGAGTTATATGTAAAATTTGACAATTCATATTGAAATTTTTAGCAAATGACACAAGGAGTGGTGTGCTAGTTTAAAAACATATATATGAGAATTTAATACTTATTTTTATATCACTAGTTTTTATTCTATTTAGACTTAATACATGGGGTTTTATGCACTTAACTCAAGAATTAAATCCATTAAAGAGACACAGATAGAATCTTTTATTGTAAAATGGTGTTTTATTTCCCATTGCATAATTCATATTTATGCCATATGTGTAAAATTAAATTCTTAATTATACATTTGATCTGAAAAGTTTGCGCTTAACGTATATCCATATATTGAAATAGAAGATGAAACACGATTTGCAAGAGTATCTCATGTGAAATAGAAGATCCATTTTAAATTTTCATCTATTTTTACAAATACCCACAAACAAAGAAGTCATCCAAAATATCACTAATCATTTTCCATTAGGTCACCTCCAACATTAATCACTAGCTATAGTTCTGATACTTAGCCTTATACTCTCCCCAGAGCTGCCCAACCGTCTTCCCCGTCAACTCCACAAAGTAATCCTCCCTATAATTCTCTCTCATCCTCTTATTCAACCCCGCAACAAACCCTGATTTCAACTCCTCACAATACTCCAAAAACCGGGCCGTAAAATCATACCCCTGATCCCACCTCTCCCCTTGTCCGGGCCTCGCAAAGCCCGCCGGATAATAATTCGACTTCAGGATCATATAATCCGCCATGCCCTCCACCAGGCCCACCGGCCCGTGGCCCTCACCGTTCCACTGGAACACGTGGGTCATCTCGTGGTGGAGCAATGAAGTGAACTCCCATCTCAGGTCCCCTTTGTAGCCCTCCAGGTATATCGAGCTCACGTTGATCATCTCGCCGTAGGTTATCGCCTCGGCCCCATCGTACGGTTGTACGTAGAGCGTCACGGCTTGTACCTGTTTTCGGTCTTCATCAGTGTACTGCTGGAATGTGTCCCAGATGAAGTAGTTTATCGTTGCCATGATACTTTGGGTATACGGTATCCCAATCTCGGCGTCAAAACGGGTGCCGCCGGGGGTGTTCGCAGCAGCGTTGATAGCTTTGTACTCGACGGCGGGTGTTTTGGCTGGAAAATGTGTGAGGATTAGGAGGAGAAATAAGAAGATGAAGGAGAGATGATTGTGTAGCTTTTTCATGGTTGCTGTTTTTTTTTTTTTTTGTTTTTTTTGTTGCCGGCAAATTTGAATTAGTGAAGATAGAAATTTACCATGGATATATAAAATGTTCTTCCTTTTTCATTTCTGAAATCTTGTTTTATGTGTTTATTGGAGGTAGAGATAAATTTGGTAAGCGACCCAATGACGTAATCTTATTCATTATATTGTTTATGAGGTAAATTGTAAGAAGGTTACGTACGGAAAATTCTGGTCTAAATTCAGTTTGACCGTACCTAATCGATCATATAGCAAGTGCTAATATAATTATAATATGATTGATTACTTTTCCTAAACTGCACACCAATCATACGATAAATATAAAATATTCACTACCTAATTAGTCATGGTATAACCAAATTCGATGCGGATAAGAATTTTGCAATGCATATATGTAAAACTGGATACCTAAATTAATTGGTGAAGATATTATTAGAATATGTAATGCTGTTGATTGGTTCTGTCCAGGGTCATGTGATATCACAGTGAAAAGACTAAGAGTGTTGAAAAGTGATAGCACGTGATTATATTCGGTTTAGATGGGAGTCATAGGACTCGAAGTTAAGGCACTATATTTTCAGTCTAATCCATAATCTTTCCAAGAGTTTGATGACCCAAATGTATGCGTAAGAAAATATTTATACATTTATATGCATTTATTTATAATAGAAAACATTAAATGAAATCTTATCTATCCGAATATTAGAAAATATTAATCATACCAAAAAAAGTATACAAGATATTGTAATTGCTTTACGTTTTCTACACAGATGCTAGTTGTTTCATTACATTTTTTAGAATTCTTATTCAAAATCGATTTGATTGTAATCAAAAAATTACAAGATAAGTATAATTAAACTAGTTATATAATTAGTCACCCCTTTTAAATATATATCAATCATATGACAAGTATTACATTTCCTGTTATATATTTAGTAGTTCGGATCTTCTAGTGCATAATAGTGTTACGTTTTTTATTACACTCATCAATACACGTGTCGTATATTGGTAAACGGTCGAGATAAGGAAAGAGAATCTTGATATTTTTTTTTCATATCATCATCTTTATATTTTTTCTTATCTCGATCGCTCACTAATACATATGTCGTATATTAATAAGTGTAATAAGAGATGTAACATAATTATGCAATATAAGATTATGCATTTTTAGGCCCATGATAGTCTACAACATTTCTAAAGTGCGTCGATGTATATGTTTCTATATGAGTGTCCCCCCCCCCCCCCCCCCCCCCGCCGCCAAGGAAAAGAAACAACGAAAGCAAAAGCACACTATTTTCAAAAACGCGTGGCTGTAATCCTTATGAAAAACCTTTTTGTATTAAATGATACTTTAATGCAACAACATTAATTTGTAATCTCATAATAAGATTAAATAATGAGCATTTAATCGTCTGGGTTTCAATAATCTTTGCGATAATTGCTATTTTTATTTGTTATGTTTGGAGTGTATATTTTTTATCTATTAAATATGTTCTCTGTAATTTTGATCCTATATATTTTAAAATATTGTAATTTCAGTCCGATTTCATTGGAATCCATCGAAACTCGTTGACGTGGCGTACCAAATTGTGACGTCACGTCAACGAGTTCCAATGGATTCTAGTAAAATCGGAATGAAATTGGAATATTTTCAAAATATATAGGAATTACAAGGTGAATACTTAACGGGTAAAAAATATACACCCCTAAACATAACAAATGAAAATGACAATAATCCCAATAATCTTTTATATGAAACAAGAACTATATGATAAATAAAAAAATTTAATATATTATCACCGCAGGCACTGAATGAATGAAATGAGTGGAGATCTTCCTTCCCCCTTCCTACCCTGATGGGAAAATACAAGATGTATACATGTTCTTGCTCAATGAGTTTAAGGAACCCAAAGGCTGCAGTCTTTCCCTGACTTTCTTGATTGTCGATCCACGGTCCGTTGCGAACCCATCATAGCTTAACCTATTGACTTGGAAAGCTTTTTCCATAAGAAAAAAATGCTCTTGCCATCAACCAAGTGCTGCGGACATATATGCAGTGACGGAGCCCCTTATTAGAATTTCAAATTTTTGCTCCCCCCACCCACCCTCAAAATAAAATAAAATTTTGAATTTTATATAAGTTATATAATAAAATTTTTAATTTTTTCTACTCTATTTTATTTTTGGTGATTTATTTTTATTCAATCTCATTTACTATAATTAATTAAATTCTCTCTCTTTTTCTTTCATCTCTTTCTCCTTTTTCTTGTCAAATTAAAATATTTGAAATTCTATTAGATTTACTTCTCTCTTCTATTTCAATTAAAACATCAAAAATCCTATTAGAATTTTTCTTTTCTCACAAACCATACAGTTTTTAACTTTTTCTTTAAAAGCTACGTACAAGAAGGTATTGTATACTAATTTTGAATTTATACATTTATTTATTTATTTATTTATTTTGGAATTCATATTTGTGTAAAGATTTGAATCTTAATATTAAACTTAATGAATTGTGATAGTTGTTTAATATTAAACTTAATATACTTTGATGTTTATTTTTAGGATATTGAACTTGAATAAACCTTACTCATTTGAGATTTCATATTTAATTGGCAAGTGATTTGGAGAATGTGATGGCGGAGAAAAAGAAAAAATATTTTTTGAGTTTTGAATATATTTTTTTATTATAAGAACAAAGAGAGACAGAGAGAAATAAAATCTATTTTAATAATTTTTGAGTTTTTGTTATATATCATTATTTCGGTTTATGTCAATTTTATTAAATATTGTTAAAAAATTATTTATTAATTATTTTTTAAAAATAATTCATTATCCACTTTATTTGCTTCTTTTGAAATAGAGAATAACTTGCTATTTTTTTCAGTATCATTTTTTGTAAATTATTTTGATTGTAGCACTATTTTATATGTATTATAGCACTTCTAATTAGTTGTATATGTATAAATATAATAACTTTTGTTGTTAATATTATATATAACCCTTATATTTATACATTTTAATAATTAAAGATCTCAAAAAAAAATCTCCCTCCCCCCTCTCAATTATATTCTTGGCTCCATCCCTACATATATGTGTCAATTATATTCTTGGCTCCATCCCTACATATATGTGTCGTGCCATACATGAGTTCATGACTTGTATTCTTAATCTTATCAACCAAAAACTTTATAACAACAACAACAACAACAACGATGAAGATGATGATAGTTTAAATTGTTCAAGATAATATAGGTATTTAAAAATACAAAAAGGAGGGCTTGTTGGTAAGAAGAGTTTTAATTTATAAAAAAAAAACTAAGATTTCAAATTTTAGAATATAGATATTTATCTAGTTATATCATCATATAGAAATGTGTTGTGCTGATTCGTAATTATTTATACTTTATGAATTTAGAATATTGATGTGATTGCCCATTTTTTTTTTTGAATTTTTTTTTTTTTTTTTGAAATTGATATTTTACAATCAACCAATTACATCAATAAGCTATTACAAATATAACATCAACATTCCACATGAAGATTAAATTATTATAATCAATCATCATCAAATAACCACAAAATACAACTACTATACAGTAGAGAGAAACTATTATCAACTAGAAAAAAAAAATTGAACCCAAAACCTTAAGATTGTTAGGCCTCCACCTTACCATCTAGGCAATGCCTCATCGTCAGCAATGTGATTGCTTGTTATGATATCATATTGTGTTGATTTATAATTATCTCTATTTTATGAGTACGTCTAAACTCTAATGATTTTATTAAATATAATTGATAGCTTTTCTGCCTTTTCATCAAAGCTCTTCATTAGAAAAAAATCTAATAACTCTAATATTCATGTATGGATTTAACGGAATTGCCTGCTCTCTATAAATAAATAATTAAGACAACAACAAAAAAAAAAAAACAAAGTAAAAATGAAAAAGAAGAACAATTCAAAGTTAATTCTTTATTTTTTCCAGCTATACTAAGTTGATATTAACAACTTATTGTTTCCAACACATCCAGCAACTTAATTTGCCGGCTCAATTACTCGAAAACTTTCGATAGACAAATTAGAAACAGAAATAGAGAGGGAGGAAAAAAAATGAAGCTTGGAGAGTGATTTATTATGAGCTTGTGGAATTAACATTGTTTGGGCGATGACCATAAATCAGCGCCATTAGAGTCGGCCACATGCAGGGTGAGCTCCACAGGGACAAGGCACAACCCTCTGCTTCTCAGATTCAGATCATCTTTTATTTTCTCACTCTGTATCTTCTCTCCATTAATATCCTGTCCAAATCCTGTTGGATTTTTTCTCCTATTTGGTGGTCTCACATATTTAATTTTGTTGTACATGGTCCGCTATCTCATTAATAAGCCCAATTGTGTGATCTATTATGAAATAAATTCAGTGGGCTTATAGAAATATTATATATTTTGAGTATGGGCCTTTTATGTGTAGAAGCCCGATCACACTCTGATTATGTTTGATGGGCCCATAATTAAAGTGTGATAATTAAGATGCATTAGGGCATGGTCCCTAAGCCATATAAAACGACGTTTTTCTCTTCTGCCCCATCTAAGAGAGAGAATATAGAAAAACTTACGCCGTTTTTTTCTTGGCTTAGAAGACCACCAACCCTAGCTCCATTTTCTTCTGCATCTGCAATGGATCAAGGTTAGTGATTATAGTCAAAAGCATTATTTGTTTATTTACTATAGATCCTGTGCTTAATCGATTCATAGGAATCGTATTTATCATATCTTGGATTATTATGTTTCAATCCATGTTATTTGATAAAGTTTTCAACAAGTGGTATCAGAGCGGGATTAGTAAATAATCAAATATGCTTTATTTTGATTTATTCAATTATGATTTGATGTTTTGAGCATGTTTTTGTTATATCTACAATATATATATTTATATTGGATATATATTGTGCATATATGTTCATATTCATAAATCTCTTTTGATTTCATATGTTATGTGGTTTTGTTTATATATTCATCAAAATTAAAAGAAATCGATCCGTACAGTTTTTTAGTTTTTTCGGATTGTTTTTTGATGATTCTAGAACAAAAATTGCTGTCCAAACAAATAATAAAAAAAAAAAGGAGGGGCAGTTAAGGCGACCACAAGACTCGAAATCGAGACCATTAGGTTACTCGTGCGTGCCCTCAACCGCTGGACCAACGTCCTAATTGGTTTGAGTTTCATATTTTTGTATAAGATTGAACCGCACTGTAATTGAAAAAAAAAAAAAAAAAAAAGTAGAGAGACCGCAGAGGCCAGCGTGTCTCGAACCTGGGACCTTGGGGTTCGCAATGTGCGCACTCAGCCGTTGGGCTGTACCTCTATTTCTGAACACCAATATCAGCACTCTTATTTGGACTTGGTATTGACGTGTCTCAGATCTAAAAGAAAAATATGAAAGCTGCGGTCAGGGGGTCTCGAACCCGGATCTTGAGATTGGCGGCGTGCGCACGCAGCCGTTGAGCTGTCACTGTGTTTGAGAACCTACCTTTGTTTGAATTTAAATTTATTATGTGGCTACTGTCTCTTAAAAAAAAAAAAAAAAAAAACATAAAGCTAATAAATAAATAAAAGAGGAGTGCCATGTACGTGAGTCGAACCCACGTGTGCAGTGGGGGAGAAGCATGGTCTACCACTGCACCCTTTCAGCCTTTTGGTTCTAATAGCACTGCCATGCACATTTTGTATCCAAACGTAGTCAGTTTTGTGCTTATTGTTACTATATTTTATTATTATAGCCATTGATGCTTTGGGTCATCTTGCAATGCTTCTCACAAGCGATGCTTGTAGAACTTGAATTAGAACTGTATATCGGCTGGAAACCCGGACGGCCAGACGAAAAGAGTCATCTTTGATGACTCGTGTCCTGGTATAACAACGCCACGTACAATTCGAGTTCAAAAATTATTGTATATAGTTTGCGCACTACTTGACCATATTGCTATTACAATATAGTTTGTGTATTTAGCTTTATGTATAAAGTTTCCTTTTGAGTAGTGCATTTGGGATTTAGTTATTGTGCCTATTTTGAAATTGTATAGATTGAACTAATATGTTGCCAAAGCAACCTCTATTAGGTAAAATTTATCACTTTTGAAATATAGACATGTTTCATCTATGCAAAACAATCGGCCCAAAGGAAGGTTATTTTGGCCAGATGGTTAATATTTATGAATACATTGTTCATACTCTTTTATCTATGCGAAATAATCGGCCCAAAAGAAGATTATTTTGGCCAGATATGATATTCATAAATATATAAGTTGTCCTATTAGCTTTATCTATGCGAAATAATCGGCCCAAAGGAAGATTATTTTGGCTAGATGATTTATTCATGAATATATGAATTTCGTGTTATTTTCTCTATGCGAGATAGTCGGCTCAAAGGAAGACTATTTTGGCAAGACAAAGGATAGTCATAAATATTAAAATTATCTTGGTTAACATGCTGGCAATTTGTCGGTCCAAAGAAAGGCATATTGCTAGGCCGTTTTCCAATTATGAAATATTTATGAATTATGTGATACCATTACGAGTTGTTATTTTTGTCCAAAGACTAAATAATAATGTCGTGTTGGGTATCTTAGAAAACTATCAATATTCATGAATTATGGACAAAAGTACCACTTACAAGTTGTTATTTATGTCAAAAGACTAAATGACAATGTTGTGCTAGGTATCTTGAGATGGGCCCACTTGCATGTAGTGTGTTTGATATATTTATTATTCACACTTGTGCATGCTTTATATGGTTGATTTACTTTGAGCATATTTAATTTTCTTTATAGAGTCCTTAATATTTGCCATTATGAATAACATCCCATGTGCTTAATAGCACAAACCTTAAGAAATAGAAAAATGCACTTTATGATGTGCTTAGTTGCGTAGACTTGACTATGTACATTAGGATTTGATAGTCCTGCGAATCTAATCATTAGTATTAGTACTATTGATAGAAAGCCGCATACGAGAAGTAGGATCAATCAAATCATATTAGTCTAATAGTCATGCAACATTTGAACTCCCGATATTCATAAGGGGTCATATTTTGAGAAAGAAAATGCCAAAGTTTCCAAAAGCAAAGATAGAAGACCGATTCGTTCCAGCGAAAGGGTCGAAATGGGCATTATCCTTAGAAAGCTCATTTCAATGCATTGTAAATGCAAAAGGAAACATAAAGAAGTACATCAAAGGATAGTCCAATCTTGTAATAAATATAAAGGTCCTTAAAGTTTGAATGTCCAAATACATTCTTGTGGACCTAATTTTAATCAAGAAAATGGATGAAGTACTAATTTGACAATAATTTCTCAATAAACTATTGACATTAAGAAATGAAGAAGGACTTATGTTAAAGAAACTGCAGAACTTGTGATATTTCAACATAAAGTGCAAAAGAAACACAATTCAATAATTATTTATTACTTTTGCAAGAAAGTTGGTCACATAAAGAAATATTGTCCCAATTAGGTTAATGGGTTTGCGAAGAATATTGACTTCTCAATTTTGTTTGTTTTATTAATTTGACTTTAGTACTTCATACTTCATGATTAATTAAGGTGTCTAGTGCCAATTGGTGTTAAAAGATACATCTATATAGAAAAAATGGTAACAAGACTTTATTAAAGGCTATTGGTATCCATAATGTTCTCCTGAATACTAGTTTGTGTTTGAATTTAGAGAAAAATTTTGATTACGCCATCAATGAGATGGAATTTAATTTCTATTTCCGGTTTGGACAAATCTAGATCCCCTTGTCCATTTGGAAATGGAATTTTCAGTATTTCTCTAAATTTAAACATTAATGAAACTTGTATTCTAGTTTGTTATATTGTGAATATTAGATACCGATAGCTTTAACATAAATAAAAAGACGCCTTTTAAAAGTAACTTTGGTACTAAAGCCAAATTGGATAATAAGAATTCATTTGTGTGATAATAGAATCAATTAGGTAATTTCTCTGAATAGAGAATAAATATGTTTATGTCAAAGGGAATTCTTGATTTTTTCTTATTTAAGAAAAATAAGTGCAAAATGAAGTAAAGAATCTTTAGAGTTGATGCATATAATTTTTATAGACCATTCCCTATGGTATCATGGAATGGATAACAATCGATATCAACTTTATTGATGATTACTCCTATGTGGTTATTTGTACCTGATTATTGAGTAGTCGTAATTTTCGCAAGTAACTTTTAGATGGGACACTAAAGTCTGCAGTTAATACAATAAAGTCAGTTCCAAACAAAATAATAACTAAGACCCCATACGTGTTGTGAATGGGTTAAAAGTCTAGCATTAGACACTTGCATGTTTGGGGATGTCCGGTTGAGGTTAGGCCTCAGAGGCCTAAGTAAAGATAAACTGGCATAAAGAACAATAGTTACTACTTTACTGGATACTCAAATCGAGGGACTTCAAATTCTATATGTCCTTTTTCAAAAGGGGAAATGCCACGTAAATAGAAGTTGTTGGTTATAGTGGGAGATGTCGAAATAGAAAGATTGTGTTTGAAGAGGAATGTGTTAGCATTCCCATTATGGTCACAGCTGAAAGGGATTGGATAGTTTATCCTAGTACTCTTCAGCTTGTAAGTTAGGATATTACGTAAAACACAACTATATTTGAAATGCCCACTAACCAAGTAGGGAATCATCATCTATTGAAGCTGATGAACCCCAACAACCTCAAATCTAAAGTGCCAATAAGGAGATCCACCAGATGAAGGAGAAAAATGATTTCAGATGACTATATCATTTATCTCCATGAATACAAATTTGATATGAGATTGCAAGATGGTCCTACATCTTTTAGTTAAATCAAATTGTGTTTGAATTCTGATGCATGGATCAAGGCCATGAATGAGGAGATGAAATCCATGAGGGGCAATGGTATTTGGAATCTTGTCAGTTACCATAAGGGATGAAATTCATTGGTTATGAATATAATTTCAAAATCAAACAGAATTCAAATGGTAGCATTAAAAGATACAAAATATGCCAATGGATTTACTCATAATGAAGGCATTGATTTTTAAAGAGGCTTTCTCGTCAGTTTAGACAAAAGACTCTATTAAAAATTGGTGTGGCACTTGTGGCTCATTATGATCTAGAGCTGTATCAAATGGACATAAAGATAATGTTGCTTAATGGAGATGTTGAAGAAACAATATACATGGTGCAACCGGAGAACCTTGAGTCCAAAGACTCAAAGCACCTAATGTAAATTGAAGAAGTCCATGAACTATCCGTCTAGGCATTCCATTCGTGATACCGAAAATCTGATTGGGTGATGACCCTTTTTGATTCAAGGAAAACACCTTTAATTAGTGTATATATCTCAAGATTAGTGGGAGCAAATTTACCCTTTTGGTGTTGTATGTAGATAATAATCTACTCGCAAGCAACAATATAAGCCTATTGCATAAAAAATATACTTAAATGCAAAAAGTCCATATTGGTAATGTGCTTAGCTATTTTGGTGAGCAAAATTGTGCACCAGGGGACACCCCTATAGCAAAGGGTGACAAAGTTTTTACTCCAAATTCATATATGCATGAGTATGTATGCATTATAATTTAGCATACTTAGTAGAGATGCTAGGCAAATATTTTAGTAATCCAAAATTGGATTATTAAAATAATGGGTTATGAAGTATCTACAAAGAATAATAAATATATGCTCGCTTATTGAAAATAAAACCATTTAAAGATTGTGTGGTATTTCAATTCAGTCGTTTGTTGGATGCTTGGATAGCAAGAGATCCACATTACGTTATGTATTCACGATAGTTGGAGGAGCTATTTCGAAAAAGTGTTAAGACACTAATAGCTTTTCAACTATGAAAGTCGAATGCATAATTTGCTATAAGACATCCAATCAAGGAATATAGCTTGTATTTATCACTAGATTGAAAATGATCAATAGTGTTGACATTTTGATAATAAGGTCTCCAAGCTATATTCGAAGAACAACTAGATTTTGAAAAAGTCTGATATATAGACATTAATTTTCTAGTTGTGAATAAATAAGTTCAGAGTATTCGGGTGTCAATAGAGCATATTAATACAAACTCAATATTTTAAAGCTCACTAAGGAATCACCACTTAAAGTGCTACGTGGTCGTGAAGCTTAATGGGTATCATGAGGATTTATGGTATGCTATGTTAGTGGGAGTTTGCTATTTGATTTTATGCTCTTTGTACACATTTTTATGATTATGTTCTGTACAGACTAAGGTTTCATAGTTAATTGAATATTCTGAAATAAGGATATTAACTTTCCACTGCGGTTTTGCATAAAGATTGGAAAGTGTTAAGGGACTCTTTGAGTCATAAGGTAGGACCAGTTGGAAATAGACATGATTGAGATCACGTTACATGTAATTTTCATGCTACACATCCATACTTGATCTATGTCATTAATTTTGCTGATATTGTGACCATTGTTCGGTTTAGTTACTACTTATGTGACAAAAACCGCTTTGATCCTATATTGACACAATTGATGGACCAGATTGTTTTGGGATATTTCGAGGTTGAGATGGCATAAAGTTTGTGCGCACTAAGGTTTCGGCTATGTACAATTTTTCGAAAAAATATATGTGGACCAAGTGGGAGATTGTTGGATTTTTTCTCCTATTTGGTGGTCTCACATATTTAATTTTGTTGTACATGGTCCGCTATCTCATTAATAAGCCCAATTGTGTGATCTATTATGAAATAAATTCAGTGGGCTTATAGAAATATTATATATTTTGAGTATGGGCCTTTTATGTGTAGAAGCCCGATCACACTCTGATTATGTTTGATGGGCCCATAATTAAAGTGTGATAATTAAGATGCATTAGGGCATGGTCCCTAAGCCATATAAAACGACGTTTTTCTCTTCTGCCCCATCTAAGAGAGAGAATATAGAAAAACTTACGCCGTTTTTTTCTTGGCTTAGAAGACCACCAACCCTAGCTCCATTTTCTTCTGCATCTGCAATGGATCAAGGTTAGTGATTATAGTCAAAAGCATTATTTGTTTATTTACTATAGATCCTGTGCTTAATCGATTCATAGGAATCGTATTTATCATATCTTGGATTATTATGTTTCAATCCATGTTATTTGATAAAGTTTTCAACAAATCCATCATTTTATTATCAGATACATTTTTGCAAATGGCTTTCTTTCAAAAGATGAAACTTAAGACCATTCACGCTCGTTCTCTAACAATGTGTTTGGCAGAAAAAAGAATACAAAGAAAATGAGAATAAAAAAAAATGGGTTGATTTTAATTTTTTATATATTTGTTTTGAATGATAGGAAAATGAATAAAAAGAAAATAAAAAAAGTCGCCTCATTTTTTGACTTCCATTTTCTGCTTGATTTTGGGTGAAAGAAAATTTGGTGGACCAATGCTAATTTTTTTAAATTCCTTTCACTTTTCCACTCGTAATAAAAAATAAAAAAAAAACTTTCCTTTTATATTCTTTCCTTTCACTGTCTTTCCCATTATTTTCTAGCCAACCTAACAAACCATAAAAGTTCCTAATTAATGGTATTTTTCAAATTCACTTTAGATTCCATCCTTTGTCAAATTTTCATAGCCATACAAGAGACCAAACTCCGTGCTTTGTGAATGATCGTATTTTTTAAAAAAAAAATTGGAGTTGTAGAGAAAATTATAAATAATTAGAGCACTAAAAGCGGGTTGTATTAATTTGTGAAGAACAAATGAAAACTAGTGGTTGAATTAAAAAATAATAATAAGTACATACTGAAAAAAGCACACCGGATGTACTTTAGAAGAAAAACTAAATAATGCAATGTTACTTATTTGAAGCTAAAAGCAAAAAAATACTGTTTTGTGTGTGTGTGTGTGTGTGTTTTTGCTAACATCCCCACATGAAGCTCCATTAATCAAGTATCTTCTATAGGGGTTAGCATAAAATCGTACTTTCCGAATTGTCAATATAGTTTAGAGAAAATTGAAGTACATGGTAAGTGGAAGTAGAGAGTTTCTGCAAAAGCATTGACTGCCAGAAAATTCGAGCTTATTTCTATTTAATTTAATATGTTCAGATTCAAAACGACCAAAAAGCTACAAAGTAAGGTTTTACAACTTATTGAATAGACCCCTCGAACAGAAAAATTGTATGCGGACCCAGTTTCGAAGGCAACATGTGCACCTAGCGATCATGATTCATTTCATATTCAATTTTCTCAATGGGAAACATCTCAATACAAAATGTGACATGAATCACAAGCTCACAGCCGTCTCGAGCCAAGACTTGGTTTATATAAGAATGTTACCTTAAGCAATTACGAGAGCATTACCACCTACTCGTTATATCAATCTTTTATCATTTTTTGTATTATTATTGATTTTCTTTAGTATTTTTGTATGAAAAATAAATACATAAAAAAAAAAAGTACTTACCGGACTGTGTAGCATGGCGGGCAGACGGGGCAGGTACGGAGAACAAAGGACCTGCACCTGATCCTGTAAAAATCTGATGTAACCTAATGCTTCATGAAGAACTGATGCCGTATCTGTCTGCACCAACCCATTATCTATTTTTACGTAAATTCATTCAAATTATTTACAAGATTGCGGGTTTTACATTAAATGGCCAAGTTTAATCATATTTTACATGTATTTTTTTAAAAAAAATAATAATGTTTAAAATATGACTAAATCCGAACCATTTGATGTATAAATATAACCCATATCCAATGCATATAAGGATTTTTTCCATTTTTTATATATTACAGTATTCACACCGAATAAGATTTTCTATTGTAAAATGACATTTCATCTCTTACTACATAATTTACATTCATATTATGTATATAAAATTACTTCTTTAATTATATACTTAGGCTTTGTTTGGTTCTAAGATTTTAGGAAGAAAGGAAAATGTTAAAGAAAGAAAAAGAAACTACAAGAATTTCAAAATTTTCTATTTTGTTTGGTTGTTAAAGAAAATAATAAGAAAAATAATTTCATTTTGTTTGGTTATTAATGTCAATTAAAGAAAAATGTAAAAACACATTCCAAAAAAATCCAAATAATCAATTAATTGCACAAAAAAAAATTTGCATGAAATATATTCAAATAATAAATTAGTTTAAGCAACAAACGAGATGAGAACTTGAAAAATGAGAGAGTGCTAAAGAGAATAACATAACTTTTCCTTCATTTTCCTCACCTAATTGGAAGGAAAATGATTTTTCTCAATTTATGCTATATTTTCTTTCTATTTTCTTTTCCTTACCATTTCTCTTCTTTTTCTCTAGGAATCAAACATTAGAAAATACTTTTTCTTCCTATTTTCTTTATCTTTTCCGCCTAAAATTCTAGAACCAAACACAATGTGAGCGTGAAATTTTTGCACTTACCGTATATTCATATATAAAAATAAAAAATTAAATATAATTTGTAATAAAAGATCTCGTGTGACATTTGCACACCACTAACAAACGACAATATAAAGCTATGTCGCTATTTTCATAAAAACAAGAGGTACCAAATTTTGTAATGTCCACGCGGTCACGCACCAACTTAGGCATTGTAAAGTCAATAGTCATAAACCCCTTTTGGCACGGGCCTTCCCTGTCTCCATATACATTTTCATAGTACAATATGGATTTTCCTGAACTTTTCTAGTGTTGCGTGTATTTGAGTTATATAATATTTTAACCCGAATTAAAGTTGATCGCATCAAAATTAAGACCAATAAAATGTATTGCTATCAATGCTATGTAATTGGTGCACTTGTGATGCAATTATGTAACCAAACCTAATTTGACAATTCCATAATTTTTGTTAAAGGATTAATATCATAAATTCAATCGGATTTCATCTAAAAATATTAATTTCAAGGCCATTTTTGTCAATATTTACTTAGAATTATTTTACAAAAAATAAATTTGCAGGTTAAAATTCAAAAAAAAAAGTTGCCTTTCAAATAAGTGTTTTTTTTATGAATTTAGACCACATAATTCATCAAAATAGCTAAAATTGCTACTAATTTTCAATATAAATGATCAAAACATGATGATTTAAACTTTGGTATTGTTTCAATTGTATAACAAGGACCATGTTATGTAATTTGAAATTTAAGCCGAATTTCAAGCCACACGGCTCATAAGAAATCTAACATCAAATCAAACATACTCATAAAGTAATTTCATGAAGTGTAACTGTATATGCTATATAATATGTAATCAAATATGTCCTTTAAGTATTAAAATGATTATAACTTTAAGTATTAAAGAGATTATAACTTTAAACTAGATAACTTTGAACTTGGTGCGGGTAAGAATTTTCCCTATTAGTGACGTCAATCCAAAATTAGATAACAAAAATTAAATAACGTAGGTATATGTAACTAAAATTAAGAAAATACGGACCTTGCCAAAGGGTGAAACTAGTTGTTGCAGCAACATGATTCTTTCCCCGAGCTTCTCTTTCTTAAAAACCTGACCATCAAAATACTTAGAAAATATCAATCAAAATTGAAATAAATTGACATGCAAATTTTTTTTTTTTTTGATAAATTGACATGCAAATTGATTACAGTACAAAAACAAATATGAACCAATGAAAATTGACCTTTGCATGGCCCGTGACAGAGGAATGTTCAGACTTGGGCTTTTTACTGGTACTCTGACTTCTACTCTGGGCTCCGCCATTCTTAACCGATTCCCTGCCCGACCCGTCCCTCTTCTTCTGCAATGCATACACCAAAAAGTAAACTTGAAAGACAAGTAACATTAAAATACCCAACTCTTGATTATATATATATATATATATACATATATACATATGTGTATGGTTTTAGATTTAATTAGTGAGTACTGACGCCGGGTTTAGGCAATGTAGCTGTGTCTATGTTATTAACTGAAGAGTCCGTGGATATGGATCCGGATTTCTGACCCGTTCCAATCACCCTCGGGTCACACTGCTTTGCATAGTCACCAAAACGCAACATTTCTGGAGAATCATTATTACCATCAGATATTGAAAACGAAGAAGTTAAAACAAATCCGTAACCCGTTGCAAGACCCGTAATTTCATCGTCAAAAAGCAGCTCCGGATAGCTCCCAGGAGCCAACCGGTCATCGCCGAACCCGCCATTACCAGCCATTTAATTTTTAATCACGAGATATTTTAAAAAGGGAAAAACTAGGGAAAACAAAGAGCTAAGGCTAAGCTCTGTATCCGTGTTATTCAACTGCTACTCCTGCTGCTTAGTTTCTCTCTCTCAGTCTCTCGCTCTCTCTCTCTCTACATATATATATATATATATATATGAACATTAGTGCCTTGGTTTTCTCAATCTAAGTCTTGGAATAGTGCTACGGTTGTTACTGCATTTCAAGAAGAAGAGAAGACAGAAAGACAGAGGATGGGGGCTTTGGTATTTTCGTTTTGAGTCAAAGTTCCGAGAAACCCGTGCTTTTATTTATCCAAAGCAAAACTGTGACCCGACCCATCGTATCTGGGCGGCCCGGCCCAGGTTCTTACACGACGTTGAGGGCGTGGCAGGAGCCAAGGCCGGGCCCAGTGAATGTGGGCCATTCGTCCCACATGCATGACATGACTCATCATCAAGTACATATACACTAATTAGTCACAATTGTAACCATAAAGGTATCTACTTATGTCTCGATAGTTTTGGGACACAAATTAACCCTACTCGATACGTAATTCCAATCATTTTTTCATATATTCTATTACACCCACTAATATATATCACATTAATATATATCACGTATAATAAACAGTTAAAATTTAGAAAGATAATCTAAGGCTTTTTTCGTTAATTTGTTTGTTTAATTTCAATTATTTACTAATATGCATAGCATGTATTAATAAGTGTAACAAGAAATACTACACGAAAAATATTACAGAAGATTTGAATTGAACTTTTTTTTGTTTTTTGTTTTATTTTTGTTTTAACTATCTAATTTTTAATTAATTGGCCAACTAATTCGGATTTAAGTCTTGTAAAGACCTAATATAGGGATGACTTTTTTAATTCAATTACTACATTCATAATTTCATGATTCAAATGTTGGATATTATTTAAAGGATCTAATATATTATCTTACTAAATTAATTGATAGTTTCCAAACCAAATTGATTGAGAACCAACTCAGAGCCAAAAAAAAAAAAAGAAAGAAAAGGAAAACAAGGCAAGGAAGTTGATGGTACAACACTCGGGCAAACAAGTCTAAAAAAAGTGTAAGAAGCCTGCAAGTAAATGGGACAATAGTCAAAAAATAGTTACTTATTGGATGATCTAAAGGGAATTGAAAGCGATACTTCGTTAGTAATTATTGATTGTAATTTGAAAATTTTATTTTCTAAGTCGCAATAATTTATTTTTGATTGTCAAGGACTAGGAGTCTCTTGCCCTGATTGCGAGACAAAGCCCCTATGTTACCAATGTTATATTTCGAATTATATAATCTGTACATTGATTTAATTAAAGAAGTATATTATAGTCTGTTGCTTTAACAATAAACTGATATGATCATCTATATTTTATTAGTTCCACTTATAAATATTATGGTTGAAATATATTAGATTTTATTAAAAATATTAATTTATTTTATATCATATAAATCGATCACCTTTCTAAATTCAATTACAAGTGATACAATGTTACGATTTAGGTAATATTGCTATAGTCATGTAAATGAACCAAGTCCAGATGAGCTTGGGCTTTTATTTTCATGTTCGAGCTCGAGCTTGAATCATCAAATAAATCAAGTTCGAGTCCAACAAGCCAAGGAAAAAGGTGTTTGAGTTCTGGTCGAGCTCGGATAGGTTCGAAATTTATAAATAAATTATGGGCTCCTGCTCAATTTAAAAATCAACATATTATTTATAATTATACATATAATTATATAAAAATACAAATAAATATTTAAAAAAAAAAAATTCATGAGCCTACGAACAAAATTTGCTTCGCTGAATCTTGGCTCGAAACTTATATGAACTTGGATCGACTCAAATTATTCGAATTCGAACTCAAACATTTGTCAAACCAGTTCGTCAAGTTTGCGAGCATGCTCAAGTTATTTGCATCCCTAACATTGCATACATCATTAATTTTTCAAAATATAAAAAATACTTTGATATAACTGTCTGTACATAAAGAAACACCTAATCAAGGGGATGGCATCAAATTGAATATTTAAATTTGAGTTGGGAGTTTAAAATTTTCCACATCCATTTATTTAACGCCGATAATTCTAGACAAAGGTTAAATAATATCCTTGTCGGAAATAATACCCATTTCAAGCAACTCGCAACACAAATAATTGAAATAAATAGATAATTGAATCATTGGATAAATTCATTCTTGGGCCTATAAATAACTTACTTACCTACGTCGAACACTGTAGTTTGCATTGGGTTATTCAACATTGGAGCCCATAACTTTAAAGTCCAAATCCAAGCCCAAAACAAAACAACACAACAAACAAATTCCAGTGGGGAATAAAAGCAAACACTTGGTGCGCAGAAGCGAAAATTGATCAAGCAGAACAAATATCCTTCAGCTTACCCGCCGCAGATTCATCCACCGAATACTGCAATTTTCAGCATCACACCCCAAATATCATATGGTCAGTTTCCAATTATATATGTTATATATATACATATATATATATATATAGATAGATAGACGGAGAGACAGAGAGAGAGAGAGAGAGAGAGTTATGTACAAACACGCACAGAAACACACACAAACATGAAAAAGGGTACCTTGTTGAGGACCCAGAGAGAATGCATGTAAGTTCGCTTGAGGAGCTCGGTGATGGAGGCGGCGTCATTGGGATCGACGTCTCTGTAATTGACGAAGTTTTCGCGGGCGTATTTGGCGTAGTAAGGCCGCGTGTCCTTCGGCAGGCGCCTCACCAACCTCAGCACTTCCCCGTAGGCTCTTAGCGCCTTGTGCATTTCTCTGCAAACCATTTATCAGCTCAAATTTGCAACTGAATTTCAGCGTGTGTTAGATTTCCTATGTAAGAGACGATTTTGTGATCGACTTTGACGGGGAAGGGAATAAGGAGGGAGATGTTTTGTGTGGGAGCAATGGGCCTATGGCTATTAATGGGCTAGACCAGTGATCAATTTGAGCAGTCGAAAATGACTATTTAATTCATATATGCTAATAGGGCTGTCAATGTGAGCGGATTTTCATCCGAGTCAGCATATTCGGCTGATTGAAATATCTAATGGATCAGATTCGATTATAAATATCCGTAATTTAAAATAAATGAATAAGATATGGAATCAAGCAGTCCGATCCGTTAAAGATCCGAATCCAAACTTTAATAGTACTTTTTATTATATTAATAACTTTATATATATAATGTTAGTGAAGAAGTTTAAATAAAATACAATATCCAAACCATTATAACTTATAATACACTTTTTTATATTTTTCAAAGTAATTTTTTTTCAAAAGAGCAATGCATAGTTTTTATACAAATTATAAAATAATTTTCTATTTATTTAAATTTTATTTTTTACATAAGAAATAATTTTTTTATTGCTTATTTGATTTTAAAGTTTCAATTTTTTTAATAGTTAATTGGGTCGGATTTTTCTATAGAGTTTCGGATTTTTTCTCAGATTCGGATTCAATTGAAATGAATATAAATCCTATAGGATTTAGGCCAGATTCGAATACTAAAGAGATTTATCGAATTCGATTTTTCAAATTTGATCCAAATCCGACCCGTTGACAACCGTAGTTGCTAATGCTAATTGAGATCGCATTCCCTTCCGCCCCCCCCCCCCCCCCAAAAAAAAATTGAAACCGTATTTAGAGTTTATTTGGATGGACTTTTTCAAAAAAAATAAGCACTTTTTTTTTTGAGAAAACGCTCTGGTGAAAAAAAAAACCACTTGGCTAGACTTTTTAAAAAAATAGAATCCATAAACCAGAAAGGAAAAGAAAAAAGAATAAAGTCAAAAATTGAATTTTTCTTGAAACTATCCAAAATAGCTTAAAGAAAAATATTTTTTAAAACACTTTTAGCTATTGCACTCAAACATGCTTGGCTTAGAAAAGTTTTACTATAAAAAGTATGGCATGACAAACATTTTTTTTTAAAGTGTATCGACCACTGCCCTTAATCATTTTAAGATGATTTAACTTAAAGAAGGTCATTAAATTTAATAATTGACAGTTTCAGTCAATATTCTAATAGAAAATAGGGTTTGGATAATTTTTTAAGAGAAATGCTAATTGTATGACCTAATATTTAATTGAATATAGCTTTTTATTAAATACTTAATTGTACTAGATAATGAAATTGTAAATGCTCATAATCTATACTATGTGTAGTATATATTAAGTGAGAGATCCTTTAAAATTTTTATTTTATTTTGTTTCTTTGGGCGTGGTTTTATGTGATCTTCCTAAAATATTCATAATTTACTTATTACATGTTTTGGGAGTTCCAAACACTACAATAGTGAAATAACTACATTGATTATCCTACCTATGTAATCCTTTTTTTTCAATTGCCTCACCATTATCTCCATATATTCTTTTTTCCTATCACTTGAAAAAGATTATGTATTTCATAGAAATTAAATATTGTTATAGTCCACATCTCGTAATTACCTCATATATGGACTTTTTAACTAAAAATTTTGGAAAGATTTCAAAATGGAGTTCGAATATCTCGTATTTAATAAAAGAAATTAGTCATTGATCCCTGTTCACGTGTATTAAATACTCTATAACATATAGGTTATAGCTATGATTAATATATAATTTTGTTCCACAATTAATAAATCGATTGTGATACAGGAAATGTACAACGTTGTCAAACTAGAAACAAGTAGATGTATAGTTCACGAGTTCATTGGTCATCATTTGAGACTTTTTCAGCTGGCCGAACGTGCAATCCTATATACCGCATATATGATTGTTAATTAATGCTTTTAGAATTTTAAGCTTCAAACGCTAGTCATAGTTCACAATTGATAAAGGTCGTTCGGATCTTTTATTGTATAATCGTAGTGTATTTTTTATTATACTCATTAATATACATCACTTGTATTGATGAGCGGTCGAGATAAGGAAAGAGAATATTTATATTTTTTTTTCATATCATAAATTTTTCTCTTTCCTTATCTCGACCGCTCACCAATACACGTGGCGTGTATTGATGAATGGGAAAATTCTAAATCGAACCTGATTTGGTCGAACCCAACAACTCATATGGCAAGTGTATTGCACTTGCTAAGTGATTGGTCACTCTCCCTAAATTATCGACCATTCATAGGGTAAGTATAAAACACTTGCCACATGATTAACACTGATTCGGCCGAACTGGGTCTGAGCTAGAATTTTCCGAAATGAGTGTAACAGAAAATGTAACATGATTATGTAATAGAAGATTTGAACTGTGACAAAGGCCCTTTGTGCAATTGTTCGTGTGGATATATCGTGAGCCTGAGATGTGAGAATATTAATGTATGTGTGTGTATTTATTTTAATTCAGCTCATTAACTTCACCCTCGAGATGAAATTGACAAATACAACTCTGAAAGATGAAATTCATTAACTTTATAAAGATATTAAATTTACTTCATTATTATATATATAATGTAACTTTATATAGTTAAAAAAGAAAGCTAATTAATAACAATATTATATCAAACAACAATAGAAAAACTGTCCTTAGATGCATTTGGTGACAAAAATAATCTCTACAAGACCAGTTTAATCATAGTGACTATATATTGCTCACCAAACTCACTCTAGGATGTCATAAGTCATCAATTTTGACAATTAAAATATTTTTTTTTTCTTATTATTAATGAGCCATATTATAAACATATAAAGATTATCGTAACTTAATAAATTATTAATGATAAAAAAATTAAATATTACTTAATTAATACATGTACCAGTGATATATACCTAATACTACATTATCACAATTTCCCACTAATTACAATTTTTTTATATTGAACATAAATTTGAAGGCGAAGGACACTCGTTACCGATATCCTTCTCGCTCTGTCTCTATCTTCTTCACTAAAAAAGAAATTCAGGTCACAAATTGATTTCTTGTACTTATCTATTTCGAAGACCCCACTGCATTATTATTATTTTACTTTTTTAATTAACAAAATACAAGGTAGACTGAAAAATGGGAAAAAAAATAAAAAATACATGCCCGAGTGATGAATATATATCTGCAGCAACAATAAATGCATCCAAAACGTAGACTTCATGAATTCAAATCAAAGTATCAAACAAACACAAGTTTCGTCCACAACCACCAGAAAATGTTCATTTTCCTTCTAACCCTTCTCCTTCAGCGGACAAAACCACCTCCTTGTTGGCCATCTCTCCGCCACCCGTTCTCTCTATAAATCCCATCCCCCGCCCCCGCCAGCAGCCACTCCTCACGCACACTCACACACTCCAAAAATCTTCAATAATTAGAAAGAGACTTATGCATATACACCATAATAATATTTTCTCTTTTCAGAACAAAGAAATAGTAATGGATATCTGGTCATGGATATCTGAGCTCCCCGACTCGGACGAGTGGAGCCTGTCCGACTCGCACCTCGCTTTCCAACTGAACAGCGTCAACTCAGCAACTCAATCGATTCAGCTCAGAGCCGAGCGGTCTCTCGGGTCGAACTCGGAAGCTTTTATTAACTTCTCTTTATGCTTCGTAGGGTTCAATTGTCCTGAAGCAGAGAAGACCATTTGGGCTTCTCAGGCGTGTCCTTTGTCCTCAGACAAGCCCTTCTTGCCTCTGGTCCTTCAACTCCTCCAGGAAATCGTGTCGCGTGCGCCCACCGCGCACGGTAGCAGTACCAGCTGCCCACGTTCGCAGCTCCAGAGCCTCAAGCCGGAGCCAGTGTCGTGGATTCTGGACTCCCACTCGCCGGAGTCTTTCTCCAGCTTCTTCAACCTCGTCTTTCTCACGCGCCTCTTCTGGCTGTGTGTATGGGACGCGCCGTCGGAGGTCGGTTCCTTCTACTTCCATTCCTTGCTTGCTCCCAATCTCGAGACCTTCTCGTGTAACTACGCGTCGGTGCTGAGAAACTTCTTCGCCGCCGTGGGGATCGACGTGGAGCTCTGCTTCGTGCGCACCTTCGGGTACATGTTAGCAAAATGGTTGATTTTAAGAGATGTTGAAGCTGGGTTAAAATCTCTGACGCCTTTACCCTCCAAGAGTCTTGGATTTTCCTACGCCATGGAGTCTCACGGGCTCTGGATTCTGAAGGGCTACGCTCCGGTGAAATCCATGCAGTGCATGCAGTGTCAGGGTCAAAAGAGTCAATTCCCTGGTGTGATCGAAGCTAAAGAATCTCTGCTAAAATACGCCTTGGCACACCAGCAACTTGAGGCTGTCATTCAGTTGGAATATACAGTTGAGTTCTTTGATAACTATATCCAAGTAAATGCACGTGTCGACAACCTGAGGCTCCACGTGGTGAAGCTAGGGTTTAAGAAGGATTCGGATGGTGATAATTTCTTGGACGAGAAATATTTTCCCTCAAGAATTCGGGTTTGGGTTGGGCCGGAAGTAGGGGCGGGTTATGTGGGTGGGCTGAGCTTGGGCCGGTCCACAGACAACGTGGAGCGTGAGATGGAGATGCAGAAGACTCTGAAGGGTGGCTCGGGAAAATTAAGGGTCCCTAAGGTCAAAGCAATGGCAAGAATGTCGACAAGGTCAAAGATCAAGAATTGGAGATGGGACCAAGAAGTGGAGGGAAATGCAGTCGTGTTCGATGCAATCCTGTATGACAACACCACGGGCATCGAAATTGCCATGTGGAAGCCTCCCATTGGTGATGGTCAAATGGGGTTCAACCTCCGGAGCCGATACGCCGGAGGTGGCTGGCCCTTTACAAAGTCCGGCGGCTTGATTTTCGCTGGGGAGGAGTACGACCAAGGGGTGGGGTGGAGGTTGAGCAAGGAGATGGAGGGGAGTGTGTTGAAGTGGAGGATAGGAGGGCAAGTTTGGTTGAGTTATTTGCCTAATGATGTGAGGAGTTCGTATTATGAGACTAGGTTTATTGAGTGGTGTGATGAGGTTGATCTGCCCTTGATACCTAGTAGAAGTTGAAGCCCATCCTTGAATCGTATAGTATAGATAGATAGATAAGAATGTATGTGTAATTGTGGTTTTAAGTTTGTGGACTTTGTGCAAAAATTATCATGATGTAGACTATTTGACCATATGCGCACCATGTAGTTCTTTTCATAATTTTCAAGGCTAATGTGCTAGCAACTATCGTATTGAAGTTCAGAAAAATCTTCTATTTAATTGCGTTTTTCAAATTCTTATTTTATTTTATATGTGTGCATAAGGTATAAGGATTTATACAAAGTGTGTTTTAAAAGATAATTTTATTATAAATAGCATGTATGGTTAATGTGAAGTGCTAAAATAATAATAATAATAATAAAATAGCAATTAGGATACACTACAAAAAAGTAATAATAACTAGTTATTTGTGTACACTCGTGTGCAAAGTAAAAAATATTATTTAATTATGCATTTAAATTTTAATAAATTATATCATAAATATTTTGAATTTTATATATGAGTACTTTTTAATATTCATTAAATTTATAATAAGTGAAAAGTAAAGTAATTTATTTAAAATAAAACAAAATTATATGATTAGAAAATTAATTGAATATGACAAGGAAAAAAATATTAAATAGGGCGATATAAGAGAAAAGAAAGAGAATATATTAAGAAAGTAAAATGAAAAAAAGGTTAAAGTTGAATTGGAGAAGAGAAAAAATAGGAGATAGAGAAAGATAATAAGATATGTATAAACCATTGACACAGACTAAGTAGTTATTCAATAGCACTCCCATTTTATACAATAGCATAGATAATAATAATAATAATAATAATAATAATAATAATAATAATAATAATAATAATAACGATGATGATGATGATGATGATGATGATGATGATGATGAAAAATAGAGTGACGGTATAAAAATTCGCACTGCTAATATATTGGGATGAAGAAACTTTGTTCCATCAAATTATGACGATTTTTACACTTCATGTTTCGTTACACTTTAATTTATTATTCAAAGTAAATGGAATTTGCATTTTTGTCCCCTCCTCATAGAGTCACTTTGCAACCGAAACAGTTGTCAAAAAAATGATTGATGGCAATAATGTTGCAATTTTGTAGGTAAATTTGACCAGTATGTACTAAGTTTGGGGCTTTTGGTTAGGGGGCCTAAGTCAGTCTAGTGGTAGAGCAAATGAGTCTTTTCAATGGTAGCAACATGAGAATTTGGCAACTTTTTTTTACCGCAAAGTGGATGCGAGGGTCAAATTGCAATATACTTTGTATACAATAAAGTGCAACGAGAAATTATTTAACAATCAAAGTCATGCATGTAAAAAACGACTATAGTTTGGCAGTCAAAGTGTTCTTATATTGCTAATATATTAAATGACTATATTTTTTATTTTGTGACTAATAATACTTTGGTGACTAGTTGAATATATATAATTATTGACAATTTTTATCACTATTGATATTATAAAAATTATTTTTGTGACAAAATTAATTTCTTTCATCATTAAATGTATTGCAATTAATGAATTTTTTATATCATCACTTAATATATAATTACTCCTATTTTTCTTTTTTGTTTTGTAGCGATATATATATATATATATATATTTGAATTGTTTAATTAGTCGATTTATAATATTTAACCTCATGTTCCACATCATACACACGCCACAGATATACCAGGATTGGATTTTCACCAATCTGTTGGCCCATTTTCGAAACATTGTTATCCCCGATTGCCCATGGCCAACTATGTTTATTGCTACTCTTTGGTCTCTTTGGAAAGCCGGAAATAATCATGTTATTCAAAATGCACCTCAGCCCCTAGGGAAAACCATAGCTACTGTGAAACTATTAGCTCTAGACCTATTGGAGTGTGCAAAACACAAACAGAAAAGGTGTTTGAAAGATACACAGGACATCTCGTTGAAAAAACCGACTGTAGGATGGGTTAAACTGAACACCGACGGAAGTCATATTGCAGACCGGAATAGTGCTTCGGCTGGAGGTTTGGTTAGAGATGATCGCGGAAAGTGGATCGTGGGGTTCAATGCCAAACTTGATGAGGTGACGATCACTGTGGCAGAGTTACTTGGGCTCCGCCAGGGTCTCTTGCTTGCATGGGAGCGCCGAGTCCACAACATTGAAGTCGAAATTGATTCCGAAGTGGTCTACAGGCTAATCACTAACAAGGATGTAGATGAACACCCTCTTGAAAACTTAATTGAGGATTGTAGAGCTTTCATGAGGAAATCTTGGAACCTGAGTATCAAACACACAAAAAGAGAGGGCAACAGAGCAGCAGATGTGCTAGAAAAACTTGGACATGATATTATGGATAAGGTGGTTCTTTGGGAATCCCCTCCTCTGGAGGTCATTAGTGTCATAGCATCTGAAGTGTCTGTTGAGGTGTAATTCACCTTGTTACTCTTCATTACCAAAAAAATAAAAATGTATGAGATAGAACAATGGAGAATAGATTGAAGTAGAGAATAAAAAATGGTTGAATAGATTCTTGGTCTAAATTCATATTTGTGACTAGGGGTCGGCATTCAAATTGGATAAATCGAGTCTCAATTCGATTCAATCAGATTTGGGTATTTTCGAAGTGGGTATTTCAAACAACCGGGTTCGGGACTTGAACCCGACTAATTTTAAAGCAGGTCGAACTTCGGGTTCTATTTTTCTACCCGAAGAACTCGATCGAAGACCCGATCAAAAGTTTCAAAAGAAAAAGGAAATAAAAATATATAGAATTTAAGTTTATATAGAATCCTATTTAATTCTATGAGTTTTTACTTTTAGAATTACACTACTGCCAAAAGATGAGTTATATATTTTAAAATAAAAAACTTGTACAAAGCAGTAGAGATCTTACATTTTCAATAGTCTCATAAATAAAACATTTGATAAACAACAAGAGATTATGCATAAACACAAAGTAAAATTATTATTACTATATTTTTTAATTAAAATCATTTCTACACACCGATACAATTCAGAAAAATTATGTATTAAAACTACACTTTTTTTAAAGGTCAAATATCAAGAAATAAGTTTTAAAATACCCTTTTTTAATTTTCAAAATTTTAAAATAACCCACTTTTCTAAAACATTTCAAATACCTTAAACCGAACTCTCAAAGCTCGGTTTTACTGTTCATGTGGGCCGGCGTAATTGCTTAAAAACCCAACTTTTATTTTTTATATCATTAAAACCCATTCCAAAGTATTTTTGATCATTTTAGTCCATTTTAACTAAACACTTGCTCTAAAAATATGTTTAAAAATAGAAAACATTACAACCATTCTTATTCTCATTAAATAAACTCAAATCTTAAATTTTTAATTATTTATACTTTTTTCTTAAATTTGTTATGTTAAATCAAGTAAAACCCCAGCGTCTTATTGGTATCAGAGCCATAAAAGAGGCATAAAGATCAATAAAAATTTATAAAATATGGAATATTTAAAATTATTAAAATTATCAATTATAAATCTTGTACTTATTAAAGAGCTATTTATTTATTTACAAGAAATAAATGATAAAGAATTTAGTGATAACATACATATAGAAAGTTTATCTTGCGATTTCTCATGTGATGAAACTGATTGGCAGTTATCTTCACCATGAAGACTAGACTGTTTCGACACACTAAAAGGTATCCAAAGGTAGAGAAGTACTACAAAATCTTGATGTCTCTAAAGAAAGAAGCTAAGGCACATAAAAATGCTGAAATAAGAGCATTGTACTATAGAAAGTTAGAAGAATATAAAAATCGTAGAGCTGTAATGATTCTACTTAGCAATGCCTAATTATACATTACATAGGCTCCAAGTAGAATTGTATCTATATCAAAAGGAGTTGGATTTTATTTTTAGAAAACCAACTTATCATAGAGGAGATGCTTTTAGAATTGATTTTTTGAAAAGCAAAATAAAACAAATAAATGAAGGACTTGATATTCTAAGTTGCTTATGAAGACAAATAAACATCTTAAAAGATGGATACATAATATAAATCTAATTCTAAGCCTAAATATAATTCTTGAAGAATATAATCGAGAATATGAACACATTAAAACAAGAGAGAATAAAGCAAAAATACAAAGTTGCAAACAAAAGATAAAAGCTACACAACAAAATGCTCAAATAGCTTGGAATAAATATAAAAAATATAAATGGATAAAATAAATAAAAATATTGAGGAATTAAATACAGGAATGAATAAAATACTTGAGGCATTATATGTTCTAACTCAAGAACTTAAAGAATTAAAAACAGAGGTTCAAATCTTAAAAATTTGTAATTCAAATCTTGAAGATCTAATAAAAAATACTTGTCTTAAGAAAAATAAATTTAACAAGAAAATGAAAGAAAGAGAAATTATAATAAAACCAATAAAAACTAACAAAGAAACTGTGCATCCAAATTCTTTTGATGCATACATGATTAATGTTAAATTACCTAAAATATTAGCTGAAGAAGAAGCTCTTAAAAAGGAAGGAAAAGGTAAAGATATTGCTACATCATCTAATCCACCTAAAGAACAAGATTCGGAATCTGAAACAGATAAAGATGAATGAAATTAATGAATTAATAGATCAATTTAAAAAAATAGATCTTTCTGAAATAGAGGAATATGAAGTATTAGTTAACACTAATAATACAACTGGAGGCCCAAGTGGTACAATAAAACCAGAAGATATGGAAATAGAAGAATCAGAAATAATGCATATTCCTAAATATAGAAGGCAATATTATGATCACATAAAGAATAATAAATCTCATAAACAATTCAATAAATTTACTCCGGATATTAATTATGGAGAACCTATAAATCATGGAGGTTCTAAATTAAATATAGATTGCAAAGAAGATACTAAAAAGGCTATAATTTCATGGGCAAATACTATGAAAGTTTTCTTTTTATATAACGCCGATGATACATGGACATCAAACAGGCAAGTAGATTATTTAATTGCTACATTTGATGGTATTGTTTTCAATTGGTGGCAAGGATTAACGGAAAATATTAAAGCTATAATAAAAAGAAATGTACAAACTAAATTAATAGATAATACTGATAGAGGAATTGAAATCTTAGTTGCTTATCTTTCTGATGAATTTCTAGGAGAATAGTGGTATGACCCTGATAAAGAAAGCACTAAAGAAAAAGAAGAAGCTAGAACTAATTTAATAAATCTTAGAATATGTAGAATGAAGCATTTAAAATAATATACTTGCGAATTTAAAAAATACTATTATACTCAATATTATAGTAATGAAGATCAGAGTATATATCTTAATATGTACTTTTTAAAACTTCCACATCCTTGGAATAAATATATAATGAATAAATGGAAGGAAGAAAATAAAGATTCAACTTCAACTTTAGGAAAACGAATTAGTTTTCTCTTTTCAGAGTTGAGTAAATTATGCAAATCTCAAGATTTATATAGAAGAACTAAAAAATTTTCACCTTTAAATTGTAATGAATTTGAAGTACCCAGTCAATGGGGATGTAATAAAGAAAGAATTAATAAAACAAAAAGAAGATTTCATAAAAAGAAGTATAAAAAATATACTAATTTTCAAAAGAAAAATATAAAATCAAAAAGAAGATATTTTAAAAGAAAACCTAACTTTAAAAGAAATAAAAATCTTTCACAATGCCAATGTTGGAATTGTGGAGAAATTGAACATAAATCACCTGAATGTAAAAAACCTAAAAAGATTCGAAGCATAGAAGTCGAATTTATAGAACTTCAAGATGAATTATCTGAAGTTTCAGATATAGAAAATTATTTAGATAAAGAAATATATATTGAAGAAGAAACTTACTCTATTCATTCTGAAAATGAATAAAGATATAATTGAAACTGAAGATTCTGATAAAGAGGTAGAAACATATGAAGGATCTGAAGGTTATGCTCAACGAATAACCTTTGATCAAGAAACATTAGTAAAAATAAAAGGTTTAAAACTTGATGCAACAAATCCTGCCAAAAGTATTTTTAAATCCTTTCGTGATTTAATAAAAAGAGAAAAGATAAATATATATGATTATCATGCAGTTGAAAAATCTATAAATGTTGAACATACTAAAGGGCAAATTAGGTTAAATTTGCTTACAAAATCCTCAATAAATCAAGCTTTAAATAAAATCAAAAATAAAGAAGTAAGAAAGAAGATAAAATATGTTTATCTTAGTAGAATTCAAATTCTAGTTAAAACCTTATTTAGAGATGGCATAGATAGTCCTATGGTTATTTCACTTCATGACCAAAGGTTTACAGATGCTAAAAATAGTCATTTAGGAACAGTTGAAGGAAATTTAATATATTCACAATTTCGCTTTGATTGTTATCCAAAATATAGTGTTGATATAAATGATCAAAATATAAATGATACTTTAAGTTTACACTTTCAACTTTTGAAAGATTTAAAACTTAGAGATAAAAGTCAAGCTTTTACCTTTTACTATAGAGCAATTTATGCTTTTACTAATAGTAATTATGGTAAAATATATCAAGATAAACCATATATTGAAATTGATAATGAATGCAGGGAAATAACAACAATAAAGTTACCAATGATAGAAGAAATTAAAGAAATCAAAGATTATGAAATTAAAATAAATAGAAAACCCATTATAGAATATGGATCTAGTAGTGATACAATACCACAAATAGATTTTGAAAAAAATACTATATCTAGAAAAAGTGTTAGTAAGTCATTGCTTACTAATGTTGAATTTACTAGACAAGATATAACCAATACAATGATTATAAATGCTAAATATTTTAATGGTCAAGAATATATTGAAGGACCAAATATATTAATTGATACAGGAGCTAATGGCAATCACCTTGCAAAACATAAAAATAAAGGTTTAATTTCAAAGGTTGCTTCTATAATATTTCAATATAAAAACTTTGAAGGACAATTAATAACTTGTGATCAAGAGGTACAAGTTTCAATAATTTTTGAAGAATTAAGAATAATTGTACCTTGTTACATAGATAGTTATATGACAGGAGACTATTACGATATAATTCTAGGTAATAGTTTCTTAAATCAATGTGATTACTATAAAATAGAGAAACATGGAGTTACATTACAAATAGGAAATATAAAGATCTTTTGTAAAAAACATGAAGGGAATTAATTTTTCTTTAAGTGTCTTTGTACAAATAACAGTACAAGATACTAATATAACAACCTGCCCTTAATAGAAAATGGTTCAGAAATAACTTTGTTTAAATCCTTTCTCTATACTAAATGGCAAGAGAATGGGAACATAAAGATAAAGGGTGTTACAGGTCAAGCCGAACACATTAATAAAAAGGCTGATAAAGTAAATGTTATATTAGGAAGTAAAATTATTACTATAAATACTATATATGACTATAACTCTCTTGAAACTGATATATTGTTAGAAAATGATTTCTTACAACAATTTCAGTTTTATTCACATAATCTTTATTCTGTTATTCTAAAAACTAAATGTAATCATTATTTAAAATTACCCCGAATAAATGAGCCCTTCAGAGTTCAGCCAGCGAAGCTTGGTGGACCGTATGAAAAAATTCCAATAAAAATACACAAGATAACACTAAAACGGATAACTCTAGAAGATGTAATAAAACAGCTAAAAGAAAATTATAATGATCATCCTCTGGCTTTTTATAAAGAGTCAGATTTAAAGGCAAAAATAGAACTAACTGAAAACATAGTTATAAAAGAAAGACCTATGTTATATATAGAAAAGGATAGAAAAGAATTTGATAAACAAATAAATGAATTATTATATAAAAATCCACCTTTGATTAGAAGAAGTAATAGTCCTTTTAGTAGTCCAGCTTTCATGGTTGAAAATGAAGCTGAGAAAAAATGAGGAAAACCTAAAATGGTAATAAATTATAAAAGACTAAATCACTTTACTATGTTAGATAGTTACTATCTCCCCAATAAAGAAGTTTTACTAAATCTTGTTAAAAGAAAGAAATATTACTCTAAATTTGATTATACTTCGGGTTTTTGGCAAATAAAAATGGAACATGAAAGTATACAATATACAGCATTTAGTTCCCCTCAAGGACAGTTCGAATGGTTAGTTATGCCATTTGGATTAAAAAATGCACCTTCTATCTATCAAAGAAGAATGGATAAAATCTTTAATAATTATAAAGATTTTTCTTGTTGTTTATGTTGATGATGTTTTAATTGCGTCTAATACTTTAGAAGAACATAAAACTCATCTATTACAATTTGCTAAAACTTGTAAAGAAAATGGTATAGTCCTATCTGAAAGAAAGGCTATAATTTGCAAAGAAGAAATTGAATTTCTAGGGTTAAAATTGAATAAAGAAGGAATTACACTCCAACCCCATATATCTAAGAAAATTTGTAAATTTCTGATAAATTGAAAATAGAAATCAAATTGAAAATTTTTTCGGTTGTCTAAATTATGCTGAGGGATTCATAATAAATCTTGCTAAAAAGAAGCATGAGATTCAAAAATTGCTTCGAAAAAATAATACTAAAGGATGGAGCAATCAACATACAGAGATTATTAAAACTTTAAAGGAAGAATGTAAAACTTTGCCAGAATTAAAACTTCCTCATAAAAATGATAAATTGATTATACAAACGGATGCGTCAGATCTATATTGGGCAGCATTACTTAAAACCGATCTCAATGAGATATGCAGGTATACAAGTGGTACTTTCGGTCAAGCTTAGGTCAATTATACAACCCATGAGAAAGAACTTCTAGCCATCATAAAAGGAATTCAGAAATTCTCTCTCTTTTTATATCAAAACCCTTTTAAAGTTCATACCGACAATACCCAGATACAAGCCTTGGTTTTCAATAAATTATCAAATACACCCCAATACAGAAGGCTACATAGATGGCAAGTTTTCCTTTCCTTTTACAGTTTCAAAATAGAGTATATAAAAGGTTCAGAAAATTTCCTAGTCGATTTCATTTCTAGAAATGCAGAATTTGGAAACGGATGAGTTCTCCAATTCTAAAAAGGATGAGATGGGTGTGCATTTCCTTATAAATGCAAATAGAGTGATTGTATGCACTATACATACAGCTAGTCCACTATCTAACAGTTGGTGGTAAAGACTTTTCAAATCCGTTGATGGGTGACAATTTCCCAAAAATTGTGATGATGATACAGATCATCTTATAAATTCTTATTTTTCTGCAGGAATAAAATAATAAAGAAAGATGGATCTTAAAGAGCTAAAGAATGAGATAGACGATATTGTCTTGGTCTGTCAAGACATTATTGACAGTAATAAAGCTCTGAAAGATTTGATCGAATTAAATTTTAAAACAGTTACAGATATCTCTCAAGAAGGACTTAGGAGAGTCCTTTTCCTTCAAGAAAGTCTAGATTTGTTCCTTGAATCTAGAAATAAAGAAAAAGAAAAAATAAGTGAAGCTGAAAATGAGAGTGATAAAAGGGAAAGCAATAAAGGTAAAGAAAAAGCAGAGTCTTCTGGAAGTCAAGGTACTAAACCAGTATCTGATAAAGACTTTTTAGACTCCATGAAAAATAAAGAAAAAATTTCTAAATCTCAAAGTGATGCTGAAGTCATCAAAATAAAATCAATAAACCTGAAAGCTTCAACAACAGGGGATCCAATGAAGAATTTGTTCCTACAAATAAATGGGAACGAGAATATAAAGAAGTTGCTGAAGAAGCCTATAGATGGGAGAATTCTAGGACGCTATTCTACTCTAAAGGATATAGTGTTCATCCAAGAATCACCGCCATATTTGGAGCTGATCCTCATAAAGTTTTTCAGCTTGCAAACTATGGATTTCTAGATCTGCTATATGTTGGAAAAGATCTAAAGGAAATTTCAGAATTTGATGACCACTTTAAATCCCAGGTCAGTCAAGTTGCTAGAAATAGAGAAGTCGTACTCAAGTTCTATTCTATAGCTCCAGAACCTGAGATGCGCATTTGGCATGAAGTCCAACACATGGTTACAATAGATGTTATAACTACAAACTTAAAGATTGAAACTGGTATAAAGAATTTTCGATCTTTCAAGTTCACCAGTTCATGGATCACAGAGAGAAGAGCCATGGGCATTAAAGCCATTCAATCCATTGCTGAGTCTCTATGGGAGCGACAATATGAAACTCTCATGCAGGCCAATAATTGGATATTACTAAAGAAAGGAGGACAGATAAAATCTCCATTACTAAAGGAGTTCCTCACTAAATTTTTCAGACATGAATTTTATTGCACAGAGACTACAAGAAAGAAAGCTTGCAGAATGATTGGCTGTTGTAAATCATGATGTAAGCCCTTACGTCAATGTAAGGAGTGACGGATGCCATGACATCATCATCCACTAAAGAATTATGGCAGACAGCTGTGGAAGGCAGCTTTTGACTTTTGAGGCTAAAGATGATAAAGATCTAAGAAAGAGACAGCGGACGCCAACTAAAACTTTGAAGTCCGAATAGTTAGATTTCTAGATCTATAAATTGTACTTAGATTTCATTTGTAAAGGATTCGAAAACTCGCATTCGAAAATTCAGACTGATTCTCACGCTGAAAACTATCCATAAAATAGGAAACCAACCTTTCTAGATCTTTGTAACCATCTTCTAAATCATGTTTGTATAAATCCTTTTTGAAGGAAATAAAACCAGTTTATTTTCATAGATATTCAAGTTTAGAATTCTTTCTATAGAAATCTTTTAAACTTGTATTTCTCCTAAAGTTTCCAAAATTCGATAACCCTACGAAGGCCGTAGTGATTACACCGTTGGAGACAGTAGTCGTTTGGAACCGTAAGTCCCGTGAAGCCAGGAGGGCGTTTGGGCGAAAATTAGTCAGGCTTGTCAAGGTGATTGAAGACGAGTCCGGAAGGAGGATTAAAGAATTAAGGACATCGAGGAGGTAATATACTTTTAAAAGATTTAAATAGAAATATTTTTCTACTTGATGTTATGAAAGTATATGATTTTAAAGTACTTCATCACTTATTTATGAGATTTGTGCAAATGTATGATGATTTTGATAGTTAAGATATAAAATTATGGGAAAAGACTTTGATATCATAAAAAAACCAATTTAAAAGAAAAAAATAATACTAAAAAGAAAATAGCAATTTTAAAACCACTAGAAAATCTACCTGAAGAGTTAAGAATTCTTATTGCAACATATAATAATAAAGAAGATTATGTGTTTGATCTGATCAACAAAACCATAAATCACGAAATTCTTAAAAATTATGTTAGACAATTAGAACAAATAGACAGAGAACTAAAAGAACTTTCGACATCAGATAGAAAATTAGAAAATTATATTCTTATGAATTGTAAAAATTTAGAAAGAATAAGATTAATAAAATTTATATATGACGAAAATTGGGACATACCATACTTTTTCTAAAAACTTAGAGGTATAAAGTCATAATAAAGTAAAATGTTTGGATATAAAAATAAATAAAGAAACTTTAAATAGTAAAACTACTATTCAAATTGTAAAATTACTGTTCAAAAGAGGTAAAATGAAAAACCTTTTTAAAAGGAGGATATTTTAAAAATACATATTTAAAAATAGGGCAAATTAAAAATTAGATCCAAATATCAAATAATGAATTATTTTAATTTATAACATCTAACTATTAATTTTAAAATAATTAGAAAAGCCCGAACCCACCATACCCGATTAATCGAGTACCCCACATAATTTGAGTCAGATTCAGATAGCGGTTTAAACTACTCGCCATATTCAATAACCAATACACAGTTATTCGATCCGACACCAACCCCGATTTGCGACACTGCTCATTTAACAGAACGTTCAAAATGATCTTTTTCCATTGGGCCTGAACTTGGGCCAATGTCGTCTACATTTAAGGTTTATCAGAACTCACAAAAGCAGCGACGAAGTTTGGTGTTGGATATCTTCGACGTGGCATCACGAACACCAGAGATATATATTTTTTTTTTTTTGGTGAACAACACCAGAGATATATAGTTCACTTAGCTTTGGTAAATATTAGATTTGTCACAATATTTTTCACAATTTTCGTGCATGGGAACCGATTACAATTTCCCAGGCCGCAGTTATTCATATATACATAGAACTATAGAAGTGGATGAATTATACTGTTGGAGCATCGAAGCTAACTCCGACCAATTACTCAAATTTGTTTTACACGGAGTGGCGCTTTAGTGGAGATACATATTTTTAAATGATATCTCTAATTAATACAAGCTTTTAAACAAATTAAGATATTTTGACCAAGAAGTAGCATTCACTACAAGTAAAAAGGATTTTTTGCAACGTACCTATCTGTATTATATCTAATTATTATAAAAAAACCCGTGAAATCTTAATTATCAAAATAAACCTTGTGATAATTTAAATTGACCAAATAAACCCTTTAGCTCGAAAGTAGATGTCATGCGCATTTTGTACGAAGATTTTTGATTTTTTTTCCTTTTGAAATGACTAATTTTGCCCCTTTTAATGGTTCAGTGTGCTCAACTTCAGGGGAGAGCATTTCAACCCCTTTTAACATTGTTTCCCTTTATTCCCTAAATTTTTTTCATTTTTCTTCACACCAAATCCCTAACCCCAACATATAATTATAAAACAACATACATATACATATGCATATGTATACATATATATATATATTGTTGTGTATATACACAACACACATCTTTTCCACAACATACATACATATGTGTGTATGTATATATATACAACATACATCTTTTCCACCAACATACGTACATATGTGTATATATATATGTGTGTGTGTATTTGGTGTGTATAAATATTTTCATATATATATATATATATATTTATATTCAACCCCCACCTCCCCACCCCCAAATCGTTTAGCAACCTCTCATATTCGCTGGCCAAATCGTTGATGCTCATCACTCTGTGGTGAGTTGTGTGTATGTGTGTCTTACTGGGTGTGTGGATAGGGATTTGGGGATGGGGTGTGTAGGGAAGGGGGAGATATGGGTGAATGGAGAAGAAAAACAGAGAGAATGAAGAGAAAATTGGGCGAGTTTTTACATATAAATACAAAAGCAATTTTGGAAGTTTATCTTTTTTTATTAGTCAACGTCAGTCAAGGGACTGTGGACAAATTTTGATTTTCAGAAGGTTATTTTTGAATATTAAAATAACATTGAGTTTTTTTTGGCTGTTTTTAAATAACACGGGGGGGGGGGGGGGGTATTTGCAATAAACTCCAAGAAAAAAAACTATTTGCCGACGGAATTATCAATGAAATATTTCATCAAAAATTGTTTAGTTTTATAGATCAATTATGAACAGTTTAGCGACGAATTCAATGAAAAGTTTTCCGATGTATATTTTGTCGGGAATCTATCAACAAACACACGGGCCAAGGCAGGAACAAAAGCTCGCTAGTTTTCAACAATCTTCCAACAAAACATAACCGTCGAAAAATAATTTTCTTCTCTTTATTTTTTTTTTGGCATTTTCTGTCTCCTTTTCGACGGACAACATTGTCAAAAAATTAGTTTTCATATTTTTTTGCTTACCGACTTATTAGTAACGATTACTTTTCACCAAAAATACGTTGATATTTTATTTTTGTTTTCTTAAGCTATGTGACGGATTTTCATTGATATTACCATCAGAAATATAATTACAATTTTTTTTATTTTGTTCTTTTTCGATGGAATACTGATGATTATATTTTGTTCTTTTCACAAAAATTGCCATCAGAACTTTGATTTTTTTATTTGATTATTACTATTTTAATTTTCAACAGAAATTTCCATAGGAAAATCAAAATTGTTCTTACTTACAATAAAAAATAGATAAGACAATATGATGATCCCTAAAATAGCATTGGTATAATCGTCACGTATAAACATATATAGAGATGAATAGATAGTGATTAATTATTTTTACAATTATTAATGTTTAATTGAAAAACATATATAACAGTTGTGTTTATTTACACACACGCACATACACAAATAAATGAAGAAAACTTGTATTTAACTCAGTTATATTGGGAAAATATCCTATTAATTCAATTAAATTTGGAAAAATGTCCAATTAACACAATTGAATTGAGGAAATATATAGAATTGTATTATTGTTGTTGTTGTTGTTGTTGTTGTTGTTATGATTATTATTATGATGTAACGATACTCTTAATTTTTTTAACTAATTTATTGTTAAATTTTAATACAATTTTTTTTTAATTGTAATGAGACTATAAAGATTGAAGTTAATTTAGTTTTTTAACTAATTTTTCCACAAAATTGATTCAATTAATCAATTATAATCAATTAAAATAGATAATTTGATAGTTTAATTGTAAATTTAATGAAACTAAGGATAAATAAATTAATAAATTAGATAATTTTTAGAATCATATAATAAGCAAAAAAGGAAAGAATTGATGAATAAAATGTTTTAATAATTTAACAGTAACACTCCCCTTTGACAATGTTGGAGGTACAAGTTCAAACCCTTGCTTTCACAAAAATATATTCGCTTGTGCGCATGTGTTGCGGCTCTTTGGAGGCACGTGTGCCTTCCATAACCCAGATCTAGGTCAGAGTCCCGTCTGTTGTGAATGGGTTCTATTTAAAAATACCAAAAAAAAAAATCTAACAGAATGAGTGGTCGACATTTCGTTGAAAATTTTTGAATATAAGTAATTTTTATAAAATAGTTCTGCCGTACCATTCATCAAAAAAGTGATGGAAATTTTTGTAATTTCAATTATTAAAAAATATGTTCTCGACGAAATTTTGATCTATATTTCGTCGAAAAATTCTCAAAATATATTAATACCTCAAATAGCTTATCAATGACTTACCGACAAGTAAGCGGTTAGAAATATGGATGAAATAATTTGATCGCTACTTCATTGTTTTTTTGTCGGAAACTACTATTCTTACGGTCTATTGATAATTTTCTGACAAAATTTTGCATGAGCAAACAATATTTTTCTTTATAATGATTTTTTATTCCCGGACGGCCTTCCGGACCATGCAGAGGGATGGGAGGGTGACCGCACACAGGATGCGACCGAGACGTCTCTCTCCCTCAGACACATACGCACACTATATATATATTATACTCTCTCTCTCTCTCTCTCTCTCACACACACACACACACACTATATATATATATATACACACATATATATATATATATATATATTATTTTCTTTGAGAAATACATCTATATTATATTATACGGCAATCGTAAATTTTTTATTGTATGTAAGTAAGTCTCCTCGTCTAATTATTTTTATGGTGGAAATTTACTATAAAAAAGTAATGTTAGTGAGAAAATACAAAAGTGGTAATATAAAAGTTGTTCCCAATAATTATATTAAATCACAATATCTTTTATGTTGTCACTAATTAAATGTATTCAATAACAATAGATTTTATTTTGTCACAATATCACTTAGTGACAATAAAAGTTAATATTGTAATTATTAGCACTGACAATTGGTGGCACTGGTAGATTGATAATTTAGTAACAAAAAAATTATTACTGTGTTTTCATGACAAGTTTTCATTGTGATTAATATATCAGTATAGGTGTGTCATTAATTAAAAATGGTGATAACTTAAACACTATAGTTGCTATTGACATATTTTTTTATGATAGAATAATTTTTTATAATTAAGTGTATTTAATTAATAACAATTTTTTATTATTTTTTTAAATTATCACTAATTTAGTCATTTTCTTATGGTGATATTGGAAATGGATAGATAATTTTTCATTGGCTAAAGGTGGAAAGAAAATAAAATAACGGACAACAGATAGAAAAGACAACAAAACAAACAACCACCATATCTTGTATCACGAAAGTCGTAATAATTGGGTTTCAATTTGGATAATTAAGGTTCAGAATTTTAGATCATTGTGAAAATTGAATAGTACATTCCGTATATTAAATTCAAGGACAATTATACCCATCTTCTCTAAATTTAGATAAAATTAAAAATAATTTTTTCTTATTTCAAAAATTACAAATATCTCCCTAAGTTATGCATAAGTTTAACAAAATTTATTTTTATAAAGGTGGTATATAATTGCAAGTTTTTTTGTTGAATTTACGAGGGAGTTTTGATATGAGATTTGCACAATCATGACAAGTTCCAAATATATAAGCTATATATAAAGTCAAATTGAAAAGAAAAAAAAACGTAAGGGTGAATTACACTTACTACCCTCGAGGTATGGTGACATTACAAAAAATACCCCCACATATGAAAAATTACTATTAACCCGTAACGTTATGTGTCGACTAATAATTTGCACCTATTGTTAGTTCGACCGTTAATCAACCTATATGAATTTTCGAAAATACCCAGGAGTGTTTTTGTTATTATATGTTATAGTTTGAGGTACTGCATTGTAATTTATTGAGACCACTTGGGGTTAAATGTAAAATTTCTATTATTTTTTCATACTTGTTGATTAAAGTCATTGGTGGAGATGTATATATTTACCAAATTATTAGTTTTTAATTGGTGTCTTAAAGCAATGTGAGATATTGTTTATATAATGTACGATCTACTGAAAAAACGTTATTCACTAACCATATAAAACTCAATTTTTAGCAAAAAATTAGAAGAAAACCCTATAAACACCTCAAAAAACACAACAAATGAATGCCAACAGTATCATTGTAATTCATGCCATAAAACCTAATATTTACTTATAAAAATATACAATATACACTACGTAAAATAATCATCAAACAAATTAGGGGATAAGGGTAATTTTTCATATGCAGGAGTGTTTCTTACAATTTCACTATACATCAGGATGGTAATTGTAATTTTTTCTAATTTGAGTAAGTGCAAAAATGACCTTTTATCAATTCCATTATACTTAACATTGATACCCCTCAAGTTGGGGGATAATGGTAATTTTTCAAACGTGGGGGTATTTTTTGCAATTTTACTATATCTTAGGAGTGGTAGGTGTAATAACTAGTAATGGTGGTTCTGAATTGTGTGGTGATGTTCGGTAGTGGTTATTGTGATATAGAATAAAATTAATTTGCGAAAGTTAGTGGAACTACAAAATTAATTAAAGGATTTTGTCAAATTTGACAAATCATGTGTCTTGGTGGTTCGGGTGGCTACTGTGATGTGGGCAAGTTATTGATAATTTCAAAAGTTATTATCAAGTTTGGATTTTTTGTTAAACGATGGTAATTTAAGGGGTTGTTGCGAATTTTCAAAACAATGTGAGTTATTTGTAATTTCACCTAAACTCAAGAGATGTGGGTGTAATTGTCCCTTAAATCTAAATAGGGTTATTATATTGACTATATTATTGATTATTTCCTCTATATAAATTAATACTAATCAATATTAAGTACATATTGAACTTCTACGTGAATAATTAGGATTTTCATGACAACAACATTAATATCGTCAAAATATAATTCAATGTTGATAAAAATAAGAATTTTAATTGTTATATCATTGACAGACAATGAGACATATTAAGACACAATTTGCTGACATAAAATTATCATTATGAGTTTATGATAATATTTTTATTTCACTAAATTATTATTATATGTACAAGTGCCATTTATTGTTAATAGTGATAATTTAACCCTAATTTTTTTGGTCGAATCAATTTTCTGATGCAAACCAATATTTTTTTTTATCATTTAATGTATATGACTGATCATGCAATTTTTGTATTGTCACTTAGCATATAGTCATTAACTTTCTTTCTTGTAGTGTCACAAAAACCCTAGACCAATAATTTAGTTGGCGTCTAGCTACAAATATATTTCATTATTATTAATAATTATTGGCATCTAAAGGATTCTTATTCCAGGATTAATTTTATTCTCCTATATTCTGCTATAAAGAAGACCATAAAGGAAGCAATTAGCACCAACTCTTCACAAAACCCGGTCGGTTCTCGATACAGTTTATCCATCAAATCTTGCATGATTTTTACACTACAAGACTTTAATTAGTACAGTTAAGAAGTCGAGCTGAATTAAGAACCCATTACAATAATTGGCCTGATCTCATTTAATTCTTTGAGAGAGAGAGAGAGAGAGAGAGAGGGAGAAATATAGATAATTGATGAACTTGAATAATTAGAAGAGAGAAATTAACAATTAATGTAAACTAATTAAATAATTCATCATTAACAATTAAAATTAATTCAAAATTAGTAAGTGATGTGAATCGAATTTGTGATCGGTCCGTCCAGATCGAGCGCTCCGATTGAATGCAAGGTGTAAGGTATATGATCGGGAAAATATGACCAGCAACAAGGAAAAGGAAACGTGAGCTAATCGAAGTAGGTCTCGGCTAAGACCCTCCAATACTTAAGTCAGAGATCGGATTAAGAAGTAATTTGAGCAGAGTAAGTGGGTAAGAAGCAATTAATGAGTTGTTCTTACCATAGATGCAAGGGTATTGATACTGTCTCCACATAAATCACTCCCTATGGGACCCTCACTACAAGAAAATACTGTTTTTTCGGCCAGATTTTCGGCGGATTTTCGGCCAAAAATATAATTTTAGTAAGCTATCATGTGATGAGAGGGAATGACCCGTGAGCCTAAGGGTAGGGCCTAATGACATTAGTTGTCTCTTAATTAACTAGATATGGAGTTAGGAGATTGAACCACTCTTTAGGCTGACAGAGCATTTAATGCTAGTAGGGATTCGTTGGACCTAATATGATCCCATAATTCGACTAGGTGATATCGACCAGCCATCCAACGAGGGTCAGGACATTCCGGTCAATAGGCCCTAACCCGATCGAGAGTTTGGGCCTATGAGCTTGAACAATTGGAAAGGATGGCATGTGGCACATCGATCCGATCGAGTATCCCGATCGAAAATATGCCACGTCACTAAGAATTAAGATTTTGGTCAAAATTATACATTTTGATCAAAAAAACTTTCTTCAAATATATAATAGAACAAATTATATGCATATATATATATATATATGTAAATGTATAGAGTTTATATGTTGCCAACTGAGCAAGTTTCTTTCAAGTCGAAAATGACGTATATAGAGAGTATATTTACGAGTAAGATTGTCAAAAGGGATAAAAGATTCATTCTATTTTAGATTTAGGATATTTATACCTTACATTATGTGATGTTGTTTTATGCGCCCTATGTATGATTATGGACCAAGTTTATAACCTTTTATAAAATGTTTTCAAATAATATTATGGATCATTAATATAAGGTCTAATGGGCTGAAATGAATACATACTAATAATATCTCATGCATATCATGTGACATGGCATATTAGTATATATGTCAAACATCACAGTGTGTTTGAAAAAAAAAAGTTGGAAAATTGCTTCAATATGATACAATCAACTTACAAATAATTATAAAAATAGTAAGAAGTAGAAAAAAGTTGATTTGTAACTCCTTCCATCTTCTAGCTTTTTTCTGTTGAAAATAACAAAGAAAAAACTAATCTACCAAATATTACTCTACTGCTTAAAAAGGGTAAATTATGTTAAACACCCCAACCTTTTGAGTATTTTGCACTTTTGTATTCAACCTTTGTAATTGTATACTTTGGTATCTAATTTTTATCATTTGTGCGTTGATGGTCCTTTTTAAACGAGTGTGGTGGAATATTCTCTAATGTTCCCTGGAATATCCTCGAATATTCCCCATAAATTCCATTAAAATAGTAAAAAAAGATCATCGTCGCATAAATGATACAAATCAGATACCAAAGCGTACATTTACAAAAGTTGGGTACCAAAATTCAAAATATCCAAAATATATATTGGAGTGTTTAACATAATTTACTCGTTTAAAAATAGCATAAAGTACAAAAATACTTTTTTTTTAAAAAAAGTGTTGCAAACACCGCCTAAATGAAGCACTTTTTGTTTGGAATATTAGACATTCATACATAGATTTGTTAAGTGTTTTGGAAAATTTTTGTTTAGTCCCAGATTGGCTATATTCAACAAATTACTTGGCAAGTTTGTTATTCTTTTTTTAAACGTACATCAATCACATAATAAATATAATACACTCATTATGTAATTGGTTTTGATGCAGTGCAACCTACTCAAGCTAGAATTTCCCAATTTTTTTCCACACAACGTCAATTATTTTGTTAAGGCATAGACCGCCCACATGCAACGGTTTTTTTTTATTTTTTATTTTTTTTATTTTTCGACAGCCGTTTTGCAACTGGCGGGAAAAAGGAAAGGGTATGGGGGGATGGACATTACAGCGTCAGACGGCACAAGCATTAATGGTGATAAATTGAGTTTTCTCTCAAATATATAATAGTATGTATATATATTATAAAAAAAAAACTGATGATGAGAGCTTTGGTCCAAGTAATTTGTTTGCGAGTCCATTCAGTAAAAGTTCGAAACTAATACTAACTTTATTCCTAATTGCACGAAAAATTTTCATTAATTCGCAGAGTACAGAATCCAATGAATAAATAGCATTTACTTTATCTTAACTGTTTTTATTTTAAAAGTTAATTGGAACTTTTAAATTTGAAGGAGAAAAGACTATCAGCTCAAATTTGTATTTAATTATAAGGATGGTCTCAACTAAGAGTTTTTTTTTTCGAAAGGGGTCTCAAATAAGAGTTAAGATTACTTGAAAGTAGGCCTCTCAATGAGTAAGATTTTATCCTACCCGTATCCTAACCCATATTATTTGTAGTAGTATGGGTTAGGGTAGGACCTTACCCATTCCTATCCATTGGGTATTCATACACCATACATTTTTCACACACACACACACACACACACACACATTGTATACACATTTTTCACACACACTGCACACATTTTTCCCACACACTGAACACATATATTTCACACACACACACACATTGTATACACATTTTTCACACACACTACACACATTTTTCCCACACACTGAACACATATATTTCACATACACACACACATTGCGTACACATATTTTTCACACACACACAGTGTGTGAAAAGACAAGCACAAACACATACACTGCACACATACAGTGTGTGAAAACATACTGCACACAGTTTTCACACACACACACACGCGCGTGTAAAACACAGTGTGCGAAAACATACTGCACAAAGTTTTCACACACACACACACACGTGTAAACATGTGTTTGCACGTGTGTGTGTGTGTGTGTTTTCACACACTATGTGTGTGTTTCACATACACTGCATGAAAACTGTGTGCAGTGTATGTTTCCACACACTATATGTGCAGTGTGTGTGTGCATGCGTGTGTGTTCAGTGTGTGTGTATGTGAAAACACACACTGCACACAGTTTTCACACATTGTGTATGCGCAGTGTGTGTGTGTGTGTGTGTGTGTGTTTACACACAGTGTGTGTCTGTGTGTGTTTACACACAGTGTGTGTCTGTGTGTGTGTGAAAAATGTGTGTGTCTGTAGTGTGTGTGTTTGTGTATAGTGTGTGTGTGTGTGTTTGTGTATCGTGTGTGTGTGTGTGAAAACACACACTGCACATAGTTTTCACACAGTGTGTGTGTGTGTGTTCGTGTGTGTGTTTACACACAATGTGTGTCTGTGTCTGTGAATTGTGTGTGTGAATTGTGTGTAAGCTAAAAAAAACACAATAAAAAAAATATATATATGATTGGGTAGGATCTAGACCCTACCTTAAAAATAGAATAGATCCAATATACATACCCAATGGATCAATATTTAAATAGGGTAGGATATATTTAATCGGCTATTTTTAGGATTAGAATTAGGGTAGGATAAAACCGTATCCATTGACAAGCCTACTTGAAAGCCTAGCTCGGTTCATGATCAAAAGTATGTTGAAATGTTTAGGATATTTTATTTATTTTCTAATGATACGGTTTAACTGAAAAATGAAAAAGGAAAAAGAAAATTAAGGAATCTAACGGTAATGTAATAGACTTTAGGAGAAGTTCATGCAGCTTAGAGAAACAATAAGGAATGTATATTTTTCAAAAATAAATTAAAATAGAAAAAATGTATGTATGTATATGTATGTGTGTGTGTGTGTGTATACTAGCATATACCTCGTACTATGTATATATATCACAATTTATTGTACTATATAAAAAGATAAAAATAAAATATTTTATTCATGTAAAATAACTATTTCTTTAAATAATTTTAATTGCACTTCAATAAGTAAATAAATAATATTTTACTCATATTTGAAGCTTTTAAATTTTTTTAAAAAGAAAAGTATTGTCGTGCCAAAAATATCATATCAAAAATAATGAAAATAAAATCTAAATATGTGATCAAAACTAAAGTTATAAATAAAATTTTTAAATATATTGATGTTATGAATGATAAATTATGAGCTATACTCTAAGTTAATAGATCACAAAATAATGGATTATTATCCACATTAGAATACGTGACACTATTTTTTTTTACGTACCTAAACACAAATGGATGTGAAGTATCGTAAAATAAATTAAAATTAAATTATTTTACAGAAAAGAATAATAATAGTAATAATATATAAATAAAAGAATAATTAAATTATGAAACACCAAGTACTCTTGATGTAACTTGAAAGTTGTGAACCTACTTCTACAATCTTCAAGGAAACATTTTGCCCTAAACTTACGTTAGATATATTTTAGATATTATGAATAGTTTGAATCTTCTTTTATATATATTTTTTTCTTTTGATAAATAACCTCCTGTCATATGCCAAATTCATATTTTGATGAATATTTTAATTATAAAATCTCTTACTTAGTCGAAATTAAAAATCGTAGAAAAGTGGAAGTATGTAATTGAACATGTTAGTGGGTAAGTAGGTGGATGAGTAGGATGAGGAAGTTTTTAATTGTTATTTATACTATATATAAAGTGTGAGAGATTTTGACTTTTTATTTGATGTATGTAATTATGCTATTCCTAAAATACCCGTTAACTACTCTAATCTCTTCTCCATCATTTCTTTCTGTCCAACGTTTTTTCCTCCATTTTTTCACCTCTCTTCATTTTTCTCCAACACCATTTTTACCCTCAAATTTTGGTTATTTTTTATGTTTTTATATATTTTTTAATCACAAAATAATTTTATTTTAAATTGATTTTTTAAATATATTATAAATAATTTAAAAGATGGTATAAGTAATAACAATTAAGAAATGTGTGCATTTGCATAGATTATTTTATAGAAAATTAATTTTATATGATTAAAAACTAACTATTTGATTAAATTATATTTCATTTTTATTTTGCACACACATCAAATATACCCAAATACGCTAGTTATTATTTAAAAGACCTAGCCAATTAATTCTTTTAATTAAAAAATTTACAAATTTGAGAAAATTCTATTTGGTCAAAATTAACCAAATTGCAGTCAAAGACCATTCTCAAAATTATTTTGTGGTTTATGAGATGTAAACTTTTTATATGTATATTGTATAAAGTTTACATCTAATAAACCACAGAATAATATAATACAATCCAAATGGAAGCAAATAACAATAAATAAATAAAGTTTGAATATCTTGACAATTTAATATCAAAAAAATTGAAGATAAAGATACGTCAATGAACAAAAAACAAAGTTGGATAATAAAACTTTCGCATAGCGTTAAACTATATAAAAAGAAATGATAGATATAAAAAGATGAAAACATATATTGTAGATAATATTGCATCCACGTTTTAATTTTTTAATCATTTTAAAATTATAATTTAATTTTGGTGATATGACATATCATATTAAAGATATTTTTTTCAAGTTTGAGTTATGTCAGTTTTAATTGAATGCTTTTTCTAATTTTTGAGGAGAAATTTACCATAAATGATATTGTGTTGACATTTACGTTCCTAATATGTCTTAAATTATAGCTTATTTGATGACATTACATAATATTTTAATTAGAATTTTCATTATCTATATATGTTTTTATTGAAAATTACTATTACATTTGTATGTCCTTTTATGTGTGTGTGTGTGAGAGAGAGTGAGAGTGTGTGCGTTAAATATGGATAGTCAATGGACTTGAATGATGATGAGAGAGAAATTAACAATTAATGCAAATAAATCAAATAATTCAGCATTAACAATTAAAATTAATTAAAAATTTGATCAAAATTGCATATTTTAGTCAAAAGACCTCATTCAAATATATAATATTATATATATATATATATATATATATATTGATGTGGGTAACGTTTGGGAATATGACGAACTTTGAGGGGATGGCTCCACCCACTTGAGTGGTGGAAATGTCGAGGGGATGAGTTTTTCCGCAAAAGAGGTGAATGAAATGAGCTAGGTGAGGGGCATCTTGGCTGAGACCTTTTGAATTCAAGGAATGAGAGAATTTAAAGAGAAATATAAGTAAAGGTTTGAGCTATTTAAGAAAACTCACCCACTGTAATAAATAAAGGGTAATTTATAGTGAATAGTTTCAGTACCTGGAGCCTTGGGTGTGGGAAAATTCTTGTCCAGACTCGGCTTGACCGCACCCAACAAATCATATAGCAAGTGTTAATACGCTTATCATGTGATTGGTCACTCTCCCTAAACTGTACACCAATCACATGACAAGTGTAAAACACTCACTATCTAATTAGTCATGGTGTGGCCGAACCCGGTACGGGCAAAAATTTCCCTTGGGTGTGCGCTTGTATGAATTAAGTGCGCTTGCTACCCGATGAGGCATTAAGTATTCACATAACTAACGTGGTTTGTATTTAATTTCTATTTCCTTTGTAAGATTGCACGTCTCGTGAGAATGATCCCCATTGCAACATTTTAAAACTAACTTAGCAACATTAACCTTTTTCGGTTCGTCATGTTAAATAATACCTTAAAATTATTCTTAAACTGCATGTTTGGGTACTATTTGAATACTTTTGTATAACTAACTCATTGTTGCATTAAACTATATATATATATATATTTTCGGTACATTGCATTAAACTATTAATTAAGATAACAAGTAAATGAAACAAAAGACGCGGACTTCTATAATAAAGAGACCAAACTGTGGGACCTAGAAGTTTACTAAATCCAATGCTTTGTCCCTCTTAATTTAATTACAGAGAACAGGGAAGCCTAACACATGGTCACCGGAGCTCTCTCTCTCTCTATCATTCCCTCTCTATCAAATGTATTATTGTCGAACAGTACTATACATTTCCCAATTCACCAAGAAAATTAAACAAAGCCCAGCTCATGCGAAAAAGAGAAGAAAATCTTGTCCTGGAAAAAAATCTCAATTAATTATGCAAGGGTCGCATGGCAACTTGATAAAAGCTACGCCTACTGCACATGCCTTATATACAAAAACAAGTTCCAAAGAATAGCCAAAACCAGACATCCGGGGCCCTATCTCATGCCGTGTGCATTCAAGACAATGGCTGGCATGTCTTCATATCCATTTCAACAACTGCTCATTTTGCTCACAAGGATTACACACACATTATGCTTGCCAGTCATATTGTCCATTTTCTTTGTGTATCTTTTTTTTTAATTTGCCCCCAAGTATAAATACAGTCCCAAAAAGTGTCAGAGTAGATTGCGCTGAGGAAAATCCCATTTCAAGAACTGATTTTTCCTTTGTTCTTTTTGTCTTTTTACACATTTTGAAGTGCGATTTTCGTGATGTTTCCAAAAGGGCTATCTTTTTTCTTGTTTCTTTTGGTTTCGGTAAAGTCAAGATTCTTCTTTGAACTTGTTGTGGGGGTTGCTGATAAGAATGTGTGGAGTTCGAGTTCGGAGAAAAATTTGGATAGTACGAGGAATCTTGAGGTTAGGTTCAATGGGCCTGCTAAGCACTGGACTGATGCTCTTCCTATTGGGAATGGAGGCCTTGGTGCTATGATTTGGGGCGGTGTTGCCAATGAGACTATTAATCTCAACGGTAAATTTCGCTCTCTCTGGGATTCCATAATGAAAAGTTAGTATTGTTTTGTGATGTTTGTGTGTGCGAAGAAAATGTTTGAATGAGGGATGTGTGGATTTGTTAGGTTTCTAGGGGGTTTAGTAATGAGAATCCTGAGTTGATAAGATATTTATGTTAGTTATTGTGCTTTCTTGCATTTTCTTGCTGGTAAATAACTTGTTATTTTAACCTCCAATTTTTAAAGAGGGTTTAGTGACTGTTTATCCTAGCTATCTAATTTTGTTGATTCACTTTCAGTAACTACACGGGATTTGAATGCATAGTGTGTGTGTTTGACAGAGAGAGAGAGAGAGAGAGAGAGAGAGAGTTTTAAGGGAAAACAAATGATATTTTATCATAAATGTAGCAAAAGTTGATGTGTAACTATTGCACGTTAGACTTAATTGTTGAATATTAATATCATTGTTCAAAAGAATCAAAACTTGTGTATAAAATTACTTACTTAGTTATATGCTTGGCCTGAGATCTTTACACTTGCATTGGAATAGAAGATGAAACATTGTTTGCTATAGAGGAACTCGTGTGTTGTTTGTTGCACTTTTCAATAGAAAACCGCCAGAATGATCAATATTATACCTCAGAACCACCTTGGCTGCAAAGTAATTGTGGAGATCGTAATAGAAGAAAAATTACATTTCAAACAGAATGTACAGAATATAGTAATTGAGGCTCCTCCTTTTCGCTTGGTGCAGAGGACACACTTTGGACAGGAACTCCTGGCGTTTATACTGATCCCGATGCTCCAAATGTCCTATCTGAGGTCAGAAAACTTGTTGACGAGGGACATTATGCAGCGGCTACTACAGCTGCACTCAATTTGTCAGGATATCCGTCTGAGGTATGCCGCCTTTGAAACTAAGAAGTTGTGTATATTGCTTTTGTCTTAAGTATTACAATATTATGCTGTATGGGAGATTCTTGAAGCAGAAGTTCTAATTATGAATATTCTTTTTTCATTTCATAATATATTTGGATGAAATACAGGTTTACCAGCTCCTAGGAGACATAAAACTAGAGTTTAATGAGTCTCACGCCACACATGATGAATCAACTTATCAGAGAGTGCTGGATTTAGACACATCAACCGTAAAAGTTCAGTATTCTGCCAATGAAGTCCAATATACGAGGGAGTATTTCGCCTCAAATCCGGATCAAGTAATCGTGATAAAGATTGCTGGAAACAAGCCCTTTTCTCTAAACTTTACTGTATCTATGGACAGCAAAATGCATCATCATTCATACGTAAATAACAAAACCCAAATCATTTTGGAAGGAGCTTGTCGGGGCAGAAGAATAGCACCACAGGTCTATGGACATGATAATAATCCTAAAGGAACAACCCCTCCAAACACAACCGATAGTGACCATCCTAACGGAATTCAATATTCAACAGTTCTTGATTTGCAGAGAAGTGGAGGCGCATGCGAGCTGCACGTGTTGGACGGTAGAAAGCTACGGGTGCAGGGCTGTAATTCGGCTGTTATCCTCCTCACAGCATCATCGTCGTTTGATGGCCCGTTTACCAAGCCCAAGGATTCCAAAAGGGATCCTAGTTCGGAATCTTTAAGGACAATGGAGTCTGCAAAACGATATTCATATTCCGATCTTTATATGCGTCATGTTAATGATTATCAGGCGCTTTTTCATCGTGTCTCGCTGCAGCTCTCAAATAGCTCCAGAAGTTCTATCACCACTGCAGAGAGGGTGAAATCTTTCAAAATTAATGAAGATCCTTCTCTGGTTGAGCTTCTCTTCCAGTACGGCCGGTACATCTTGATTGCATGTTCACGTCCTGGAACTCAGGCCTCAAACCTGCAAGGGATATGGAACAAGGATATTGAGCCAGCATGGGAGTATGTTCTAACTCTGCAAAACAACTTTTCTTACTTTATAATCTGTTTTATTCTCAAGATTGTGTTGGAGTACTATACTTTTTATGTTCTCTTCTTTTTCTTTCTTGTCAGTGGTGCTCCTCACTTGAATATCAATCTCCAGATGAACTATTGGCCTTCTCTTTCTTGCAATCTTAAAGAGTGCCAAGAGCCTTTATTCGACTACATCTCATCTCTGTCCGTTAATGGAAAGCAAACCGCAAAGGTGAAAACCTCCTTTCTCTTTCAGTTACAAGCTGAAGTGAATGAGCTACTGATAGCTAAACTGAACTATTTTGTTGGCACCAGAAAAATATTCTATCTTTGTTTTTATTTTTTGTACAACCTTCATGCATTTAGCTGCAGAATGTTACAGGTGAGCTATGGAGCTAGCGGTTGGGTTGCACATCAGGTATCTGATATATGGGCTAAAACATCCCCAGATCGCGGTCAAGCTGTGTGGGCTTTGTGGCAAATGGGTGGAGCATGGCTCTGTACGCATTTATGGGAGCATTATACTTATACATTGGACAAAGTAAGAATCTCTCAATATTGTTACTAATTTCAATGTTTTTTTAAGGATGTTGCTATGACATAAATTCTCGATTCAATAACGGGTACTGTTATGCTTACAGGAATTTCTAAGAAACAAAGCGTATCCGCTGATGGAAGGCTGTGCTTCATTTCTACTGGACTGGTTAATTGAAGGCCCTGGAGATTTTCTTGAAACTAATCCATCAACCTCCCCGGAGCATATGTTTACTGCTGCCGATGGCAAGCCTGCTAGTGTTAGCTACTCAACCGCCATGGACATTCAAATCATTAGAGAAGTTTTCTCTGCCATTGTCTCTGCTGCTGAGGTATACATCCTTCATTCTGAATCATGTAATAATCTAGAATCTTGATCTCCTGATTACGTTCTTGCTAATCGAATTCAAAACTTGTATATATGTATAGGAGCTGGGGAAAAGTGATGATAATCTGATTGCAAGAGTACGTAAAGCTCAACAGCGTCTTCCCCCAACCAGGATAGCTAAGGATGGTTCTATCATGGAATGGGTAAGTCAGCACATGCTCGTTAATTTTTAGTGCAATGATTACAACACTCTCCCCTCTAACTATACACAATTACACAGGTAACCCCCTCTTGGTTTCAAAAATTATATGTATCGCCGCCTCTGCAAATTATTTCAACCTTATAGTTACCTCATCTTGTTGATTATTATACATCATTAATGATGTTAAAATTCAAAATTTACTGAACTTTTAACATTGTTTTTGCATGTATCGATAATCTTATCCAAGTTTCGTAATGAGTTTTTCCACTTTTGATTGGATTTTGATAATTAAAAAAGGTGATCTGTAAATTTGAAACCAGGAGGGGAAGTTAGTGTAATTACACATAGTTAGAGGAGGTCAATTGTAATTGACCCATTTTTAGTTAATGTGCAAATACTTTGGAGAAAGTGTTGTCTGTTTGATCATGGAACGAGAAACTCAATTTGTTTATGTTCTTTTAATTCATTGTTGTTTAATTATCATCGCAGGCAGAGGAGTTTGTGGATCCAGAGCCGCACCATAGACATCTATCTCATCTATTTGGGCTGTTCCCCGGGCACACCATCACTGTCGAAGAGACTCCTGATCTATGTAAAGCAGCTGAGAATACCTTAATCAAAAGAGGTTCATGTTTAAAAAACTGCGACAAATTGAATTTTCGTAATCTAACAATAGCTTTCGGTTTTCACGTGTTCCATTTCTTTGGAGCAGGAGAGGAGGGTCCGGGATGGTCAACAACGTGGAAGGCTGCATTGTGGGCACGCCTGCATAAGAGCGAGCATGCATATCGGATGGTGAAGCATATATTTGATTTGGTGGATCCCGACCATGAAAGAGATTTTGAAGGAGGGCTATATGCCAACCTCTTTACTGCACATCCACCTTTCCAGATTGATGCAAACTTTGGGTAACAATTCTATATCCATGACATCAATCTAAATTTATTAGCAGTCCTCTTGAGATACTTTTGTATTTCAAACATATGTATGATAAGGGAAATATCACTGGTTAATATTTAAGGATAATTACATCTACGCCCTTGAGGTTTCCATACTGAAACCAACCCTGCGATCAACTTTTATCTCAACAGTTAGATCCCCTTGGGGTTTGCATTATTACAGGAGCCACCCTTGCTCTCAACTTTCGTTTTGCAGTTTTGACCCCTCTTAATAAGTTGACGGTAGGGGTGTTTGTTGTAATTATGCAAAGATCAGGAGATCTAAGTATACTTAACCTAAACCTTAGGGGGTGTAAGTGTAATTATCCTTAATATTTAATATTTCTGTTTTCTAACAGCTTAAGTTTTGGATGAAGTGGTCATTCATAATTTGTAATGCAACAGTGCTGATTTCGCAAATTTATCATTGCCAGATTTCCCTCAGCAGTAGCAGAAATGCTAGTCCAGAGCACCATGAAAGACGTGCACTTGCTTCCTGCTCTCCCTCGTGATAAGTGGCCAAATGGGTGTGTTAAAGGTCTCAAGGCGCGTGGTGGTGTCACTGTCGCCGTTTGCTGGACTGGAGGAAATCTTGATGAGATCGGGCTTTGGTCAAACAATGGAAATATCGTAGTAAAGACGCTACATTACAATGGAATTACTGCAACAGCAAATATTTCATCCGGCACAGTCTACACTTTCGATAACCGGTTGCAATGCGTCAAAAGATCTAAAGCTTTTGTGATCGATTGACCTCTTATCTATCACTCTCTCTCTCTCTCTCTCTCTCTCTCTCTCCAGCTAAAAAAAATAATAGATCAAATGAACTATCAAAGAATAATGACTCAAAATCAGCAAATTATTTTGTTAAGAGATATAGTGCAATCACATTCATTTTGATGTCTCTTGATTTTGTTCATTTACGTAGCTAAAAGCCTAGGAACAGGTGAACACGCTGCATGCTTGTTGATCTCCTGTACTTGAGATACATTTTTTCATTCTAATCTTTCTAAATCTTATTTATAAGGGATTTGGAATTTGGTAATTTATTTGCTAAACCTATTATTGTGAGTGTCTTGACAAATTGGATGCCAATGTGGAGCCGTGGAGGGATACAAACAAATCCTCCAATCATTAGGAAAAGCTCAAAGTCCACCTCTGTATATTATTTCATGTTACATCTGATGGCGTGTATCCGGTGATCAAATGAGCGATATATATATATGTATATAAATATAAATCAATCATTTAACCATAGGTCACTGTGTAATGCATCGTATCTAAAGGTGGAAAAAAAATGGCTACAGGTGCTTTAGTTTAGTGGTGAGTGTTTAATTTTGATACTATTAAAGTTTTAGGTTGGTCCGATCCTTTTTGACTTCTTCCCTTCCCCCTTTTTGGCATGTACGGGGGTGTTTCTTTTTACTAGAGAATGTCACAAGTTGAGTAGATTAAAAAAAAAGAAAAAGGCGAAAAAAGTTCTAAAAAGAAAGTTGAAAAAGACGTTTGATATTTCAATCATTTGCTCATTTGTAAACAAAAGCACTAACAATTTCAATTTGTGACAAGAATGAATCTCAGTTTTTAGTCAATAAATTTGAATGATTATTATGATTTATTTATTTTATGTTACAATGAAACTAAAATCTCTATCCTACAATCTTCTAATGACTTATGACACTTATATTTGAAGGGGGAAAAAAAGAAGAAGAAGAATATTTGTACTGATTTTAACATTCAAAGCGGTATTCTTGTTGTAGAACTCAAATTTCTCTATGTTCCTAATATTAAAAACTTTGGATGAAATTTTAAATATCGAATTCTGAAATTTTACTAATAATAATGTTTTTATTTCATTTGCTAAATTAATTTCATTTTCTCATAACCAAAAAGGAAAAAAAAAATAAAAAATCGGATAGGTTGATCCCGGTGTTCACGCGTGGTAGCGTATCATTCCTCAAAAACCCTTGTGAAAAACCCTCGCATTTTCTCCCAAATCCCACACAAAGCAGCAACAATGGCTTGGCGTGGTTCCCTGTCCAGATCTCTCATGTCCACCGCTCGGACCTCCGCCTTCCGCTCATCGCCGCCGCTCGCCGCCCCCAGCAGCCTCCGCCCTCCTCCCTCTCGCCTCAACCCCCGCCGCCTCTCCTTTGCCAATCCCAGGTCCTAAATTTGAATCTTAGTGCATTTATTTTTACTTCTTACGGTCATTCTTCGATCAAATTTCCTTTTTGGTTTCAGTTTTCCTTTCATTCTTTGTTCTTCTTCATCAATAGTTTCACTGTTTTTCTTTTTTCGTGAAAAAGAAATTGTATACTTGATATGGTAATTGAATTTAGCCTAATTGTCGTGCTTTAGTGAATACCGAGAAATGTTGATTGCATTGAACTCTTGGTATTTGATTTAAAGCTTGAACATCGTTAATTCTTTATGGCAATTTTTTGGCTTGTGTGAAAAATAATTTATTTGATGATGCAGGACACTAGGGGAGCTGGGATGCACCCAATCACTGATGCCACTGCATAGCATGGTGGCGGGACCAGCGCTGACGTCTCACTTGGCGGTCAATTTGCGAGCGTACTGTGAGCTGTCCCATGGTACCTTCCGCCGTTCTTGTCAGGATCGCTAGTAGTTTCTTTGTGAGTCTGATACTATTATCACTAGGATAGTCCTGATTCCCGACTGTAGATGCTCATGAAGAAACTGAAAATTTCTTGATGAACATTTTTTCTTTAACTAATTTAACTAATTCTGCTGTTGCTGGCATATTTGATGAATTAAAGGGTTATTCTCTTGCCATTGTTGTCTTTTTTTTTTTTTTAAATGTATATAACTTAAACATACTTATATATATATATACCTAATTTTGTATTATTAAGTATAAATTTATACATTTACGCATTTTTGTATAATATAAATGAATTCCTGTTTTTAATCTGGATGGCAACCTGGGTGGAAATTACAGTTAGTTTCCGTTTCCTTTTTTTTAGTTTATAGTGGCAACAGGTTGCCATACCATATCAGTGATTTTTCCTTAAAAAAAATTCAATGGAATTCATCATATGACTAGCTGATGGCAAAATTTGTAAATTGGAACATTCATGTGGAAACCAGACCAAAATTGCTGATTTTTGAAATTTGTATGATAATAATCCAATTGGGACAAATATAACGACTAAAACCAGAATGGATCAACTTCAAGGACGATCTTTCCTTTTTTCCGAATCATTAGTCCTTTTTTTGATATAGAAGAAGGTTCATTATTTTGAGATATCACATGTTTGGTAATAAAAGCGAACTTTATTCTAGAGATATCTTTATACTGACAGACTACAATGATGTTATTGTTCTTTTAACGCTATAGACAAACTCATATACATATATAATTTTATAATGCATCCAGTTGGGACATGTCTGTGAATATTAACTTTTTCCTTAGGAAATTAAACAATCATTTGATGTCTTTCTGCCGGTGTTTTCATTAATCTCCCTTCCATTTGTTACACATACCAGTGAGGAAACTAATGCAGTAATATGAGGACAATGATACGCATTTTCTTCTTATTTTCACTTTATCTATGATACACATTTTCTTCTTATTTTCACTTTATCTATGATGCGCATTTTCTTCTTATTTTCACTTTATCTATTCCTTTTTCTTCTTCTTTTTCCTCGTAATTTTTTTTGGGTCCTGTGACAAAGTATCTGTGATTAGAGAGTGTGTGCATTTGAAAACTGAAGAGCTAGTAAGGTGGTATGTAACATGTTGCACTCAGGTTGAGGGTGTTGTCAACAAATTGGAAACACAAATCTCTATATTTGTTGACCTTTCTAGGTGTCTACTATTCTTGAGTGACATTCAAGTTTCAGCTAACTAAATATATCCGTGTATATTGCTTGTTTATATTCCCTTGCTTGAAAAATGTTGCATTGCACCAACATATGACATTCTCTATTTATGTGAGGACCTATGATTGAGCAGAAGGTTCGAACAATCCTCTGGTTGGCTAATAGAATATATTCTACTAAGAATGAAATCTGCTCTCAGTTTGCCTAGTTGATCCAGGTGAACATCGTTCCCCTATGGATCATTTACAAATTTACGGGACCATTTTCTTTCACATGGTTAGCGGTTAAGTATTCAGCTTTACACAGTTGTAGGGAATAATTGGAGAGCATATAATGTGAACAAAGATTGTATAGCATTTCTGACACCTTTTGTCTTAAAATTTGCGGTAGGATGTTGTTGACAAATATTATTTTCCAGGTGTAAGTCTGGAATCATGACCTTTAAGACTTAACTTTTCTTTAGGTTATATTTACCGTGTTAGAAGCAGACTTTATCAGAATCTATATTGAGTGAGAAAATTGAATTGGGGAAAAGGGTAAAATACAGTGTTAAGCTATTGGAATGTTTACCTGTTTGGTTTGAGAAATAACTTTGTTTGGCCTGTGGTGGTTGTCTTTTATTCCAAGTTTTGACTTTTGAACTGGTTTTGATGTCTTTGACTATTGAAATGGAATTTGCTTTTGGGCATATTGCTATGTTAGTCAACTATTTAGTTGTATATGCTATGGTTAGTGAGCCTGTTTATCATTGTCAAAATGTGTCAGCTTATATATGGCACTTGCTAAATTTGTTTTCATTTGTGTTGCTTTGTTGACATGAGGTTGGCTCAACCCAAAATCATGGAATTTCTTAACACAGCCTTTCATACCAAAAATTGAATAGAAAGTACTTTAATTTACTTTTATTGATTTATTTACTGATACCAATTACATGACCTCTATTCTATGTACCTACACATGCTTTCCTGGCTTGTTTTCACCATTACGGGATTGAAAGAAACTTAGACAAAGATAAGAGATGGGCGTGCTCGTTGCATATGGACATTCTCGTTGCATCACTTGCATAATATGGGAAGTCACTATTAGAAATTGAACCCACATGGTGTTGGTGGTTTCTGTCGTCTCTTTTAGGGTCTGTTCAGCTCCACTATATTAGTGCTCAAGGAACTAGTGGCTCTATATGCTAATGCTCCTTGAAGTGATAGACAATTCATCAAGCATATCTTGAATGTACTTAAAGTTCTCATTGCCTAATCATGAATGTATTAGATAAACACAATTTGAGTTCGTGCAATCGTTGTCTAACAAGTCTGCATGCTAATCATGTAAAGTTTGTGTTGTCGCAGGTACTTGAACATATTTTGTTGGATCAGAAGTAAGTGCTCAAGGATCTTGGACTTGGTCATTGGGTGTATCCTGCAGGAACTCTTTCCCCTCATGGAAAGAAGGGAAAATATTTTCATGTTTTTTGTAGATGATATTTTAATTTCAGATAGTTATTGTCAGAATCTACTGAATTCTGCTGATAGCTACAATACTTATGTAGTCATCATGCTTGACTTGCATATGAAATTGATTTTTGTAATTCTCTCTCTACTCTAGCATTCATCATTCTGAGCCAGAACTTTTGTCATCCATCGTTGCCTGATCTTGTGGAGTGTTAATGTTTTCGTGAACCCGAGAAAACTGTTTTCTTTTGCTTAAACTATATTTTCCAGCTGTTTGCAGCAGAATGGGCATTCTTGTTGCTGGGGTTTCTTGCATTGCAGTTTTTGTATCACCATTCGTCAATTTTGCCATCCATTAACTATTTACTGATTGGTAGGATCTGCGAGTCAATTACTTATAAAGGTTTGATTGAGGTTTCTACATTTGCAACTCCAGGGTCATCTAAATTATCATTTCGTTGCTTATGAAAGTTTTTCAACTTTATCAATTCCATTCCCATCATATAAAATTTAGGGAAAATTTTTGTACGGACTGGGCGTTGGGTCCCACTTGTGCAACCCAACAACTGTGATTTAGCTACAAAATGTATTTAAATATGTTTTTATCAAATAAAACAAGTATGAAGTAAATCACAGTCAATGAGTGCAAATGTGGAACACAATATTGCATCTAAGAATTTTAGAAAATTTAGGTTGTTTGTCTTCTTTCCTTGAAGTGCGCATTGCTATTCGCGCCATGTGGCAACAACCTTAATTGTCTCCTGTATGATTTCGTGTGAAAAATAAGAATATGATCTGATAAGTCGTAAAGAAATGTTACATTTTTGTATTGAAATATTATTTCATTGTGATGATATTATCAGATTAATTAGCGGTTCTCATAATTAAATTGAAAATATAATTTACTTGTGATAGCATTACTTTGTGGTCTTATTCCCAAATTAAAGATTAAAAGTGAAATTTAACATGATAGTATTGATTAATAGTATATACATGCTGCATTTATTATTGTTTTTCAATTTATTTAGTTTATGAATATTCAAAGTTTTATCCAACTACGTCAGTATTTAGTTTTGTTTAGTAATACTCAAATTGCTTGTGGCACCCGTCCCGCTAGGATCGTCCTATACGATTGGGGTCCACTGACGATCGCACTGAGTATAAATCTTGTGATTGATACCAAATACGAACATCCTAATCGATTGTATCCAATATTTCTTTATAGCAGAACAGAGGCGAGATAGGAACGTAAAGCTTTTGACATATATAAAACTATGTAAGTACAATAAGGGTACAAAACCGATATAATCAAACTTTATAGTACAAGTTGCAAAATCATCTTTATTTTGACCACTGTTCTAGCAAACAAAGCCAAAGGTTAAATGCTAGTGACTGATTGAGTGCTAATCGCCTTATGGGGATCTTCTAATTGCTGGCTTGAGTTTGAGACAGTGAACAGAAAAGAAACGAGATGGTAAGTCCAAATGACTTGGTGGACATGGTGATATAAATGTTAACAAAAGGATTTAGAAAATAAGAAAACTGAAAACTATTTAAAATAATAAATCATGATGAAGTGCATTGTAGTGTGCAATGTGTATTTTAGTAAAACAATTTGAGAACTGAACGATACCAATAATGAGTTATGAACAGTATCTCCAACCTTATGACTACCTAAAACAATAAAATATCATAAAACCCTTATATCTCCCATGTCAAGGAGCTACCTCGACTACATTAAACGATAACGGTAGGTGTACCACATGTGATACATCGATCTAACCCTACTACAGCTAATCTCCAACTGTATGTAGTAATTGGATCCTGCGGTATGGTATCATATAAAAAGGACTCTACCGTCGGTTCGTTCCGCCCGATATATCCTTCTTATATGTACCAGGGCCCTGACTTTTCCAAAGGCGTCCCTAAGGGTGTCAATCGTTCAATAAACAGTAAAATATGGCTCACAATTTTCAATAATACATTAACTTGTTTCCAATATCAGTGATAAATAAATCATAACTAAAATAAGACATGTAGTTTCAAGTGGCCAAAGATGCAAGTATATCTTTTGGAATAGCAAAGGAACTATAACTAAATCGGATATCATAAATCAAACAGAATAGGCTATACGATAATATTTACTACGTATAGTTCAATGCGCCAACAAGGAAAATAAAAGGCACTAAACTCGGCGGTTTAGATTTTATCAATGTTTAGGGGTTGTGTTGAACTTGGTAACCATCTAAAATTAGTATTAGGAGCTAAGATTAGAATGCTATACCGTAATTACTCATAAACTAGCAATCACTCTTAAAGAGAATACCTCTAACTAGGACTTATAATATTTACATATGGATGGCCTTATAATTAATAGTGATACGAGAACTAACTTGTGCATGATATCTACTTTAAGAGGTATACTATGCATGAATGCACAAGTAGGCAATATCTACACATATGTACATATTCATGGCTTTTCAAATAACTTTAACTACATATGTGCATATAGTTTATGGGAATAATCTTGGTCTTTCAAATATGTATGCTTAGGTATTCGTTTATAGACAAACTTTAAGCTACTATATGTATGGATTGGTAAAACATGTATATGTAATTGCATGAAATAACCTAAAACATATTCATATATAGACATGAATTGACTACTTAAATTGAAAAGAACTTGAATGCTAAATACATAAGGAAATCTAAAATGAAAACATACCTTCTAATTATGAAAATACACTTTTTCTTCTATATATGTGAGTGTGTGTCGTGTATGTGTGTGTGTGAATTGTATGTGTTGTGATTTTCAAGTTTGGGGTGACCCCCTATTTATAGGTGTGTATTCAAGACACATTCATTATTTTATTAATAAATTTCAAGATAATTCCAAGTGTATGAATCAAAATGAGATAAGGGTGTAGGTGTCCCAAATCTTATCTTTTCAATATCTACATGTGCATTTTTGGCTAAATCATGACTATTGATCTTTGCTTAATGACTAAGGTCAAATTTATAGCCCTTGGATTGATATAAAGGCTTGTATAGATTGCACATAAGTGTCCTAGGGTTTATGAAAACTAAAACAAGTGTCTCCACACGTCTTCCATTCTTGAAGATCACCTTATCTTAAATATCATGAGAACAAGTGCCCTTTGAAGTATCTTGATCATATTTGCTACAACTTATAAAGATAACATGTGTATAATAACACGTACTCTAAATCTCGTCTAACATATGATATGGACAAGTGTCCTAACACATGTAACAAATAAATCTCTTTTAGTATGTATTATGAACAAGTGTTCTAACACATGGAATAAAACATCCTCCTCCTCCTCTTCCTCCTCCTCCTACTACTACTACTACTACTATTATTATTATTATTATTATTATTATTATTATTATTATTATTATTATTATTAATTTCAAATTTATATATATATATTATTTAAATTTTTGAATTTTTTGTCTATCTTAGACATAATTTTCAGTTTTATTAATAAACACACACACACACACACACACACATATATATATATATGTCTATGGTTTTTAGATATGTATATATTATGTAATTTCATTTTTTATGTGTGTATATCATACGAACCGACCTTCGTTATTATAATTATACTTATTATACCTATTTTGTGTGTATAAAAATCGGGATGTCACATTGCTTTATTTCCAGTTTTTATTTTTTTCTAAAGTATTTAATAAGTTACAACAATAAGTAAATTCATTTTTCCTTATGTAGTAAAATTGCAAGTACATACAAATTGAAGCTAGGAGAGCAGTTTTTATTATTACTAGTAAGGTGGGCATACTCAATGTGTGTGCCAAATTAAAAGAGGATATATTAATTATGTTCTTAAGTTTCATTATTTATTATTTTTTCTATATGAATAATTTTTTTAATGTTTATTAAATTTTAAATAAGTGAACAGTAAAATAATTTAATATAAGATAAAATCACATGATTAAAAATAATAAACAAAGGAGTTAAAAATGTTTCATAGGAAGGAGGAGGTAGGAGGGAGAAGATAGAGGAGAGATGAGAGAGATAAAAAAAATATATATAAAAAGAAAAGAAAAATAAAAAAGGAAACGTGTAGTGGGAGGTGAGGGAGAGAAAAAAAGGGGAAAAAGAGAGAGAAACAAAATAGGGGGAAAAATAGAAAATAAAATGACAGATCAAAAAAATGTTAGACCAAAATTAGTTACTCAAAAGGCCTTCTTGCTTTGTATAATAGTATAGATATTTTCTACATGAATAACTTGTTTTAATGGTTATTAAGTTTTAAGTGAGTGAAAAGTAAAATAATTTAATATAAGATAAAATTAAATGATTAAAAATAATAAACAAAGGAGTTAAAAATATGCCATAGGAGGGGGAGGAGACATGAGATAGATAGAAAAAGTAAAAAGAAAAGAAAAATGAAGAAGGAAACATGCAATGGGAGAGGAGGGAGAGGAAAAATGAAGGTGAAAAAAGAGAGAGAGAAAATAGGAGAAAAAATAGAAAATAAAATGATAGACCAAAAAAAATATTAGATAAAAAATAGTTATTAAAAAGGCCTCTTGTTTTGTATAATAGTATAGATTATTCTTATATGGGTAAATCACGGCAAACCCCCCAACATTTGACCTCGATTGCACTTCACCCCCCACCCTTTGCGTTTGAGCGGAGCCACCTCCCAACCTTTACAAGTTGTGCGCTGATCCCCCCTAAACACGATTTTGGTGGAATCTACGCAAATATTCTGTCGACCTTGTTGCACGTGCCCCCGAACATTTGATCTCGATTGCACTTCACCCCCCAACCTTTGCGTTTGAGCCGAAACACCTCCCAACCTTTATAAGTTGTGCGCCAATACCCCCTAAACACGATTCCGGTGGAATCTACCCGAATATTCCGTCCACCTTGTTGCACGTGCCGCCAACGTGACTTTTTTAAAGGCATTATCGATATTTTCTTTTATTAGTGAGGGGTGAAGTGCAATCGAAGTCAAATGTTGGGGAATTTGCCGTAATTTACCCTTCTCATATAAAAGAAAGGAACTATTTAAAACTACCTCGTCTTTCGGTAATTTTGGATTGTTAGTTTGTCATTAATCTGTTATTCCATTTTGCTTTCTCATCTCTCACTGTTTAGTATTTCTTTTATTTATTTTTTTCCTTTTGATTTTCTCAATCTCTTCTATCTCATGCAACACTACTTAATACTTTTTAACTCTATCTCGTCCTATTCCATTTTCTTTCTCAATCTCCTACTGCTCAATCTTTCTTTTGTTGTTTTTTTCCTTTTGATTTTTTCGATCTCTTCTGTCTCATGCAACACTACTTTAACTCTGACGTGGGGGAATCCGCCACGTCGGTGCCAGCTCGGGACAAAAGACCAATAATAGATCGCCACTTGGCATAATGACCTACACGTATCACTATTTACCATCGCCAGGCGTTTGCCATCTCCTCGGACTGTGAGGAGAACTTTGCCACCACGGCCCCTTACTTTCTCAAATGTCTCAACGAGTGTCCCATAGAAACGCTCCAAGAGGGGGCTTAACCCTCCTTGGGTGGTTCCCCTACCTCCTCGAGGTGGTCCCAAAATAACCGTCTCTAAAAAAATAAACGTCTCTACTATCATGTGCCAGAAAATTTCCCTTGTACGAATGGCGCGGCCGAGCCAATCCAACCCTAGCCCGACCCATCTATTTTCAACTACTATAAATAGTAGGTCATCACTGTTCACAGGGGTAAGCTTTCCTAAATTCTTACTACGCACATTATCTCACCTTCCGATTACCTGTTCGAATACTGACTTGATTGACTGAGGGTCTTCGACGAAGATACTTCCGACTAGGCTCACTTGTGTTCCATTCTTGAAGAGTAGGGACCGACCAACAATCAAGACCTTTACTCGGATCCGTGGGAGCTTTCCTGCTTGAGAATCGATTCCCACCACATCAAACTCTTTTATATAATCATTTTTCAACCACAAAATTTTTACTAATTTCAAGTTATTTCACTTTTGAGTCATAAGAAATTTAATAAATACTAAAATAATTAGAATATATATTTAACAAATATTAATAACATAATTAAATTATGTATCTTTTGTTTTTTTATTTATTTTTCACAACATCAAGTGTGCCTGACAATTTGTATAAATAAAACATGTGAATCCCCAATAGGGACGGAGTCAGGCATTTGATTGTGGGGGGTGAAATTATTTCAAGATCTTTAATTATTAAAACCTATAAATATAAGGATTATATATAATATTAATATATAAAATAACAAAAGTTGTCATATTTATGCATATACAATCAACATAAAAGTGCTACAATCAAAATAACATATAAAAAATGATAATAAAAAGATAACAAGCTATTGTTTATTTCAAAAGAAATAAATATAGTGGGTAATAAGTTACTTTTGAAAAATACTTAACAAAGATTTTTTTTAACAATACTCAATAAAATTGACATAAATCCACATAAAGATATATAATCAAAACTCAAAAATTACTAAAATAGAATTTTTTTTTTCTCTATATTTGTTCTCACAATCAAAAAATATATTCAAAGTTCAAAAAACATATTTTCTTTTTTCTCCACCATTATATTCCCGAAATCACTTCCAATTACATATGAAGTCTCAAATTAATAAGTTTCATTCAAGTTCAATAGCCCAAAAAATAAACATCATTATTTATTGAGTTTAATATTGAACAACTATGAAGATTCATATCAATAATCTTAAGATTCAAATATTTATACAAAAATCAATTACAAAAAAAGGAATAAATAAATATATAAATTCCAAAATTCTAAAAATCTATCATCCCTCCTGATTCGGAGAAACAACCACAAGGAATTCTCAGACAGACCAATATGAGCCTCTTCAATAAACACATTCCAACTTACACTCTAATTTACATTCTAACCACTCTCACGCTCTAATATTGCACTTTACGCAATCAAATGGAAAAATCCGACGAATTTTGATTTTTGAAAATCCGGTAGAATGTCCACAGCATGTCCGCTAGAAATAATGGCGCGAGTTAACACACCAACTTTTCCGGCAAAAATGCAACGGTATTTTGCGTCGAATTTAGAAAAAAAATTTAAAAAAAAGGTGAAAAAATTCCAGTAGACATTTTTTATTTTTTATTTTTTATTTTTTTAGTCCAATGGAATTTTTTCTGCCAGACTTTTCAAACGAAAAGAAAAAAAAATCTACGGACTTAAGAAAATTACAAGAAAACTTAGAATATGAAAATGGTGCATCCATTAGACATTTATAATTTATACTACAAGAATATTTTTATCATTATGGTTGTAGTTTATTCTTGTCAAGCCAAATTGCTTTCTTGAACTAAGTTATGTTGTTTTTTCAAACAAGTTTCATAATTACAAAAATTAATAAAATTATTAAAATGAATAAATTACATAATTACAAATTAAAATTAATTAAAATAAATAAGTTACAAAATTAAAATCAATTAATAAAGTAAAATAAATTAACAAAATAAAGATAATTTCACATAGGTATAATAAATATATATCGAAAAAAAATATATCATAAGTTCATGCAATAGTATAATGGTAAAACCCTATATTCCCTTATGGGAGACTTGTGTTCGCAACTCCACAAATGCAAAAATATTTAGATTTTTGGGCATGTATGACACGTGCCCATTCGGGCGCATGTGCTATGCGGCGACGACGAGCAGCTCTTTGGACACGGCAATGAATTCGAGCTACTTTACAGCATCCGATGACCGCGGAAATCTGGCAAGAGATTTTCCAGCGCAACCTATCCACTGAAAAAGTTGCATTTTCTTATAGTGTGGGCATCCGGTCGGTAGTTCGGGTAGGGTACCCAATTTTTGAGTACATATTTTGCTACTCGAACTGAAACAATCAAGTTCCCCACCCTCCCGACTCCCCTTTATAACTTAGCAATAGCAAGCACAAACACTATTCCACACTTTCATTCCAAATTTCAACATAAACAATCACCCAAAAAAAAAAAAGAAAAGAAAAGAAAACCACTCGAACCTAGCCCCAAATTAATAGATGGTCGTTGTTCGTCCTTGTGACCTAACCGCCGCCTTTGAGCCCACACCAATGACCATCCTTTGCCGCCATCGGTAGCTCGCTACTCATGAGAGAGAGAGAGAGAGAGAGAGAGAGCAAGGATGAGAGATCAAAGAGTTCATGATTCTTTTTTACTAATTTTGACTTATGTTATTTTTTTTTAACCTTAAAAGTTCGAGTACCCAATTGGGTATTTTAGGTAGGAGAATCCTACCCGATAATGGCCTGGACTTTTGGTCGGGTATTAGTTACCCAACCCGAAAATAAGAAAACCAATCAAGCTTATGTTGATCAAGTCGGGACGGGTACTCGATGCCCGAGCCGGGACGCCCACCCCTAGCTCTAAGAACAGACTAGGTTGCTGCCTTTCCACATCCACAAACTGAGAAAGCAGAAGTATAAAATCCACCATAATTTTGATAATATCAGTATACGAAAAGGCCATGTAATCCTGCCGTTTCAAAGCTTGTCAAATACACAAAATTTGTGAGGTAATTCTTGGTGTATAGCTGAATTACATGAAATTAAGTGGGGCCCATAATAAGTTCCCATCGCCAATAATTTTGGTGCCACATGCAAATTGTGTAACGTGCCGTTAGGTCGAACAGCAGTTTCATGAGGGAACTTGATCCCAAGAGAAAGCTAAGTGCCAAATACAAGTACACTGCAACTTCTTCGAACTGGTCCTTTCAATTTTTGTTTACTTGCCCCCCATTATGACATTAATAATTCATGGAACTGCAGCTTTGTGGGGCAATCAAGATTTTTCTTGGCCTTCCAATGTGGTGGTGCAAAGTAGTCTGGTGCTAATCCTCAACCAGATATGCTTTGAAGTTCGATACAGGAATAAAACCTATGACTATGATGGGCTTATTGGTAATTTCATCGAGCAATAAAACTCCCAAACAAAAAGATTCTGCTTTGGTGATTCTCCTAATCTAATCTCCTCTTTTCCCTTGTTCCCTTCTGAACAGAAACTTAGCATAACTCAAAATTCTGAAAAAAAAACCACTTTCGTCGACAAGTTTGCTTCGTCATATCCTTATCCTCCTTCCTTGGTCATATCATGTTCCCAAAATCAACATCACTTCTTCTTTGTGCCAACACTTGTCATTCCAATATCAGCAAGGACTCTATAATTGTACTTTAAAGAGCTTTTTACCTGGTATCAATCAAGAAATAACAATTTACCCAGAAAAAAGTCATATATACAGACTAGCAAGTGTTGAGATCAAAAGACACTTCGTGAACCTTTCAAATATAGATTCCCCACACAAGTATTGAGAGACAAGACATGAATTCATTACACACAATTAGGAGGACAACCAAGTGAAACATGGAAGCAAGCAATCAAATACACAAGGTGGTTACAAGGGGAAGGGCATTTCACTAGTCAAAATTCAACCTAAAACATAGAGCATGCTTACAATTGGCATGTTATGCTACAATAATTTGGTTATCGGATGGGAACAATTCACATAAAGCTAAAAATAGAGGCGAACAAACCTCTCAAAAGGGTAGTGGTCACATACCTCATAGCATCAAAATCTACGCGCGCGCGCGCGTGTGTGTGTGTTAACACAGGCCTTCAGTAGTGTAACACTCAATATAGAATAAAGTTGACAACCCACGGCCTGGGGGGAGATAAGAAAAACCCTTAGTGGGCAAATAGGCTTTTCTCCTCTTCCTATATTTTCATGTAGTACAAGAAATAAAGGTCAAAGTACATGAGATAGACTGCCAAGATGTCCCAGCATGACGACACCCACCTAGATACTCATGTCTTCGGATCAAACTAAAGAAAAACTGGTTAGATACCCACAAATCTTTTTTCCTTACTTTTATCAGCATTATTGCCAAACTTACAGACCCCACCACTTTCCACAAGGCTTTTTAATGTATCAAAATCAAAGTACACCCAATATGATATAATTCTGCAAGCACTAGCTCCAACATCTATATTCTAGATCAAAGCTTATCAATCACTCACAATTTTATTATAGAGGAGTATAACAGTATCTCTGTGGGTGGGCCCCATCTTCATTATATCTCATACCTACCTGGCTTGAAATTTTCACAATTCACCCTGTCAGCCTAAAAATAGCATTCAAGAAAAGTTGCCATACTAGATCAAGCATAATACCTGAAACTTATTCCTGACCCTGTGACCCAAAGAATCAGGTTCCAAAGCAGCTCACACATAAACTTATATAAAAATCTTCACCAACACCCAACAATCAGATACAGTGCTAATGAATTTTAAGTAGGTGGACTGGCAATATAAAAGAACCAAGACGATTTGATTTGACTGCGAAACATGGGAGTGTGGACATTAGTTTAATTTTAACTAAGCCAGTGGAAACCAGATAAAGTTTATGCGGTTTTAACAGATAAGGGAGATACGATGAGTGGGGAATCTCAAGCGTGACAAGGGCAACAATGAAAGATGACGTAAGCATTTTCCCTTAGGAAAATCAAAGCATCACTGGGTGGGGACAGTGAACAGACATATGATAGCTCTGAGATGTCTTATATCACACTGCTTCATCTTGTCAGTCTCAATTTATTCCGACTCTCTGATGCAGAACCAATTTAAGAGAGTCAAGAGAAGGTTCAACAGAGTAGTTTCAGCCACCACACTACTTCCAACACCAAGACGTGAGCTAAAAAATCAGCAAGAGAACACCATTCGCAGCTAGAACAAAAAGTATGTCAAGTGAAGAAAATAATGATCAAGGAAAACCACAACAGAATCCAGGAGAGTGGTTGAATTTGAGCCTGGGAAGGGAATCATTCCAACCATTCACAGAACCTGAGGAACAATCAAGACCTGCTGCAGCAAAGGTTTTCTCATGCAACTTCTGCATGCGCAAGTTCTACAGCTCACAAGCATTAGGCGGACACCAGAACGCTCACAAAAGGGAAAGAGGTGCAGCAAGGCATTACCAGTCAAACAAGATGATGACAATGATGGCCCTGCCCATCCATACTGCCATGTCCAGATCACTTGGGGTGCAACAACATTCCCTCGTGCACAAACCAGGCAGCAGTGGAACTATGATCATGACAAGATACAGTGAGGCCAATACGAGATTTACAAAACCATGGCGGCTTCGCAAACTGGAGGAAGCAGCGGATTTGATGTGGCCTGGAAGTTTCCGATTGGATAACCAACAACAGGAGCACAAATCAACAAATTCAACTATGCTAGACTTAAATCTCAAACTGTAAACAGCTTATTTATCTGTAATCCCAAATAGCAACCTACTCTTATGATTTACCCAAGATGAGCCACTTAGTCAGGATTCACTGTTTCAGTCTGAGGAGTGCCATTACTGAATCCCAGTAGAGTTGCATCTCACTAATCAAGAAGAAGTTCATGATTTTTATCCACTGGCTGCAAAACAACTTCCAGTTCTTTATTTATGTTGTAGTGCATAAGGAATAAGTACTGGCTGTTTATAGATATTCAAATCTCGAAGCACCTGACTGATACCCTTTAAAACTATTTTCAGCAGAGTTCGTGTTTGTGAAAGAATGAAAAGGTTTTGAAGTATCTGTTTCACCTTGTGTTCCAATATTATTGTTTTCACTTTCATACAAAAAACATCACCCTGAAAGTCTTAACTGTTTCCACGATCTGTGGCTGTAACTGTCACTACAAAGAAAAGGAAGCTGAGAAAGCATAAATTTGAGTGCGAATGCACTTAATTTTGGATTTCTGCACTCAATTTTGGATTTCAGCATAACCCAAACACTGTTTTTAAGCTTCTTAGAAGACAGGAGTAGTTTCATACAGACCATCCCTCAACATCTCAACCTCAGACAACTAAAACCAGTAAAAATAAAACGAAGCAAAGTTGTAGGCAATCATTCCCCCAAAAACTTCCACATTAGCAAAATGAACTGGTTATATTTTAGATGTAAGCATAAAGTTCCAAAAAGAGGCAACTTAAACGATGGGAGAGCAAGAATCACACTCGCCAACCTATTGCACCTGACATACAAGAAGCCACAACAAAAGTAGTTCAAAGATCCCCTAAAATGCATTCATTACATCACAGTCATCAGTTAGGGGAGTAAAGAGAACTATGCTTATGTTGAAGATATTAAATAAATATTTGATGCCTCGTCTCTAACAACTTAAGCTTTCAAATGTGGTAGTTATTTAACATAATGTTAGAGCCAGGACAAAACAAAAGGTTCTTCGTTCAAATCTCACTACCACCCATTTATGAAAAGAAAAAGAAGAGCTTCACGTGCATGGCTCGACACAAGAAAGAAACTTCGCCTGCACGTGTAGGAGCGTGTTGAAGCTTTTATCTGAGGTGGAGGCGGCCTTAACAGCTTAAAAGCCTGATAATGACATGATAAATTTATGGAATACAGGGGAGGGGCAAAAAGTAAATAAATAATAACTGAACCGGGGAGGCCTTATTGACCCATAATTATGAAATTTCATGATTGCCGTAGGTTTTACAAGCTAGATCGTATTAGATGCTAATATACCTACATAAATTGTTCATCCACAACTGGTACGTCTGCCTAGTTTTTTATGAAAAATGCACATACTTAGCTTAGTCCTCTCGGTAGAGTAATTAGCAGACGATAGATAACCAAACAACCAATTTTTCTCAATTTCTGAAACTTCAACAATTGCATGTTGTCTTTAAAGGGGTTTGTGGAGAACTCTAAATGTTTTGGTAGACATGACGTTGAGCAACACAAGTAAATATACGAACAATTACATTTGGCAACCAGTGTTGAGAGGCGAAGGCAGAGAGGGCGATCGAAACTGATAAAGATTGCAGTGGTAAGTGGTGGTTAGTTGAGGCGCAAACAGATATAGAACCCATTTGCTTGTTGAAAGGTTAAACTGCTTAACTTCCGATCCCGAGTAAACCACAACAGGGCCATATTTCAGTTTCTATGGTTAGCGTATGAGATGGATAAGGCTGGTTTTCTACTATTATTACCTTACTAGTCAATGTCAACCAAAACAAACACACATGGCCCAGCACACTACTGTATAATATAGGACACTTGAATGGTATATCATTGACTTGAGTAGCATGTGCTTAAATAATTACTGGCTCCACAATCACCCTCTCATGAGCATCCATCATTAATAAGTTAAAGAAGTCAAATCATCTTTCATCTGGCGCTCAATTGCTGATATATATGATTAATTGTGGGATATAACAGCAGGCTTACCTCATCCTTTATTATGGTTTAATAATTTCACGCAGAGCTCTTACTCAATAACATCTACTATAAATGCTTTCAATCCTCCACCACAGTGCCATTCTTTCTTGTTTACTGTCAGTTGTGCTCCACACTTTACCAAAGCTTAGAAGCCCTCACTACCTTTGGTTTTTCTGTTCCATATTTCTAATTAGGACTTCATTAGAAGTGTACATCGATACATATATAATTCTATACATCGGATGTATCAAATGGTTTCTTTCAGGAAACTCAGTGACAACTCAAAATTTTATGAAGTTTTGAAGTGAGAGAACTAAGAAAACCCTAAAGTTGAACAACTAGTGTAATTTTTTAGCCATGCATAGTTAATCTTTCTTCTCATAGAATGATTCCTGGCTTCCACAAAATAAGTATGAGATCCACATCATATTTTGCTCCAATTTTTCAATAAGATCTGCTAGTATTTCTTGAGTTAATGAATAATGTTGAGGACTTATTACAGCTTACAGTACTCATGTTATTATAAGCTTTTGGGTCTTGTGCATGACGATTGGGAGCCTTTCACTGATAAGACCAGGATCATTGTATGCAGCAGAATCAGCAGGATATCCTTTCTGCAATAATAGAGAATTAAAGACAATAAATAATCTTTTAGGAAAACGGTGCCTATTAAAAATGAATGCAAAATTAGTATGGCAGACCAGTAGTTCATGCAAGAAAATTAATGTAAAGCAATTGAAACGATCATATTATTGCAGTATCAGATATAGTGAAACCAAAATATTAAAATACCAAGAAATGTGCTTTTGAAGATGGAAAGCAGAGTTACCTTCGACTATTTAAGAAAGAATTACTAAACTTTAACAGGTCAACTTAGAGAAACATAAATCATGTACTGATCAACAAGAAGAACAAAACTTCACTCACAGATGCTAAGGCCTTGAAGGTGGCTTCTCTCCAGCAGCTTTCACGAAGAATAATCGGTTCCGTACTCTCCTTGAAAGTACAATGCATACGAGTTTCCCTCAATCTCATAAGAACCCCATCAACTCTGAGCTGTAAGATGAGGTCAAATAATGAATAACCAAGAATACAACACCAGCAATAATCCAAGTATGCTAATAGTTGAAAAGTATAACATCCTAACACAGATATCTATATCATAGAGTTAAATGTAAAGGAAACAGGAAGCGCCGTCCACTTCTGACAATGCAAAAGTATAAGAAGGAACTTTTATATGCTGTCTTGTCAAGGAATTATCTTATCAGAAATTCTAACATACTCACCCAGAAGCGCAAGAGAAGAAACCATCCGCTTGGCATGACTCTCTGCAAAATCACATAAATGAATAGGAAAATTTATTCTTAGTCCTTCCATAGGAAACATGTACAATATATTACCCAAAGATGAAAGTTACCACTTTAACCGTCAAAAGAGAAACACCATTATCAGCCAATTCATCTTCATACAATATAACCTGTAGAAACATTGAAGAGAACAGAAGCCACCAGGTGAAAGTGCATATGAGGACATGAATTTCATTTCTGAAGTGTCCGGTTAAAAAAAAAAAATCCAGGAATCAACCCATCAACTAATTACACCTCATCATAGAAAAGAATAGGCTCTTTAGTTGCCAACGCAATCATATCAATTTGCTCCTGGCAATCTACCCACAGAGGAGTACAGCTCCTCTCCTCAGGAGTTCCTCTTCCAGACTAGATAGTAAAAGAATAACAACATATGTTAGGAACAGAATGCAACAGCAATTAGATCAATGTAAAGTAAAATAGGCTAGCAAGCCTTTCATCTATCAAGCGTCCATCAAATTGCTCCCGAGAGGTATATTAGGTGCCAAAGTTAGTAGAACTAAGGGTGACACCAAATATCAAGGATAGGAATCCTCTCTATTCCAAAGAAACTAAGTTCACATGCATTAGAGAGAGAAAGCACACCTCAGGAATCTTTTCAACATTAGCACTCCCACAGTATGGTGTTGTGAACGTATAATCATAATCCAGAATAACCTGATCAGTAGGCTTGCTGCAGGATATAGAGAAACAAATAATGAGATAGCAGAAGAAATGACATTACTGGCACTATTTTGTCACCATATGGAAATAATTGGCTGAGTTCAATTTTTTCCATGACCAGGCTTTGTGTCCCTGATCAGGAGGGCGGAGATAAAAGAACTTCCTGTTGAATCTCAACCGAACTGCTCTCACCTTTAATTGGCATCCCACCATAAATTAAATGAGGTATTTTAATGACAAATTGGCTGTGCATATGTAGCAGCAGTCAGTTAAGATAATATGCAATGTATCTCATCATATAATCATCCAATAGCAAAGGATGCATTAACAAATTTGAACTTGCAAACTCTAAGAAGACATAACCATGAGGAGTCATTCTGAACATGAAACAGAAGAGGTTCCATAAAGTGAGAGCAGAATTATTTAATTGGAATATGGAAACTAAAGCCCTGCGGGAAGTTGAATCGCAAAATGCAACCAGTCCAAGTAATATAATTAATTTTTAAAGTTTTTCCCACTGCTACATAATATTCCACAAGTTCTGACAATATTGCCCAGTGCTTCAAGCTAAAGCAAGGAGTGCGAACATAAGGATCAAACAAGGCATTCTCCTTGGGCGTTATTCCAGCCAGTACCAAGCAAGTAGTTCACGAGTGTATTATAGAAGGTACATTGAAGTTCTTGGATTGACAAAACATTGACAGATTCAAAAAGTATAGCTGTTGGAACTCAAACCAAGCCACTAAAATTAACGAAACATATAAGATCACTCTCCCCTTTGCCGAGCTGCGCAATGCATTTCATGAACTGATTAAAAAAAAATAGCATTATATATAATTGTTATACACTTGTTCCTCTTTGTTACAGCAATTTAGGGTTCTCAATGTCGCCATAGAACACTAGTACATGAGTGAAACACTCATCAGTATCAGACTAACACAATCATATCGATATGTCTACTAGCTCAATGGAAACTATTCCAGGTTCTAGATATCAACCTTCACCAAGCTGCCCAATAGTATTTAAAGCAACCAGGTGAGGGAGCTTCAGAGAAGCTTTTCTCATTTCAGGATAATCCTCTCATAGATCAGGTTTTAACGATGTCCGAGATTATCTCTCAAGGATGCTACTTGATGCAGAACCAAAACCACAAGCTCTGGCACTAAGGCCCCATCTTCTCCTCATCTTACATTATAATGCCATGGAAGGTATTTACCTTCCACTGGTTTTTGATACCCCCATGTTTGGGCACACTTCTTTAGCCCCCTAGGTTCTACTTCTAACCCTCGGAGATTCCAGCATATCTGGAACTCCTGACAAGGACAAAACTGCTTTTCTCCTCCCTTTTCTAACCAGATATTTCCGAGCCACTCTCCTTTGCCATAAATTAATCGAGCACAGTCTGGCATAGTACTCTTTGTCTTTTCTTTCCACCACATGACTATCACAGTAATAGCTTTACTTAGGTAGAAGGATCTTAAGCAATTCTATGATCAACTTCAGAGTTAGACCACACGACATGTACCTTAAATTCTCTTGACTATTGCACATAATTGATCGTTCTCTTCAGATATGGAGTCACCTTTTCAAAAAATTGAGCATGCTCCAAACATTTGGAGATCACATGATTGGGGAAAAACTGAGATAACTTTTATAGGTGCACCCAGCCGTTTGACTTGTGTTTGATCACACCTAGCACATGTTTTTCTGAAATTTATGGTTCCTAGTACCTCAGGAGGCAAATGAAAATTGAACCAAGAAAGTTTCTTCTGTATATCCTTCAACCCCTGCAAACTATGATAATGAAACAGGTATTTACACCTAAATATATAAGTCCTTCTCAATATCTCAAAAGGAATTAATTTACAAATCATATTAAAAGTTTTTAAGTGAAAAACAGAAATCTGATGTATATATACCTCCTAAATTTCCATTTAGCAGCTGCTGGAACTTCAACTGGAGGCAACGCTTCCTGCTTCCAGCCACATAGAGCATCAAATGCATTAAAATGAATTTTAATGCCACTACTCACATGCTTAAGGACCAAAGAACTCTCCCCAAAAACCATCTCTGGCAAGTGGGATGTCTGAAGCTTCTCTTCCCACCTGCACGTACAGACAGAGCTAGTAACTATTTGAGGTGAACAATACATAATTAACAAAAACATAAATTCTAGAGCATTGGGAAGCAAAATTATTATTCAGAAATTTCAGAAAATGGTGAAAAAGTCAGCAATTTATGAAGATTCCATGTCATCGACTCAGAACTCAGAAAGTAACTCAACTAATTCATGCAAGTTATGAAATTTGAGACAGTGCAGGGAATCAAAAGAAAGCATGGTGTCGAGAATTAGGATAACATAAATTTTCTACAATTTCGTTTAGGATTTTTAGATGAACAAGCAAAAATGATCCCAAAATAGTACTATCTCATGGTCTAATGGCACAAGAACCAGTGCTACGTTTCTACCAGTTTATGAAGAAGAGATGCTTATTTAGTCTGTATATTTACGGGTAATGAAAGAAAGTAACTATAGTTTGATTGAAGAAGGCAGAGATGCAGCCAAGGGAAATACTAGAGAGCAAAGGGGCAATTTCCTGAAAAGATCCCAGCGAACACTACAGAAGTTTGATTCTGTTTTTCAGAACTCCTAAAAGTCTTGACAATCCCAACTAAATCAATTCCAATGGATCTTTAACTTAGCCAATGAGCTCCCAATTGCTACAGTTTGTGTCACATAAATCAAATACATCAATAGAAACTCTTGATTCATCCATACAAAAGCAGAGCCCACAAAGTGATGATTCTGAGGGGGCATTCTTAATCAGTACTAATAATACCACTGAACTGGTTTTCAAGAGAGATACCGCAGCAGTTCAATCAAAAATTAACAATCAAGCATTCATCATTGTCCATTACCCAGACAGAGAGAGAGAGAGAGAGGAGAGAGGGGTTAAGAAATATTACTGCTGAAAAAGAGAAGAGTTGAGTATAGAACGCTTGCGGGACTCGATCTCCCAACCGCGAATGAGAAATCCGATGCGTCCATCACCGAGCGCCACCGCGCCGGCCGCCTTCAGCTCCCTCTCATCGCCTTCCCATTCCATCTCTCAATTAACTTAAATTAAGTTCAAAGTTAATGATTCTCAGTAGAGAAATGCTTTACCCTTCGCCCACCTCCCTAGCCCCTAGTGTTTATTAGTTAGGCTCCAACTCTATTTGACTTTTGTACTTATTTCACGCTTTCATCGAACCTGCATCCTGTTCGAGTGTAAACGTGTTACTAGGGTCACGTTGATTGGTGCAAACGCTTATTTAGTTTTTTTTTTTTAATTGAAGCAGCGTTTGAAAATAATTAAAAATATTTTAAAAGGTATTTTTATTTATTTTTTGAAGTAAAATAATCTTGTGTTTGAATAAAATATTTTAAAATATATTTTTATTTAAAATTTATTTAAATAATTTTTAGAAAAGTGTTACTTTTGAGTTATTTTTCTAACTTCTATTAAGAAAACCAACCAAACACAATTTAAAAAGATATTTTTTTTTAATAAAAAGTCCATCTAAATATACTCTCAAATTAAAAACCATTGTGTATATATATATATATATATATATATTCTTTTTTTTTTTAAATACACTACACGTGAAACATCGTATAAATGTCACTCGAAAAATCATACACACGCACACACACCACACTCACCCAAAAGAAAGAAAAGAAGAGATAACCTCAATAATGTCAAGTTCATATCCATCATTGAACTATGGGCCTAGTTTTGTGTTATATTTACATCTATAATTTATTTGTACGAGTAATAATCATCTTTCAACTAAAGTTGAGAAGGATTTTTCTGGGTTATACATTATCTTTTATTATTATTATTATTTATTGTGCAACATAGTTTATGAGAGATGATATTGGTATTTCAAATTTTGTTACTGGAGCTTCATTCTCATTATTTTATTAAGAGATTACCTAAAATACCGATTAATTTATAAAATATTATTTATATTCTTTTTGAATGACAAATATACATCTCACTCTAATATGCATCTTTCTTTTATTTTGTATCTATTGATGGTGAGACATATAAAAACATTCTAACAAAAAAAGAAAGAAAGAAAACAAAAACTCTTAAAATAAAACTCAATAAATTGAATATAAAAATCATTGAGTGCAAAAGCAACATATAGTATAATTTAAAAGATAATATATTTCCATTAGATACATAAACTTAAATATTTCTAAACATTTGTGTCTCATAATAGAGTTTTGATCACGCTATTTGATTCACACGTCTAATCCTTAAAAAAAAAAAAAAAGAACATACACACAAAAATAAGCAATCTCCACATAAAAAAATAAAAGTAAGTCAAATTCTTTTATGTATTTCGGAATTTTTTTTACTCTTGTTTATGGTTGTCGAGAAGCCAAGAAAAGAATTTGATTTTCTACTATAAGTTGTGGTTGTTGTCCCACCAAATTGAAAATAAAGTGAATGGATAGTGATTTAAAATAATTTTATTCGACAAATCAATTTAAGTCATGCTTAAAAGGTAAGAGGATATTTTGATCAAATGTCCAAAGCTAAATATTAAGATAAAGTGCCAATAAAAGAAATTTAAAATACTAATATCGGTCTCCCATAATTTATCAGTACCTAGTATGTAATATCTCAATATGCGAGGGCTTTAAAGTTTCGTTAAATAAAGTTCCATTATTTCAACTTTTTATTAGTTTATGATAAATTTCTTAAACTCCTAAATAACTCATTTAAGTTATTACGTGTTATATTTCAAAGTTGGTCAAATTGTCACTCAAGCACAAACACATATAAACACACACACACACATATATATTGGTAGTCCGAGGAGTCTTGTTTTTAAGTTTCGGCACTTCGAGGAGTCATGAACTTTGTGAGAGAAATTGTGAGAGAGAACCACCATCCCTCCTCATCTCTAGAAGAGGAGGACCTCATCCATCGTAGTACTAAGAAAGTGAAGATAGACGCGCAGCAGGAAAATGAACCTATGCAGTGTCAAGAAAACGCTGAAGATGGAAGCCATGGAAGTCAAACTAAGCAAAATGGACAGAACCAGAATAAAGACACATATCTGCAATCGTTGCTAGGACAGAGGAAAGACAAAGCTATCAAGTTTTCAGAAAATGGGATGCTGAATCGAGACAAGGTCCAGGTCGTGGAGCCGACAGAAGAGTACCCGTTTCCCAAGATAGTGCTGAATGAATCTTATGCCAAAGAGATTCAAGCACCATGGAGAGAGTCGATCATACTCCGAATGCTTGGGAGATCGGTAAGCTACACGGTTTTGTCTGCAAGAATAAATTCCATGTGGAAATTACAAGGAGATTATGATCTTATCGATTTGGGATCCAGCTGCTATGTCTTGAAACTTAGTGATAAGGAGAAGGCAGATTACATTCTTATCGAAGGGCCCTGGTCTATAGCGAATCAATATCTTGTTGCAAGAAAATGGTATCCAAATTTTCAAGCCTCCAAGGATAGAATCAATACATCCATTACTTGGGTACGGATTCCGGAATTACCGATCGAGTATTATCAGGAAGAAATCGTTCAAGCTATTGCCTCGAGTCTCGGGGATCCCATTAAAATCGATCATAATACATATTGGGCTTCAAGAGGGAAATATGCCAGGTTGTGTGTGCAAATCAACCTTGAAAAACCACTGCTCAGTGCTGTTGATGTCTGCGGCATTATCCTCCCAGTCGAGTATGAAAAACTACCAGCCATATGCTTTAAATGTGGGATGGTAGGTCATCGGAGTCCAGAATGCGCGCGTCCGGCTGCCGGAGAGGGAGAGGAGACTACCGTTGAAGGGCACCAGCCGGCTGTGCAGTCTGATTTCAGACAAAAGGTACAAGAACGACGTTTTAGCGAGTGGATGATAGTAAATAAAGGGAGGCAGAGAGGTCAGACTACGAACAGGGCTAGCATGGGTACAACTAGAACGGGCAACAAATTTGACACTCTCGCAGGGGAGGAGACAGGTCTGCAAAAAAATGAAAATAATCCCTACACTGATATGATTATCCTAGACTCGGGTGAAGTGCCGAAACTTAAAAACAAGGTTCCTTTTTCCAACAACAGCTATAAAAAGCCAGCTAAGGGCACCAACTCCATTCCTAGCCCCAAAATTCACAATTCCCTCAACCAACCCAACACGTCTACTGCCAAAAGGTCTTTGACCAAACAAAACACAAACCAAGGCAAAGCTATGACACACGTTGGTGAGTTGGTAAACACCACAAATTTTTCTAATTTTGTTGACTTTTCAAACAGCTGCACTAATAACCCCATGTGTATTGATACAACTGTCTGCCAAACACTTGTTGACCCCATGAACTCTAATTCAACCCACTGTCCCGTAGGCCCCCATCCCGCCCCTGCCAAAACAATGCCTCCCGACCCCCAAACCTCACTCCGCACCTCAACTATACCCCAACAGACTTCGCAATCGCCTACGGAGTACGGGTTACATGTATCAACCAGAGGAGATGAACATACAAGTGATATTATACGCGGGCGAGGTGAAGCTCCGTCTCGTCAGGTTTTCGATCATCACCCCCCTCGTTTTGCAAATCAAGGTGACGACAAAGTTTGCTCGGGAGGAACATCAACCACATCTCAGTTGCAACATGGTGATGCGGTTGAGTTTCAAGAGAGTAAAATGTCAAGAGACAATGATGAGGGCTCTTGTGAACCAAGCTTGACCGGAATAGGCGGGAATGCTACTTGACTGCCCAGCTGAACGTCACCTTCTCTGCAACCACATTATGAAGATACTCTCATGGAATTGCCAAGGGGCAGGTAACCCGGACTTCAGACGTCACTTTAGAGAGATTGTGAGGGAACACAATCCGGAGGTTGTTTTCCTTCTCGAAACGAAAGTCTCAGAGGAGCGAGCTACCACAATTTCGGCGAGTTTGGGATTTCCAAACGTATGTCGAGCACCGACGGTTGGACGTGAAGGTGGCATTTGGATGCTTTGGGATGCTGCAAGAACCCATGTTCAAATCCTTTTCAATTTCCCTCAAGCCATTCATGCACGGATTGGCTTGCGACCCGAAGATGTTTGGTTGTGTTCTGGAATCTATGCGAGTCCAAATCCTAGCAGAAGAAGCGATCTTTGGAGTTTGTTAGAGGATATTAGTAGTACTGTGGATCAACCATGGCTTTTGACAGGGGACTTTAACGATTTTCTGTCAGTGTTTGAGAAGAGAGAGGGCCGTGGTGACGTTTGGAACAGATGTAATAAATTCCAAGAGGCTATTGAAAAATGCAACCTGTTCGATATTGGGTACCAGGGCCCGAAATTCACATGGAGTAACAGTCGTGGGGGCAGAGAAAGAATCAGTGAGAGATTAGATAGGTCCTTGGTCAATACTGATTGGAGGTTACGGTTCCCGGAAGCTTTGGTTTTAGTTCTCCCTCGAACTCACTCCGATCATCATCCTATTCTCACTTGTTGTTACGGTTTGAATCCTGTCCCTTCTCATAAGATTTTTCGTTTTGAACTTGCTTGGTCCACACATCCTAATTGCATCCATCAAATTCAAAAAGTGTGGAGTCAAGAAGGGGATGTGATTGGAGCCCTTGCTGCTCTACCTCAAACTTTGCGAAAATGGAATAAATCGGAATTTGGTAATATCTTTTTTAGAAAAAGAAAACTTAGAGGTAGAATGGAGGGCATCCAAAAAAAACTCACCTTTTGCGACGATGCTTATTTACATGACTTGGAATCATCTCTTATACAAGAATATAATTTGGCTCTTCACCAAGAGGAATTACTCTGGTTTCAAAAGTCCAGAGTTCATTGGCTCAAATGGGGTGATAAAAACACACGCTTCTTTCACCTCTCTACGGTGTGTAGGAGGAGAAAGAACAAAATTGATGCCTTGAAAATTAATGGAGAATGGCAAACTGATCTTATCACTGTTCGCACTCATGTCCAATCCTATTTTAGGGCCCTCTTTCAATGTAACAGGAATGTTGATACCATCCCGCTCCCCTTGAGTCGTTTTCAAAAATCACTTAGTCCCGAAGCGGTGGATTGCCTTAGGAGTCATGTGAGCGGAGAGGAGGTGTATAGGGTGATTAAGAGCATGAGTCCGTACAAAGCCCCGGGCCCCGATGGTTGTCAAGCTTTCTTTTACCAAAAATATTGGGGGATTGTCGGGAATTCGGTTGTCACATTTATTGTTGATTGTGTCCACAGGGGTGTCATTCCGGAGGTTCTAGGGGATAGTTTTCTCTCACTTATCCCCAAAGTTCCTAACCCTATGATTATCTCGGAGTTTCGACCGATTGCCTTGTGTAATATTCTTTTCAAAACCATTACGAAATTAGTGGTCCTTAGGTTAAAACCTTTTATTGGCCAACTTATAAGCCCCAACCAAAGTAGCTTCATACCGGGAAGAAGTACCCATGATAATATCTTAGTTCTTCAAGAACTCTTACACACGCTTAAGCACACCAAGAGTCGAAAGGGGGGTATCATTATCAAGATTGACCTTGAGAAGGCCTATGACAAAGTCCGTTGGGATTTTTTAGAGGAGACTCTAATTTTTTTTAAATTCCCACTTAACATCCGTCGTCTCATTCTTAAATGTGTGTCTTGTGTCAAACCACGAATACTTTGGAATGGCGAGCCTCTCGACCCAATTGATACCACATGTGGCCTTAGACAAGGCGATCCGTTATCCCCATATCTCTTTGTCTTGTGTATGGAGCGACTTTCATACCTCATCGAAGAAGCGGTGAGCACGAATGATTGGGAGCCCATTTCTCTTTCTAGAAATGGACCCAAGATTTCCCACATGTTTTTTGCCGATGACATTATCTTTGCGGCCAAATCGACGGTACACAATGCACGCACCATCAAAGAAGTGATGGATCGGTTTTGTGGTGCCTCGGGACTCAAAATTAATTATGGCAAATCTAAAGTCACTTTCGCTTTAAGCACGGACACTAGTACCCGATTGGCCATTAGTTCCACTTTGGGAATTAATCACACGGATAACTTAGGCAAATACCTTGGCATAAGGTTGATTAATGAAAGAGTCAATAGAGAGTCTTTCCGGGATCTTATCCAAAGAATCCAGAATAAACTCACAACTTGGAAGGCGAATACTCTGAACCTTGCCGGGAGAGTGACTCTTGTACAGTCTGTTATGTCGGCAATACCGGTGTACACGATGCACACAAATTGGTTACCCTCGTCGGTTTGTGACCAACTTGATAGATTAAATAGGAACTTTGTGTGGGGTGGGACGGAGAACCGTAGGAAAATTCACCTTGTCGGATGGAACAAATTGATTAAAAGCAAAGTCGAGGGAGGGCTTGGATTGCGGGATGCTCGTAGGACTAATATTGCACTCCTTTCAAAAGTGGGTTGGAGAGTTTTAAAGTAGGACAGCTGCATTTGGGGGGGACATTTATAAGCATAAGTACCTTAGAGGGGAGGATATTCTTAGTCATAATCCTAAGCCACAGGCGTCTAGGACATGGAAAGGGGTCGTTAGAAGTCTAAAGGCGGTGGAAACACAAGTAGGATGGCGTATTGGGCAGGGGGATAAAGTGTCATTTTGGTTTGATAGATGGTTAAAAGGCCAGACACTGAGGGAGTTGCTGGACACTCATATCGAGCCCGGCGACGTTCCCCTTCGTGTTTCTCATCTTCTTGAACAGGATGGTACTTGGAACTTGGCTACTGTTAGAACACCTTTACCTAACTACTTGGAAAATAGCATCAGTTGTGTGCCAATCTCCATTTCTAGGCAGCGCGAAGATACTAGAATATGGTTGGGATCCTCAAATGGCAACTTCACGTGTAAGTCAGCTTATGGCTGCCTGCGTGGAGTGCAATTCACAAATGCCCCGAACCATTCATCCTGGAAATGGGTTTGGAAAATTTCTCTCCCTCAAAAGTATAAATTTTTCTTGTGGCTATGCAGTCATGGGAAATTATTAACCAATGCTTTAAGAAAGGATAGAAATATTACGAATTCTGACTTGTGTCCTCGATGTAATTCAGCTAGAGAGGATATTATGCATGTGGTTCTGCTTTGTTCTAAGACTAGGCAAGTTTGGGACTCAATAATTCACTCAAGGGATTTTATGCTTTTTTTATCTTCTCACTCCGAAAATTGGTTCAAATGCCATGTTACTGGCAAATTTCGTAACAAGATTCTCCCGAATTATCCTTGGTTAATCATTTTTGTGGCCACGATCTGGTGTCTCTGGCTCGCACGGAACAAGTGTGTTTTCCAAAACCTTCAAGAACCTACCCACGTAACTGTGTCCTTAATCAGGAATTTGGCCAGGGAAATTGCGTCAGTTTCACAGGAGGTGGACCTGGAAAAACGAAAGGGAGAGAGTATCGTCAAATGGAAGCCGCCCCCCGTGAATTGGCATAAAATTAACACTGATGGTAGTGTTATAAGGGAAGGAGATTCAGCGGCAGCTGGGGGTTTGATTCGAGACCACAAAGGGGAATGGGTTACAGGATTTACCATGAAGCTTGGAAGTGTGACTATAACATTGGCTGAGATGCTTGGACTACGGACTGGATTGAAAATTGCATGGGAACGGCGCCTGCCCCGAATCCAGGTGGAAATTGACTCTGAGGTGGTTTTTAAACTGATCCGAGAGGCAGATATCGCCTGTCATCCCCTGGCGAACATTATTCAAGATTGTAGGGAGCTGCTGCAGAAACCATGGCAGGTTACTCTTATGCATACCAAGAGGACTGGAAATAGGTGTGCTGATTTTTTGGCCAAGCTTGGTCACAGGAACGTTGAGAAACAATCCATCTGGGATTTGCCTCCTTTTGAAGTTGTTGCAGTTCTGGAATCCGAGAAAGCAGGGTTGTAATTATTGTAACCTCTTTCTTCTGACCAAAAAAAAAATATTGGTAGTCCGTCCTCTAAATATCAACACTAAGATTTTTGAGGTATAGAACTACAAATATTTTTATCAAGTTGTTCTGTGTGATCAATTTTTTTAATTATTTAATAAAGATGTCATAAATACGCCAAGAAAGTAAGAAACAAATGAGTTAAAGGAGAAGAGAACAGTGGATAAACGAGGAAAAGAATTTGATACATATATGATACATATATTTTGCTCTGGTTGCAGAAATCGAATCATTTGACCTGTCCAAAAAGAATACTCTTGTAATGAATTAAATAGAAATTAAACGAAATAATTAGTCTCTTCAGGACCAAAACTCACAAGCCAAATCACTATACTAACTTCAATAAGATAAAGTGACCGACTTGAAGTTGCAAAGTTGAGAATACAGGCAACATCTGATACAGAAAGTAAACCAAGCTCCTCCTCATTCCATGATCCACCAGTCAAAACTCAAAATGTATGTACAAACTTCTATCGTTATATTAAAAAAAACAAAACAAAAAAACAAAAAAAAAAAAACCGGAACAAAACAAAACAAAACAAAACAAAAAAGAAAAAGAAAAAGAACAAGTATTCGGAATTCTAAAGCTATTTATTTCAACAATAGGATATACATTTAAAGTGTTTCTCATTCGTATGTATGGGGAGCAAAATAGCACTGATTATTTAATTACTCCAGCTTCTATGCAGAAAATGTGCTGCTGCTCCGGCTTGCCAAGGATGAAGTTCTTGCGGGGGATCTTCACATATGATACCTTCGCACATTCAATGGAGGACAAGATAATGCTAACAAGGAATTTTTGCAGGGCCTCTCATTCTTTAAGTACATAAGCTAGTTGATTTTCTTGAGCAGATCATGGAAGTTCATTCATTTGAAACCTCAAAGAAGCGTGTAGGAATTTCCGAGGGCGGCTTCAGCGAGGCGACACTTCTAAACTGTTCCAAGAAAATCATAGGATATAAATCAGATTCATTCCAGGTCGGTATGCAAGACATCGACAAAACATTTTAAAAGGCAGTGATCATGTTGAAGTATGAAATTTGAGGGCTGATTTCACAATGCTGGAACATAACTCACTATTGAAATCTGAAGAGAAAGAAAAGAACAAGAAGATGATGAGATACCTTGTGATCCATATATTTCTGTCGAACTGCTTGTGCAGAAGTCTCACTTTTGAGTAGCAGGTTGTGAAGTCTGAGGACGCACTCTTTCAGTTCATGTGGTTTATAACGTGTATGCTGTTGTAGTGCCAGGCTCTGCAAAAGGTGTCCAAGGTAATGAGAGTTTGCAAGAGATCCAACCTAGTGCTCACTAGAATGTAGTCAAATCACAATTTTAATCACCAAAACAAAAGGGTGTCATAACACAATCTAGAAGTCCTTTTGGGGAACTAATTTATTGGAAAATGGGTAAGTCCGCCCATCAATTTATTGGCTGAAACAATTTTATCCAGTTCATATCATTTTGACCATAACAACATAAAATGGAAAATTGTTTTATGGCAGCGCTTTAAGAATGAGGGTATGGCTCACCCATGGGTGAAGTTTTGGCTGGATGATCAATCTTGCAAGAAAGACAGCTGAAGCAGCAACCACTGATGGAATGTAGCAGATACAACCGTAGTCCAATAAACTTAGCTCACCGAGATAATGATACAAAAACTCAAATTGGAGAGTTGAAAACTGGAAAATACAATGACTTGGTTAGCCCTAGACATAGAATTTTACGAAACAAGAGTACATGATTGTGGCAATGATGAAGAGTTCCAATATTTCACCCTACCATGAGTTTTTCTTGAGCAGCCCCAGAAAATATTCTGCATAAAGTGAGTTGCAGTAACCAATTAGTCATAAGCACTGCTGACATGCTAAGTAAGTCTCAAATACAAAAAACAAAGGTATAAAAATAGGGTTCTAACCTGAGAAAGGTTTTAGTTGTTGGATTACCCATCTCAAACTCCAAAAGTTTGAGTACCTCAGTCTCCATATGCACAATCTGTTACACAGCCATGAATAAACATATTGCCACATACTTAAAACAGTCAACTATAGGATAAATTATAGAGACACAACAGACCTCTTGTTTTGTGTACGTGTTGTCCGTTATATAGCAGAAATCCTCAACGTGTGGAGGATGTATTTCTTCATATTTACTGCAGTTTTTTAGAAATCACATGAGAAATGTGCAAACAGAATAACAAGAGAAAAGGAAATGCATTCGAGACCATGGCCTTACGATGCAACAAGCATGCATGATACACCAAGAAGTTGAAGCTTATTCCTGTTCAGCTTATGGACCGAAAGGTATCTGTCAATATAGTTCACGGATAGATATAGGGTGTCTGAAACAAGTTTGTATTCGTCTGCAACCTCCACTAACCAATTAACCAGAATTGCTCGCATTACTGGGTTTATGTCCACCTGAACCTTTTCCATGTAATTAGACAAAGCCCTCCTTTTCGCATCAACCTAGTATCACAAACCTTCATCAGACTTCAGTCATAGACCATTATGATTTATTCAGCAGAATAAAATCCCATATAACTACTAATAGCCTATATTTCCAATCATGGACCTCCTTTAATTATCCAACAGAACAGCATGACAGACAAGTGAGGATAAAGAACATAAAAACAATTAAAGCATACTAAAGTTAAGGATGTGAAAAGGTACAATCGAAAGTTCTAGTTCTCAGACCTCAATCATCTCTGATACTCAAATTTGTAAAAATAACCAAAACCAATAGAACATATCAAACTAAAAGGCCTAGCTTCAAAATCCCACAAATCAGATTGAATTCCAAAAGCCCTCTATTTCCTATATAGGCGGAAAAGCCCAAGAAAACCACACTACTGCCACTTCTCATTTTAAATTATCACAAACAACAAAGAGAAAAGACAACATTTGACATTAGGAGGTCAAGAAAGCCCAAAGAGACACGGTTACACAACACATATCTAACATTAGAAATCGATAGCTGCACCACAGATTAACCAATAGCACTTAATTCTGTAATCCAGCATTAACTTTTCAATCTATCAACTCCAAATTGGTCGGCATCCAATACCTAACCACCTATATACCACCAAATGACAGCTCAATCACAAGGTCCACAATCAGATCAGGGGAAGGGGGGGGGGGGGGGGGGAAATACCACAAACAAAGAAAACAAACAACAGGCTAAAATCAATAAATTAGCAAAAATCACTAAGAGACCTCCAAAGAGTGTAGATGCTGAAATATGGAAGGAACATATCCACATTTTGCCTGCTCATCGGATCCCAGGCTGACCACCGATTCCATATTCACTTCGCCACGTGCGCTACCCGAAACGGGTTCGGGTTTTGACTTCCGGGTTTTCCCCGTACCCGAGTTTCCCGTCAACCCGGAGGCATTGGACGAGGCGTTGGAGAGCTCCCCTAACACGACCCGCTTCTTGATTATCGGATTCCCTTCTGCAGATTGATTGGATCGCTTGCGAGAAGCTCTGTTTGTGGTGGGAAGTTGGTTTTCTTTGCCCGCCATTAAAGCCCTTTTGCCCTAGAGCTTGTTAGAAATGGGTTTTTGGGTTTTAGGCAGAGCTTTATCCGGAGATTATGCCTGTGAAAAGAATGAATGGGGTTATAATAGTTGTGATGAAGTGAAAAATAGGTGGGGGAAGGGGGCGGAGAGAGGGGTTGATGATACTGAGTCCGCCATTTTCACAATTTCAAATAGCTGCTTTTACCGCGCTTTCGCTGCTGCTACTCCATTTTCATTTGTGATATTGTAATTGGGCTTTTACTTAATTGGGCTCCAAAATATATAGCAACAAACTAGGCATGTCGCTGAGTCAGATTTGGATCAAATCTGATAAACTCGGATCGTGATTTTATTTAAAATATTTTTTTCCCGAATTATGCAGTATTTACAATTTTAGTTATTGAGTCCGAATCCGATAAAAGTTTGAAATTCAACAATGAAATCCGACCCAAATAACTATTTAAAAAGCATGAATTTTAAAACCAAAATAAACAATCTCTTATGGAAAAAATTAAATTAAATAAAGTAAAAAAAAATACAATATATATGAAAATTATACATTATTTTGTTAAAAAAATTTACTTCAAAAAATAAAAAATAATACATTATTAATTATAATGGCATATATTACAATCTATTTACATGTTGTCCCTAATATTTTATGTATAGCATTGTTAATTTAATAAAAAATGTTGAGTCAATGGATAAGACTATTTGATTCCAAATAATCCACTTATTTTAAATCACGAATATTTATAATTGGATCCGATTCATTAAATACTTTAGTTAACCAAATATACTAAAATTTGATCGGATTCGATTTAAAATCAGATCCATTGACAGCCCTGGCAGCGACGGGTTTTGCTTCCTAGACCCGAATAATGCTTATTGCCAAATCATAACAAATTTGAGTTTACAACTGATCTCATAAAATTTATATAAGGCGTCATTTTATATTAAAATTTGAGTTGAATAAATTTTAAAATCAAGTTAAAAACATTTAAAATAAAGGGTGTCATAAATAATTTAAGGACAAAGTGAACATATTCAGTATTCATATGCTAAAATCAGGCCACCCTTCTCTGTTAATATAACCTTCTCAAATTTAAGGAGGTACGTGGATTTTTTTTAAGTATGATTGTATGAAAGACACCAATCCCGTAATACAATTAAATCTCACCGTATTTGGAAGTAAACTTCCATGAACTCAATATTGCTCCTTGAAAAGAATATGTAGCACTGTTACAAAGTTCTTTATTTCCTTTTAAACTGTCAAATGTTATAACATCTGTAATGATTCTCAAGAAAAAAGAAGTCCATATTAAGTAAAGCTGCTATATGAGCACCCCGACAGTGCCGAGGATCAAACCAAGCAAAATACTTCAGAATAATTTTAGTAACTTAAAATCAGGAACAGAAGTAATGTAGAAAATGCATCTGTCCTCAAAATTTGACAAAGCGTACATAATTTTGTAAAGGAAGTGATCAAATCAATAGTACAAGCAAGTTCAGCATGACCACACGCTGACAGCTCATCACCAGCACTTTTGAAGCTTCCCTGCGATGCAAATAAAATTTTAGGCTCGACTTAAGCACTATACAGAATGAGCACCCGGCAAGTGGGTGACAATTTTTGGCACTCCGTGTATGTGCCCCTTTGAGGCATTTGAGGGGAAGAAGGCTAGAACATGAGCACTGCCCCATGTACATGGAACACCAAAACTCACCATACGATAGGCATGATGTTTATCTCCTGGTTAAGAGACATGCTTCAGGAGGATCTTCAAGAAGCAATAGAGAAACAGATATCTCAAGGCGAGGAGAACAATAGCATTCCCGGCATTGAGTTTCAAATGGGGCCGGGCTACAACAACAGGGTCATACAACAGTAACAGGCTACGTGATAAATACTTTAACAACCTGTCACCAGTTTCATAGAAGCCAATTATGCTCTTTCAAGAATATTCGATTATATGATCAAGCAACAGAGTTGCTGCTTCTGGTCTGTCCTTGGCTACCAAAAAGCTGTGGAGATTGCAAATCAACTTGCATGTTCTGCTCCTGATTTTTATTGGTAACTGTGATATCATGTGGTGCCTGATCTAACTTACTTTTTCTCTTTCTCGTTTTCCATGTTTCAGAACTTTCTCCACTGGCATTAGTTACCAAAATATCAACAAGGTTCTGAGCTGGGACTGCACTCGATTCTTGAAGTCCCACATTCTGATTGGAAAAGGTCTTGTTTGCCCCAGAAGATGGCTGAGGCTCAGGTGGTTTCTCAGTTGAATTTGATTCCATTCGTGGTCTATGGTGAAAGCTCCAACGAGCATTTTCGAACCATTTACTAACCTACCAACAAACATTCAAATTATACAAAGTAACAGTAGAAAAGAAAAATATTAACACTAACCTGCTACATTCCAAGACAAAACAGGCCAAGGATACATCTGCAAATACCTGCTGAACCTTGAGCCCTAGTTCTTTTGCCAAATTTTCTTTTACTGCTTTTTCAGGGTATTGATTCACATTGAAGGATGCATAGAGTCTCTGCACCAACACAATTCCAAAATTGAAAATCACCAGAAGAAATCCCTAAACACTGAGAGGAATAAGCAAATGGCTAACATAGTGTGTTCTCAGAGTTGTTAATAGAGTATTTAGTCCCAGATATTGCAAGTTTGTTCAATACTATTAACCAAGATATGCATACACCATATAGATTCCAGTATAAGAACAGTTATTTATATGCAGCTTGACAGATCACTTTTCAGGTCAACATAGAGAACGTAACCCTCAACAAATTAATTTGCAACAAAATTACAAGAACTATTTATTTTAACTGTAAAGCTAGTACAGCTTCCAGAAGCACGCATTTAAGTATATAAATACCTGCGTTACAGCCTCTCCAAGCCGTTTATTTGCTGATCTTTTAGTACCAGTACTAGGAGAACCAACTTTCGATGACGACTCATTTGTGCCCCCACCAGAATCACTTTTTCGAGTTCGTTTGCGCAAGTGTTTGCTTTCTTTCTGGTTTTCGTCGTTGGTGTTTATGCCACTCTTTGTAATTGGAGTTTTATTAGGGGAATTCACCTCAGTTTTCTCTTGATCAGTCTTCCTTCTCTTTCGAGTGGTAGAATCATCAACGAAGTCCTCAACAACAAAGTCCTCATCAACACCGTCCTCATCAAAAAAGTCCTCATCAACACCTTCCTCATCAACAAAGTCCTCATCGCTTGAATCAAAAGAAGAATTCCCATACGTTTCCTGGGTTTGAAAGAGCACCATTTTCCACAAAAAGCACCCAGGGAATGAGAGAAGAGAGAGAGAAAAAAATCTCAGCGAACTATAAGTTGGATTTGCTAAATACAGTATTCAGAATCATTGAATAAGGACCTAAACTTCTTAAGGAAGATGCTAGCCAATGATGGAGAGGGCGAAAAGAGAAAAAAAAAAAAAAAAAGTAACTCTAATTAACGAAAAGAACCTTCTTAATAACGACAAAGAGAAAATTAATTCTCTATTGAAATTCTTCATAATTAATTATACCATTTACATGACCTTGTCCTGAGCTGCTAATGTAAAATAGCAGATAGGAAATGAGGAATTCTTGTTCAAGCAAGTTCCACACATACATGTAATTTCACTACAGCATACTATAGTGAAAATGGAACAATACCTATTACCTGCTTATTGTTATGTCCATATATCACAATCAAAAAGGATCTTACAACCTCCAGACACAAAACCGCGAACGAAGTATGAGAAATTTCATGTTGTTTGAAATGACAAGAAAAATCACAACAAATATTGAATCTGCAATCAGATGGATTTGAAAAGTTTTAGGATGAAATGCATGCCCTATGTCACATTAAAAAGCAGTTAAGAGTAGCCAGAATGTCCTCCATATAAGAAACCCAGGGGTATCTAAATAATTTTTGGTTTCGCAACGGTTTTTCATTATGGGATTTTGGGTCATATATCAAGTCTCATGTAAATCATGACTCATCTTAGAATGTGTTTATTAACAAGAATCCTATCCTTCCTATAGGTCGAAGGAAACCTTAAGTACTTTGTAATCTTATTAATTAATAGAGCAGACCATTATGAAAACCGAGTGTTGGTTATGGTAATTTTTCCACATCAAGAAAAGTCAATTTTGCTGTTCTCTACCTAAACCATTTTTAATCTTTAGTTCTATTTTCACCTTTCTTCTTGTGTTATCTACTTCAAATGAACATAATATTTCTTTGTTCTTGCCATAACACCATTATCTTATCAAGCGCAGCCTTTTCAAACAACATAAACAATCAAACAAACCACAAGCTCCCAAGTTTTGTTCACATAACTATTATCATGCTTTAGACAGCTTGACAGTTTCTTTGTCTTCTACAACCCTGAGTCTCACCAAGTTATATTGCTTTACCATATTAACCTACCCAGCCTAACTTCCCCAATGTTCGGACAGGATACCTTCTGCTGTGTATTGTGGGGCAAGCATATAATACATACTTTGTCCTGCATCAGGAGACTTGCACAGTACAACGACAGCCACGTTATGAACTGAACGGAACAGATAAAGGTATCAACAAATTAATTCCAAAAAAACTATCCAATTTTATTTTCCTCTGGACTACAAAAAATATTCAATGCCACACTTTGTAAAGGTATGCATTGAGTTGACAAGCATGATTTCAAAAGTGCCATCCCTAGTTTGGATATTATCATAAACATTCAGCCATAAAAAACCATGTGAGAATCAGGGAGAAAGAAACAGTCATCGGATAAACCTTCTCCCGGTTTGATTTGTGGGCATAGTAGCATCCATTGTTAATTTGAATATGGCAACTGCTAACTTCACGTTAAAATAATATAATTGGATAAACTTAAGAAAATAACGGAGTATGTCAAGTGAGCAGAACTCTAACAAGTAGGATGAAATGGATTAAAAGGAAGTAGTGTCACAAAATTTCATGATTGCGCTAAAAATCCAGAAAAAAAAATGGATGAAGATACACAAGCAAACTTGAAATTAAACTAATATTGCAATCTACTATAAGGTGTAAAATATCTAATGGTGTGCCTGTGTCACATAAAAGTGTGGAAAGAAGCAACTCACATCATTCAGTTTTTTGTAGTCCAAGCGTTCTACATGTCTTTTAGCAGATACAGGTTTGTCACTTGTCTCCATAAGGTAAGACAACTCGTCTTTTAGTGATTGCTTCTTCACCTTACCCACTTCAGAAATTTCTGCTTTAGAGCCTGTCGAGGTTTTTTTAAGATCTGTTGAAGGCAAGATTTGACTGACATCTATATTTTCATCTTCAAGTAGAGTAGCAAGGTCCTCAGAATCGGAAGTGAAATCAGAACTTGAACTATCCTCCTCTACGTGCTTATCTTGGTCCAGAGCAGAAGGATCAAAATCATCATCTTCTGAATCATCAGAAGGGAGCCCCAGATGCTTTTCGTTGTCAACAGAAGTTGCCAAATCATCAGGCGCAGAAAAGTAACTCGAATAGTCAGAACTTGATTCATCTCCCCCAACCTTCTCAGTGGTATCAGACTTATCAGGATCATAATCATCATCCTCGGAATCATCTGATGAAGACCCATAACCATCATCCAGTTTCTTTCCAGATGCAGCTTCAGCAGCCTCAGGGAAGATCTTCTGTAAGCGATTGGAGACAATGAGCATCTAATTTAACATTTTAGATAGACACAAACACACACATTTAGCAGTACAGAGTAGACCTCCCAACTGTCAACAATAGCAATTTTTGTTCCCTGGAAATCCTTAAGCATATCAATGCAATCAAGCTTACAATCACATCCAGGGCAAAGCCAGCCTTCATCACCTGGAGGAACTGTATAGAAACCACCAAAAAAGTAGACGAAATAAAAAAATCAACTACATTTGAACATGATAAGAGAACAAAAGTAATCAACTAAGTGGCATGGAATTACTGTGTTCTTTCAACAGAGGTGGTTCCAAGCAAAACTGATGAAATCCGCGTTCGCAGGCACCATCACAGAGAATGATATCATTATCAAGTGACAGATCCTTCGAGCCACATTTTGCACAGAAAATCTGAGGCAAGGAAAAGAACACTCAAAATTTCTAATACCAATGTGGCAATATAATAATAAACATTAAATATTGAGAAATATCACCATCAGGGGATTCAGTTTGCTAGGCCAAAGAAAGAAAGACAAAATGAAAAAAAAAAAACAAAAAACATTTTTGGTGGGGCAAGGCTCAAATCTCAGAATGGCACTCATAATCTTAAACTGAATCGCCTACATGACACGTCTTACCAAACTGGGAATGTATAACTCCGTATATTTAATTCGGACAAAATTGCTTACATAAAATCAAGCCATGACTAACATTAAAAGGTTATCAGAACTATGCATTTCTCAATCAGTGTAAAAGTGAAGCTTCAAAAACCATCAAGTTTCAAATACATAGCATCACAAATTCACAATCATGAATGCACATAGAAAACTAGCATGATGACATTAAAAGATACTAGAAACATTTGGGTGGGAGAGATGATGCCAAAAAGCCTCAATCATCAATATTAAGCAATGATGACCTCTTTTTTCTCTTGGATTATCGAGTAAGATAAATTTTCCAGTCCGATGATCAAGGAAAGTATAAAGTAAATAACCCAAGGATCAAGGGACGGTAAGTCCATATTTGAACTTTTTGTTCTGTTTAATTTTTTTTGGCGCCCCATATAGTCAAAGCCTGAAGCTTGAGCCTCTTCATACAAGAACGTACACTTCTAGCAAACCCAGGTCAAAAATCTCAATTGACAAACTTTTTTCGGAAGAATGCTCAAGCAACACAACAGACAGATTTTCAGCATTAATGCAATCTACTTGCAGGAATTCGTGCACGCACAAGACATGCAAGGTTCAACTGGATCTGAGCAATATGACCAGATACTCAGTTTAATGCAAGTTCCATAGAGAGGGAAAATATATAGCTAGATATCACACTGCAGTCCATACATCTTCGCTGTCAATCTCTCCTTGAGAGTCAAATAGAGATGCTGGAAGCTTTCCAACAGCAAGTGACTGATCAATGCACTGAAATAATGCTCTTATCTTCAATTTGTAACGTAAAATGTGAGACTTTGCCCGCTGGAGCTCCTTCTCTGGCTTTAACTTTTCCAAACTGCAAATGTGAAGAGATGAGACATGTTTTTAAAAGACAAGCCAGGCATAAGTCAGTCAGTGCTTGAAGAGCAAAGAATTGGTTGAATATGAAAAGCGTCCAACACATTCTGAATTTATCCATTGTGTCCTGTCCAATATGCGAGCATTTGTTTTTATTGGATGATCACCACACCTACAAGCTTAAACAAGGATAGACATTAAATTTTTTATTCTCTCTAACAAGCTCCCTCATGTGCGGTGCTATATAATATATAAATATATGCCAGACCTTTCACGTGAAACTCTATGTCTATATAAATTATAGTCAGATTTGAACAGGGGCCTCTCCCTCCCCTCATTAAATATTTGATATGTCTAACAATATTCATGACATATACCCTTATTTGACACTGTCGTGCACATAAAAATTCATAAACGGGTGAAGGTTTCACTGGAGAGAGAGAGAGAGAGAGAGAGAGAGAGAGAGAGAATAGGATAGCCAGCTCTAATGATGCATTCAAAGTTTCCAACAAATCCCAGAACAGAAGCTTCTAAATTAGACTGCATAAAACTTTAGTCCTATTGATTGGAAATGTCTGGGAATCAAGAACTCAAATTTTATAAAATAAATGGAAATATAAAAGGGAGAAGCAAGAGTAGTTCTCATAGAACCCAAGCAACAATAAGCGAAGTGGCATCCTTTATTCTAACTGTAAATTCATATTGGTCTTGTCATTTAACTACCATAATACCCATGAGTGTAATAATATCAACGAAAGCACAAGCAGAATTCACATATATCAAGCTGATTAATCTGAAAAAAGATAAAAATACTGTTACCAACTCCCACGAAAAAGTGATAAGTCAGAAATTTTAATTTATCTTCAAGAATGGGTGGAAGTATTTAAGGACAGAAATCTATCATGGCTTGTCAATGTACCAAAAACTTGAAAGCAATAACTCTCATCTGAATGTAACTAATGCTTTTCAAAATTTTTCCTTTCTACATTGTCAGGTTCGATTATCTCTGATTTCTGAAGTCGATTTTTATTTTTAAAAAAAAAAATGAAAAAAGAGATTCCTGGTGTATAATGCACCCTGCACACATTCTTCAAATCAGCAAGTTTCATGCTAGGAAATCTAGGGAAACTTACCTTCATCATGCAGAAAAGCATAGCTACTTATGTTATTTAATTCTGAATCCAGTTCTATGATTAATAGGTGCCATTAACTTTAATTCATGTTGCTCTGAATAAGTTGCAGAATGACCAAACTCACAACCATAAACCACATTATAAATTAATTTAACAACACAAGCCGTGCTGCCAGAAAATGAAAAATAGTAAACTGACATCATGCATATACAAAATTTGGAGATGGTGTACAGTGCAGACCTTTGTCCTTTCCAGCCTTCAGCAGAATAAGCATCAATTAAGCTTTGCTCATACTTTATTCTGTGCAATAAATATCTCAGATGGGTTCTTGTTCTTGAGAACTCATTGACAGCACTTTTCTTGGTCTCCTTCTTCTTTTTTCTTCCCCTCTTTTTCTTTTCTCCATTGGCACTACCTTCTTTCACAGTGTTACTAGGCTCAGGAGCCTTAGGTTTCTCTTGTGCCTTTGAACGCAGAGACCAAGAACTGGTTACTGGACCTTTTAACTTAGCTTTTCTGTTTCTCAATTGCCCAGAAGACCCTCTATCTTTATTGTCCAAGTGACCAGAGTCATTAGTCACATCTATCCGCACAGGTACTAGTTTAGTCACATCTATCTGCACTGACTCTACTTTTTCAGTTCCAGGGATGACAGAAGCTATTCCCAGAGGTATAACCGCATTTTCTGGAGTTGTCATGCCATTTTGAGATGCCACCTCCAAGTTGTCAGTAACGGAGAATATCTTCACATTTTCTAATAGCGGTTCTCGTTTTTCGGCATCTAAATTCTGGGAAAACTCTCCCTGATTTGGTACCATTTCTTTACTTCTGTCCGAGCTTTCCTCTATTGAAACTAATTTCATTTCAATACATTGAGCTCCAGCAACATCTTTTTGCTCCACAGAATCGGAGGCCAATATCTGACGATCGATTTTATACTTGTCCTGTGTTGGAGGTTCACATTTTAGATCTTGAGCCAGATTTTCAGAACTTTTCACATGTTCTATCACATTAGACTCAAGTTCTTGAGTCCCATTTTCCATCTGTCCCATTACAACTTCTAAATTCTCGCACTTTTATCCCCTAATTCACAACAAATTCTACTCTAAATAGAATTTTTATCATTCTTCTACTTCGGGTTGCCAAGGAACTATACTTCCCTTTCTCTTGCAATTATGGAGCCTGCTCACCACCTCTGCAGCAAAAAGAGCAATAGTTCAGCTAACTCCACCGTCCAACTCCACCTCAAGCTCAATACAAGAAACAACCAAATCCTAGCGTTGCTATTTCAATGCTTTCACGTTACCTTGTCCCCTGCAACTCACACAAAAGCAAAACAAAAGAACAGAACAATCAAAAACGCAATTACATTTCCCATGCAACTCCAGAAGTTCCAAGTTCCTAAAATTCAAGGCGTAAAAAGAAAAAAATAGAACCTACTTGGATTTTCATACCTAGCAACTGAAAAAAAAGGAAATACAGACAAATGCTTGCAGTTGCAGACTAAACACAAGACACACACACACAAAAAACTTGACAAGTACACTTACCTGCGTTCTCAGATCAAGTCCAGAAGAAGAGTATATGAAGCTAGGGATTTTTCTTCCATTTTCAACTCAAATTTCTATAAAAAGCTGAGACGAAAACAAAGGGAGAACGAGGAAAAGTAAATGGCTGAGGAGATTTGCTTACCCCGAAGATTTTTCTCGCCGCAGAGAAAATGTGAAACCGCCTCCCAATTTAGAGTGTGTGAGTGCGTGTTGTGTGTGCGCGCGCGCTTTAATCCATTATCCACCAAATAAGCAAAGGCCAAGGTTCCCTCGCTCGCTCACTGCACCGACCCAAGACACGGAGATAGAGGAGAGAGACCTCTTTTGTGAGCGCTTTCGGTGACCGCTATTATGCGCCCTCAGTGCGTACCCAAAAAATTAGGGACCGATCTTTCCAGAGTCTCGATTGATTCTCCATATGTTTTTTGTTGGCCCAATAGTAGTGGGCCGGTTTATCGATAGGAATTTTGAACTTATTGAGGTTTGGGCTTGGACCCGTTGGCCCAGTCCCGAGCCGAATATCCATTAAGAAAATCCAATCTGACTTGGCTCAAGATATTGGTGTATCAACTTGTGTATATCTTGCAGCAAGGTAGAGGAACTAATAATAAGATCATGTGAGATTTTACCAGCAACTTATTTTTACGATATGCAAAACTATTGTATTGTGAAATTTTAAATGTCTATAATATACAGGAAGAGGACCTTTTAATAATTATTTTTGATTTTTCACTCATTTTAGATTCTTAATTTTTATTTATTTATTTATTTTCTTTCTCCACTCTCTTTTTCCTAAGTTCGTTTTACTCTTTTTACCTCTTTGTTCCCTCTCTTATCTCCTACTTTTTTTTAAATATTTTTTTTACCTTTCTTAATTTAGTTTTATTTTTTAAAAATTATTAGGTTTCATTACCATTAATTTAATAAATATATTAAAAATATTTAAAAAAATAATTTGAGAGTATAGATACTGTCAAATTTTAGATATGTAACTAAATTGTATATTTTTGTTATTCGTACACATCGTGTGTGATCAGACTGCTAGTTTATATTGAGTTTCTTATATGAGGACATCTTTTATATTTATTTTTAATGTACTTATTACATTTTGTAATAAGTAGAAGTAATATTTCAAAATAATATAAATTTACTTGACTTAAAAGGAAAAGTTGAGGGAGGGGAGAAACAAGAGAGAAAAAATAAACCACTATGGTAGAAGAAAAGAGGAAATATGGGAAAATTTTCATGCTACCCATTTGGGTAATATCCAACTGGAGTTTTTATTCATTTGATTTGAATATAATGATATTAAAATATATTAAAAAGTGAAATTATTTATATTATCATACTCTATCCAATGATTAAAATACTACATAAAATATTATTCAAGCAGGTAACATCTCACGAGCCAGAAATATGAGACGAGATCGGGGGAATGAAAGGAATTTAGTATATAGTAACTAATAATTTTATAAGATCATTAGGGTTTGCCAAAAGATTATAGACCAAAAAATCCATTGTCCATATTCATCAAATTAAAAGTGCTGTCACATTAACTAATCGAATTTCAGTAAAAGCGGTCTGTGTGTCTAAATCCATTGTCTTGTAAATGACCTCTTTTCTGTCCATCAGACAATTGGATGGATATTTAATTTTTCTAATGGTAATGTCACGTTAGCACTTTTAATTCTGATGTAGAAAGTGATATTTTGTTAAATTAAACACCGTTGTTCAACTAAATATCAAAGAAAAATCGGAAGTGAAGATATTTAAATTTTCGAATGTTATTGCTGATATGTGAGATGATCTTCTTAATTATTAGGTCTATCTTTTAGTGCATTTTTTATTTATTTATATAATCTATTAATCTGAAATCATAACATAACTTGAGTTTATTAACATGTCATGAACGCGTAGGCAAGTGACAGATATATACGTAGTACTCTCTCCTCCGTTCGGTTTAATTTGTCGTTTAAGGTTTATGCACAAGAATTAATGAGGACAATTAATAGTCATAGTTTCAGATTAATAAAACTAAAATGCCCTTTTAATTAATTAATCTAATTCATGAGTTGTTGAGAGTTTTTAGGAATATATAAATGATAATTTATTAAAGTGAAATGGCATATTTGGAGAAAAAGTAATAAATGCAATCTTGAAGGATGAGAATGACAAATATTTTGGAACATTTTTATTTTTCTGTTTAAATAATAAATAAACGGGAACAGAGGGAATATACGAGAACATTGTTGACAATGAGGTTTCTACCGACGCACGTTATCATTTTTTAAATCGATCGTTGATCATAATCGGTGATCAAATTTATAATTTTAGTGGCCAATTTTTAGGTCATTGAAACTAGTAATTTTTCTTTTTTTTTTAATTCTTTTTCGGTAGTGGATGAGCAATACTCCTTCTGTCCCATAATATTAATCATCATAGGTTTTTCACACAAACTAATTACTCTAATAAATAGCCTTCTTTTTACCTAAATTTAAAATAATTTGACAAAATTACCCTCCCCATGCCTTATCAAATTCCATTTAAAATAATAAATGAGGGTAAATTTTGGAGGAAAAAAAATTAATACTCTTTTGAAATCGTCATAATGACAAACATTATGGGACCAAAAAAAAAAATCTAAAACGACTAATATTATGGGACAGAGAAAGTATAGTATATGACAACATTATTAATGAAAGTGTTAATTTTCTTCCACTAATATATGAATTCAATGGATATATAAATACGACGTTTATAAAAGTTAATTTTAGATGGATGACTGCGTGTTCATTAAAAAAAGGGGAATATATAATACATCTGCATATTTCATCACAAGATCAAAGCAAACACACACAATCAATAATTTTGGCCCTATTCAAATAATTAAATCACGGTCTGTTTACGTACAATAATGCTTGTTAGGATTAAAATAATAACGACATTTTGCAATTGTTTGTAATTATTAACAATACAAAATTCAATCATTCGACCACATCCACATTTGCGCACGAATGGCTTTGAACTTATTCAGGCCGAGCCTATTAATCGCACTGGATTTCATTTAAGATTTGTATAATCAGAATATGTTGTATTTATCGTTTTATTTCTTTCTCTATCTATTTAGTATTATCGTTGTTGTTGTTTTGATAGAAAGCGGTCCATTACATTTCGATGATATATATTATATATAAAGTGTCAACCCCTAGTTACTTTAGATCGATTTAATTACAAACTTCCCAAAGTACTCTTCCTAATATTTAATGACTCCTTTTTCACACCTACGCTCTTGCAAACAAGGTTTTTTTTTTTTTTTTTTGCTTATTTCTATTCTCATATATCTCATCTCTCACATTCCTCCTTCAATTTTCTTTTTTTTTTTAATTTATATTTTTATTTATTTTTTAATCAAAATAATAATTTGTTTTTTAATCAAAAAATTCATATACATGTTATGGAAATTAAAAAGATAGTATATGGAATTAAAATTATTTATAGAGATATATATTTTATAGAGAATTTAATAAAATTTAATTTTATGCTATTAAAATATTAACTATTTAGTTATATTATATTTTTATTTTTGGCACACGTATTGAGTGACGTATTGAGTGTGCCTATTAAATTAGTAATAATTAAACCAAAGCCTCATAGTATCATAACCCTATCCAAGCAAATAACGAAGAAATTAAACAACGAATAACAAGTTGCTATGCAATAGAATAAAGTTCACACTTATGATAACCAACCAATGAACTCTTTTAATGGTTGGATTAGTGCCGATCCTAATCAAAAGCAAAATAATTACACTGTGATGAGAATTTGGAATCTAAGGCATAATCGTAATGACTAATGAGAAGCTTGAAATGAACAATATAAATAGGCCACCATTAATTTCTTATCCATAATTATGCAATGTCCATACACACAACACTATGTGACAGTGCTATAACACAAACTTGAAAGTGAGATGACATGTGACAGCCCGGTTACATGCATGTATCGTGAAAATCACCTTTAATTTTACCCATTGATAGACGTAATTTCAATGGAAACATTAAGAAAAAGTTGTTTCAATTAATGATTTTGTATCGGCGCATTAATATACCATAACTTAGTTTTCAATAAGATTTGAAGGATATTTACAAAAGTCAAATTTAAGGGGCCGTTTGGATTGTATTCATTTGAATTGAACTGCGAAACAATTATACATTTAATGATGTGGTCGGACTTGGGTGTTCGATCGGGTGGGCTCTTGAGATCCGAGCAAAGGTCCCTGAAAAGTGTTCAATAGTCCGAGTAAGGGTATTTGAGTGATGATCGGGCTCTCTCCTGCACAGATGGAACACACGTAAGCCTAACCAGAAGTGTCTCCAGCAAAGACCCTCCGACGCTTAAATCAATATTCAAGCAGGGATTCGAAAAGTGAGTTAATGAGTAGTAAGAAATTAGGAAAGCTTACCCTTGTGAACAGTAATGACCTACTATTTATAACAGTCGGAGATGGATGGGCCGGGCTAGGGTTAGATCGGCTTCAGCATCGTTGTTCGTACAGGGGATATTCCCTAACAAATGATAGTGGAGGCGTTGGGTGCAACTGTTTTGCCAAAGATAGTTATTTTTGGGACCACATCGAGGAAGTGGGGGGACCACTCGAGGAGGATGAACCCATTATCGTAGAGTTTTCCAGGTGAGGCCCGTGGAGACACTTCATTTAAGTTGGGTCGATGGGGTCCGTGGACACACATAGCTATCCTCGGACCTCGAGGAATCAGTAAACACGTAGCGTTTTGCAAATAGGTGGTGCGTGTGGTCTTCGATCCACGAGGTGTCCTGTCATTGGTCTTATGTCATGGGCTGGTACCGACATGACAGAGCCGAACTCCACCACATCATATAAAACAATATAATTCTGCAAAATGCATTTCTTAAGTTTCAGAAAATATTGAAAGTTGTTTGGACTTTAGATGGTTGATTTGATAAATGATCTTGAAATGAATATTTATAGAATGCGTTTGAATGAAGCTACTATAAAGTATAAAAAAACACACACACACACACATATATATATATATAAGGGTAGTTTTTATAATTAAGAAATATAATCTTCATATATAATTTATAATTACACCAATGTAATTATATATTCTCAAATTTAATTTAATGATTTATAATACTTTTAGCTAATAAAACTATATTTATTTTAAAAATCATTACTAGAAAATCGGCATTTAGCCACTGGATTTAAAAAAACGAAAAAAATTTAGCCACAGCCAATTCGTGGCTATTTTTGGTGGCTAAAATTGGCTAGAAAATTAGAACCAATTCTTAGCCACATCCAAGCTTGATTAGCTACGGATTAGCCACGACCAGTCTGTGGCTTTTTTTATTTTTTTGCACCAATGGTGGTTTGAACTCTTGACCTCTTAGTTGATGTTAAATAGAACATTAAACCACTACACCATTTTGACTTTTTGTTTAATAATTAAGTTTTGCTATACTTAACTAATATATGTATATTATATATTGATATATATAATAAATGATTTGATATATTACATATACATATAAGATTAGATATATTTATACATATGTGTATTTATATATAATTAGAGGTATATATATCAAATATATATGTACATATATAATATATATTAGATATATAATACACTGATATATGTTTATTTCATATAGATGATTGATATATAGTACATATGATTAGATATATAGATATATATTAGATCGATATACGTATGATGCATTTATAACATATATTAGATATGTAATATATTCATATATAGTTATATCATATAAACTCTATATATAGAGAATTAGAATGTACATATAATATATTAATATATATGAGATACACATTGACATATATTGATTCATATATATATGATATATATACTTGGACATATATATGTACACATATATTGATGCATATCATATATATGATATATATATATATATTGATACATATATATATACATATTGGTATATATACTTGAACACACACACACACACACATACATATATACATGATATATATTATGATATATATAGCCATGGCCAATCCGTTGCTAATAGTCATGCATTGGTCATGTCTTTTTTTTTTTTTTTTGGTTTTTTGCACCGTGGATAAATTTTTGTTTTTGATATATTAATTATCTAAATAGAAGTCATTTAAATTTAAATCATCTATATATACTTGGACATATATATATATATATATATATATATTGATACATATATACTTGGACATATATAAAATAGATGCATATATTGATATATATATATATATGATATATATACTTGACATATATATACATAATACCATATATATACATATATATGAAGATGTTGGCAAGTGATCCTGGATTAAAGCTGCTATTATCTAAATATAAATTATCTAAATAGATTTTTGTTATAATTTTTTTTTTGATATTTTAATTTATTAAATATTTGTCATAAAAAAAAGTTGAATATTGAACGGTAAAGTCAAAGGTGAATATTTTTAATTTAAAAAAAAAATATTTGGTTGATGAATTATAAAAATTACTAATATTAAATTACAAAGATTGATAAAACTAATGAAATTTATTAGATAATTTAAATTTAAAATACTACAAAACGATATTTTAAGTATAAAAAATATCATTTAATAACCAAAGAGTTCCTTTGGTGCAACGGTTATATGCTCCAATTACAACCCCAATGTCCTGTGATCAACTTTCCTTGAGCAAAAAAAAAAAAAAAAAAAAAGGCGCTTGAGGGAGCGTGGGTTCAGGTCCGGCTGATGGCGTGGGTTTGAGTTAGGGCGCGGGGCAGCGTTGTGGATTTGGGTCGGGTTTTGCCTTTTTTTTTCACAATAGGCCGTGGCTAATCCATGGCTATTAGCCACGGCTAGGCATTTTAACAATTAAGTGGCCAAATTTGGCCACGGATGGACTACGGCTGAAGGCCGTGGCTACCAATCCGTGGCTAAATTAGCCACGCCAGTTTTAGCCACGAATTTTTTATTTTTTATTTTTTTTGTGGCTAATCCGTGGCTAATTTTTTTAGCCATGAATTTTTGGCCAAATTCATGGTTAATTCCTCTTTTTCTAATATTGAATGAAGAGCCACTACATATTATACTTTTTTTATAAAATTAAATAAAACAAAATTAAGTTTTTATTTGTACTTTATAGTAAAATTAAAATTTATAATTGAGAATAGCTAATTATAAATTAATTATCATAACTAATATTATCAACTACCCAGCCAGTTTTTAAATTTGGGACTGTTAAGCCCCCAAAATATTTTATTTTACAATTTTAAATAAAATAATATTTTTGTTTTATTTATTATTTTATTATTTTATTTTTCCTTTATTTTAAAGTGTACAATAAATTGTACTCCTCCTTAATTGGATTAAAGAAACAAAAGGTTATTTATAAAAGCACCTTTGAAACTATTTTTAAAAATGGGTTGTTTTTCAAATATATTTTCAAAAACAACTGAGATGAAGACGACAGACCAAACACAATTTTTTGCTTTCTGTTTTGAATTTTTTTTCATTTTGCCTCAACAACTTGAAAAATCTATGCTCTTTTACAAAATAGGAAAAATTATAATTTTAGGATTGTATGTTGTACCCTCTAATAATTTTAGGACATTAACTTTTTCATTTGCAATTTCAGGATATTAACTTTTTCATTTGCAATTTCAGGACATGAATTTAAGATTTTGTGGCACATTTAGGACTTCTCATCTCGATATTTGCAAATTTGTCTGAAAATTGACAAAATTGGTCGGAATTTTATCCTAAATGTACCACAAAATCTTAAATTCATGTCCTGAAATTACAAATAAAAAAGTTAATGTCCTAAAATTGTTAGAGGGTACAACATACAGTCCTACAATTATAATTTTTCCTACAAAAAATTAGTACCCTCTAATTATTGTCCCGTGCCTTTGATCTAGAATTTTTTTTTTCTATTTCCTCTCTTCTATTTCCTATCACCTTTCTCTCTCATAGTCTCATCTTTTTAACGTGATATATGTTTTCCTTTTCTTTTCTTCTCTCCCTCTTCTCTCATATTTTTATCTTTAATATTTAGTGTACTTTATCTTTTTATTATTTTTTTTAATAATAAAAATCAATTTAATTTTCAATCATTTCTTTTTTATTCTTCATACCATATAAATTTAATTTTCAATCAATTTTGTTTTATTTTCCTAATATATAAAATTATAAATTTATTAAACACGTGATTAAATTATATTTCGATTTCATTTTGCATACACATAGAGTGTTCCAAACCCACTAATGTTCATAAAAGGGTAATTTTTCCACTTTGTCAATCAACTACATGGTCTATGTCCCGGTGCCCCCTTCAACTCTCAAAATATACGCATTGCCCTCTCCACTTCAAAGAATGTGATTTATTTTTCACTTTTACCCCTCTTCCCAATTTTGCCTTCTTTATATTAAAGAGCTATGGAAATAGGTGTTTTTTTCAAAGTTGATATATAATGTCCAATTCTTATATACATATATAATATGAATATTAATGTTCTCATATAATTATATATTTTGTATATTTTATTACATTTTTCACAATTATCATATACCAAAGTATGGATAAAAATTTTATATTCTACTTTATATATACAGTACAAAAGCATATATGATAAATGAATAAAAATTCAATGATCTTATATACAAGAAAAATAAAAGTTTGTAATACTTGTTATATCATCTCAACAATTAATATATATTATTAAAGTAAATAATTAGCTTGGCATTTTGAAATTTCAAAGTTTTACCAAAAATCAATAGAGATTCGTAGAAAATGATTATTTATTGAGAACTTATGAAAGTTATAAATGAAGTTAATTTACCAAATAAAACAAATGTTTTATATAAAAATAATTTAAAAATTAAATATGTCATTTTTCTAGCTGGTTTAGTCATTTTCGATCTTTATTAAAACAAATAAAATTTTAAAATTCATATTTTAATTTATAACTTTCTCATCAAATATATTTGAAAGAGGGGTAGAATTGACAAAAAAATTATTTTATGTTAACTAGATGAGATAAAATACTTATTTTCGAAGTTGGAGAGGCAAAACCACACCAATAATATAACTAAGAGGAGTAAAATGGAATTCTCCCTATTGAAAAACATTGCTTTTGCTTTATTTAACCTAAAAAGGCTAGAAGTTTGAAACACTATCCAACTTTTGAATTTTTACGTGTTTTTTTTAATAATTTTTAGGATTTTTTATAAATTTTCTTTTCAAGAACTTTCAACTTTTATTAAATCATCTTTTTTTAAAACTTTTAAAGTAATCACTTCACAAAAAAGAAAAAGAAAGAAATAATTAAAAACGAAGTCCTTGCAATTATAACATGGATCATCTAGTACAGCATTTATTACACATGCTTAAGTAAATATTTTGACACGAGACTCTTACTAAAACAAATTTTCGTCGGATGGGCTTTGTAGCAATATTAGGGTTGATTTCGCCTAATATTATTTTCTTTTCCTTATCCTATTTTAATTGAAGGCACTCAAACATAACTACATATATAACTAACTACTATACAATAGATAAAAGTATCTACAAAAAGTAAAAAATGCCGTAACTTCGTTATTTGAATTAGGCCAAAATATTTTATGTTTGTCTGTCGGTTGTTGGAATTACTGCAAAAGAGTAATGTATCCAAAAACCGAAGAAAAGATAAAAGTCATGCTTAGGACTTGACTTGGAAAATTGCTACAAATTTCGTAATACAAAAGAAGCATCACTAACTTTGTAGGAAAAAGTGGGGAAGTAGGACTAGTAGGATATGTAAATTGAACTTGGGCATGCAGCCCCAAAGAATCTAAACTCTAAAGATTATAAGCGTAGACTTGTGGGAGACAAATGAGAAATTTTATATATAAGAATGGTAAAACCAAAACATCAGAGAACTTTCATCGCAAATGAGAGAGAGAGAGAGAGAGAGAAGCTTCATGGCAACAAAGTAAAAAGAAAAGCAAATCCCTGTAATGTCACATGTCCCCCTTACTAGCCATATATTTTGGACCGTAAAGGGGAAAAACACTGACTTACCGTTGGATTCTGACTAGAAAAGCTAGAAGAAAATTCAGCCAAAAACAATGGGCTTGCTGCTTTATCCCTTCTTTTGGTCTTCTCTTTTTGTTTGCTTTTCTGCATATTTGATTTACTATTTTGTATTTCTTCAATTTTATAAGTATCAAAGTTACTGAAAATTGAAAATTTGCCATCAATTATACAAATAACAAAACAATCCATTATGTCACAAAAATAATTTTGACAGGGCCAATAGTAGTTGGCAAGAATTATGTTTATATTGTTATCATTAGTAATTACTAAAACCTTCATACAGTGACACAAAAAAAAATTTATAATGAACCTTCATAAGTGTATTACCAATTGTTAATGATGTCAAATAAAATATTAATTTGATCGCCGTTTAATCATCATGTGGGAAAAAAAAATTACTATCACTCAACGGGTATTATTGATAATAAAATAAATGGTATTAAACATATTATTAATGACAACTTTATTGGTTTTCTCTTGAACAAGCTTCCATTTTGATGGGCTCCTAAGACAATCGATTATAGTTGAACAAGAACAAATCAATTTTGTCTAAACATTTTTATTTATTTTTTGAATTTTGTACAGAGTAAAATCTGATAAAAAAAAAAACTATATCAAAATCATAAACTAATCATAAACTAAAACTTTCAATTTTATACTTTATAATAAATATATAAAATCAACTATAAAGCTGTTATACAAGTAGCTAGAACTAGAATAGTACGTACCCCCACATGAGACACAAATCCATTATACATCTGTTTTATCATAAAGCCTGCACTTTTAAACTTGTGTTTGTGCGGTATTATTTGAGTGCTTCATTATTCAAATATTGTACTTTTATACCAAACATCTTATACACCTGTGACTAATAGAGATTCTGCTAATATATAATTTCATTCGAATTATATTATTATTCTTACTCGCACATGAAGATATATACACCAATGTGATTAGTGTAAATTGTGTTTTTGTACGTGTGTGTGCACGCATGCACGTATGTGTGTGTATATATATATATATATATATATTGTTCGCGAAGTTATGAAGTTTGGAGGATGTGATCGTGTGTTGTCCCTCAAGTTTAAATTGATCGAACTATATTTTATGTGTATTTTTTTGAAAATTTTATTTTGTAAAATTTCGATTTCGTCTTACTAAATAAAAATTTCTAGCTCAGCCTCTATACATGTATGATGCATATACCATCGATATTTATACACATACCCACAACTATATTAAAATTTGACTGAGAAATATACGTACAATCAAGTGTATATACGCACAATAATACACATATATAATGCAGAATCTCGTGACCAAGATAACAAGACAATTATGAAAAAGCATGTTTCCCAGACGCCGAATAGTCACTGCACCTATAATCTTTCACGTGCCAAAAGACGAGTGTTCTATAGACTTTTGACTCGCAAGAAAATTAAATAATAATTATTCGAATAAAAAGAGGAATTATTAAAGCAAAAAAATAAAAAAAAGTGAAATATTAATATAAAAAACGTGAGACAACGCAATCCGAAGTTTCCATGAGGCTTCGTCTCGTTGCTCCACGTTTGTCCCATTCTCCAGTACACTACGATCCTATCGTTTTTTACCAGACCAAATTATTTGGTGGGCCAGTTATTTAATTTCTTTATTAATTTTGATGTAACAAATCATAACTCATAAGAAACATGAAGAAAAAGTGAACCTTCTTTTTGAAATAGGATAGACCACCTCCCCCCCCCCCACCCCGACCCTTTAATTATTAAGTAATTTTGTTTTAAATTTTTGTTTCGTATAGATATTACCGTTGTTAGGAAAAAAGCACCCTTTCGCTAGTCTTTCGTTACAAATTTATCAGTATATATTTTATCACTAATTAATTATTTTAGTTATATATTAATAAAGTTTTTAAAAAAAAATCATTCCAAAAAATCTTATACATGTAAAAAATAATTTTTATTATAAATTTTTCATTAATAAAAAGGCACTGACTTTCTTACAATGACTCAGTAGAGAGCAAATTAAAGATTACTTGTGTGTGTATAAATCATGCAAGCTGGAAAATATTAGGAGGAAAAACACCTAATGGTCGGTTGGAATTGGGCTGTTAGTCTATTGTTTTAATTTGAAGGAAGACAATGACATCGATACGCAATTAATGACTAGGCCTAGTTTGTCTATGGTGATTTTCTTAATTATGCTATACGTACTTGGATGATATTGTTGGATATTCCTAAATTCCCTTATACGGTTGCCGCTGACAAGAATAGTACATTGGCAACTTATAAAATAGCTTGTTGTTAAATACTTTGCACGCATACTGAATTATTCCCTTATAAATACTTTCCCTTATATGTGTCGTGATTTGTTGGGTGTGGTCATATCGGATTTGGCGAAATTTTTTGTACACTAATGTGTATTTTATTGCATGCAGGTTCGAATTATAATTTGTCTGGTAATAATATTATATCGATGGGTTAACTTAAAATAACTTGTTGTTAAGTACTTTGCACCTATCTATGATTTTATTAGACGTGGGTTAGAGTTATAATTCAAAGAGGGATTCGATAAACTAACATTGATCCTCCTTAAAGTAAACATAAGAAAAAAAAAATCTAAATTTTGTTTTTCCTTTTTAATGTGATAGCAAGGGAAATATATATTTTGTTAATGAATTAGAAGAAAGAAATATGTGCGAAATTTGATGCCAATAATGTCCATGGAAACATAGAAACTCCATGTATTTTAAATATACCCTTAATAATACGTCATTTAGGGCTCACAAGACGCAATGTGGCGAAACAAGGTTTATATGTTCAAACATGGATAATGAGACCATGTGAGGTTATTAATTAATTCGAGGAGACACCAAGAACTGATAGCTTTGCTTCATGTTCTAACAATGTGGAATAACACATTCGAAATGACCCATTAACGACACAACATTTGGAGCCAAACGTGCCATCACAAGTTGCACTTTCGTTAATCAAGAATCAGATATCCAAACATGATCCAAAAACCAAACAGGACGAAACCATTAATATGTTCCACTATTGCTTTAGGGTCGTCTTTTCTTTCTTTTGTTGTTGTTGTTGTTGTTATTATTATTATTATTATTATTATTATTATTATTATTATTATCAAACAAAAAAGAAAATTATTTTTAAGATTGGGTTTATTCAATTTCGATAAAAATGCTTCTATTTAATTCAAATTTCATCCTGTAACTTTCAGTTTTTTCAAAAGTGGTCCATAAGAGTTCTGTTAATTATGTTAAAACAGAAGAACACATTCGAAAATCACATGCGTGCTGATTTTGATATGAGCCACATGCATTTCCCTGTTAAAAAAATATTTGAATGGTGTTGAAGAAATGGACTTGTACCTAACTCACTCTTAAAAGCTAGCTCATGAATGGAGGATTGCACAAGTCATTATAACCACATCATATCATTATATTCAATCGATGTGGGACATTTAACACACCCCCCTCACGCCCAGGACCGGATACAAGAGCGGGAAACTTGGAGCATGAAGTTTGCAGGAATGAACATCTGCAGGAGGAAAGACTCGAGTGCAAGATCTTTGCCTGCTCTGATACCATGTTGAAGAAATGAACTTGTGCCTAACTCACCCTCAAAAGCTAGCTCATGAGGAGATGATTGCACAAGTCAATATAAACCACATCGCATCATTGTATTTAATCGATATGGGACAATTAACAAATGGCTTTCACAAATGTGGTCCGTCTAATTTCCATTAACTAAGTTTTAAACGGAGAAGTATGCACATGAAAATGACGTGCATGTATGTTGATATGATATGGACGGCATACATTTACCTATTAAAAATTTAATGAAAGTCTGTTGATGGACCACCGTTGAGTTACGAATTAGTCGTCGGTCGAAGTTGTTGATCAATTTCTCTAGTCAACCTCCCATGCGACATTTTTCCACAAAAACCTAACCCTAAGGAAACTAAGGTAACTGTGGAAAAATTAAATTGTTTTAGCTGCAAATTGATATATATTTGACTGGTAAAACATGACGAAAGGGCAGCTAGAAATATAGGACTAAAAGCTAATTAAGTTGTTTGGTGAAGTATGGGGGGTGTTTGATATGAACAAGAAAGAATGAATTGCGTGCATGATGGGATACGTTGTGACAAGATTTTTTTTACTTTGAATTTAATTATTTAATTAATTAATTTCTTATCTAAGATATTGATTGTATACTTACAAGTAGAAGATATTTTTTCATAATGGGGTAGTTTAATTACTTTGAAATATGGGGAAAATCTTTGACGTAAATGGTTTTCAGACTTAGCCTCCCTGTGTTGAGTTTATCTAACATTTTAAGTCAAAGAAGGCCAGATTATGCCTAGCAAAACAAAACACTGCACATTTCCCTTGGAAACAAGTCACCAATTAATTAAATTTTGCTGGGGCAAGTATCGAGCTTTGTGATTAGTGTGTGTGTTTATGTATATATATATATATATATATATAGATATATAGATATAATTTGATTATATCTTCTGCACATTTTGTACGGTACTTCAACTTCGCATGAAGTACAAGTCTGAATTTATTAATCAAATTGCACGTGAATTTGTTTGCATCCGTGACTAGTAGCTTAGGAACAATATAGTCAAAAAAATACTTATACGTGTACATGTATCCAAGGAAAATACGCAATTAGGAAATACAAGATGATCATGATTTGATCTTTCTTAAAAAGGAAAAAAACAAAAAGGGGATATAATGTGTTTCTAGATGTTTTCTTAAATTTTTCTTAATTTTTAAATTTTTTTTCCATGTATAATGGGCAATAACATGTGTGTCTTATGTTCAGTGCGCCACTAATAGAAGGAGTTTGAAAGTCAAACATTGTAATATAAACAAATATTATTCCGACGAAGCTAAAAAAAAAAAAAGCTTATATTATTTGCATAAATTAGAGCATTTGTCCAGTTTTGATGATTCATGCAGGCTTTATTAATTTGGTATTGAATTCACCAAATTAAGCACGTGCTGACAATATTACATTCTTCTTTATCAAAAGGCTGGGTCTGTTGTTGAGTTGAAATGTCGGATCATTCGAGTTACAGCTGTTATTTATAACAATTGAATAATAATCTTGATAATAATTCTTATTAGCCAAAAGATGAAAAGGAGAAGACTTTTTCTTTTTTCCTTTTAAATTACTTTTTTTTGGTAACATGCATACACACACCATCTACATACAGTGGCATGATTTGATTCTAGCGTATTACACTCTGCACACCTAGGAATGTAAACGAGTCGAGTCGAGCTTTGGCCTTTTTTTCAGGCTCGAGCTCGAGCTCGAGCTCGAGCCTGACGAGCCAGGAAAAAACAGGCTCGAGCTCGAGCTCGGCTCGTTTGGCTCGAATTTGTGAGTAAATTATAGGCTCGAGCTCGGGCTCGAGCTCGAGCTTAAATATTTTCAAATATTTTATTATATTTGAGCTGTAGGCTCGAGCTCGAGCTCGAAAATTAATATATTATTTATAATTATATATATAATTATATAAATATAAAAATAAATATTAAAAATATCAAGGCTCGCGAGCCTACGAACAAGAGTAATTTGGCTCGAGCTCGGCTCGGCTCGAATTATTCGAATTCGAGCTCGAACCTTTGTCGAGCCGGCTCGTGAGGCTCGCGAGCCGGCTCGATTCGTTTACATCCCTATGCACACCTTTATATAACAATTTTTCTCCACGTACTAATATATTATGTTGTATATTGCAAGCATGATAAAAAATCCATGTAATATTGTTTCTACAATAGAATATCCAAACTGATCGAAAATAGTCAAATCGTATATGGAACCAATCAAAATCGTAATGGGGGCATCCTTTATTAGTTTATTTTGACTTAATACATAGTATTTGTCTCGTTCGGATCAACAAACTCGTCGGACGCAATAGTTGTCTCAAAATCTATCATATACACCTTAAAATTAAATTATAAACAACTCTTCATGAAAAATATACACGATTCACATACTACTCTCAATTCCGAACCCATGTGCTGGAAATACATTCGCTAATCTAGTATCCCACTTTCCCGGTTCCCACAATGAAGTGAATGTCACGTTTCTTGGGGTATTTGACTAGACGAAATTAATTAAAATGAGTTTAAGTTTTAATTAATTTGCTAATTATCTGTCATCAGGTTATGCTTAGATTAACAATCATGTGCATTTAAGGAGCCAACCGCGCATTAACAGGAATATTTCTTGGTTAAATCAAAGATTAATATTAAGCTATCATACATTTACATGTTGTAATTTTTATTTTATTTTATTTAGATTAGTCGGTTGCATTATTGGGGCGGTTATTTACTTAATTCATCATCACGTCTATAATTCAGTTTTTAACATATATTTAATATCCTGTCTGCTTAATTAGTTAGATTAGCTTAGCTAGAGTTGTACGGTTGAGAGGTTTCTTTTTAAATTTATGAACCACAAGAGCCCTAATTAATTCATAATTCAATCTATTCATGATTGTGGTTAAGCAAGTTTATAGCACAATTAAACATTAACAAAATACAGAATCTTACTTAATTTAATCTCAATTTAATTAGTTGTTTTTGCAGGAAAGTACGTATACGTATTTATAATTCTCCAATATTGTAAATTAATCTTTTTGGTACATTGGTTTAGTAATTTTATAATATGTTCTCTAATAATTTTATAGTAATTATATGCTTTTGTGTTTGATTAAGAAAACTCAGTTAAATATAATATTGCTTTACTTCTACCAAACATGTACGAGCCGTGCGTACTGAAATAGGTACAATTTACGTACAAACTTATGAAAAATGCTTACAATCAATGCACAATATATAATTTCACATATTACTAAAAGAATATATCTCCTTTAATAACAAATTAATTTATTTTAAATTTAATGTCTGTAACGAATTTTATGTATAACAAATTCGTTAGTAAATGCCTTGTTACTGATTATTATTATTTTCTTGATTAATCATGTTTATATTGAATTTTGTCACTTATCCGTCACAAATATCTTAGATCTGTACTGACAGAATCTCTACGTTACAAATTTTCTATTAGTGAAAGGTGTGTTTTCCTGGATCAGATCCTCTACCCCATAATAGTGCCTCATCCTTTGCCCTACACTCTAGATATGCAATACATATAAATTTTAAATATTTACTTAACGTCAATTTTCAAAATTTACATGTGTGGCACATCTAGAGTGTGGGACAGGAGATGTGGCACTATTATGGGAGACTAAACATTCTACTGTTAATAAATTTTCAAAATTTAGATGTGTCATACATCTAGAATGTGGAACAAGAGATGAGACATTATTATGAGGTAAGAAATTCGATCCGGTGCTTTCCTCGAGTAGATTGATGTATTTGTTAGATGAAAAAAGAAAAGAGCCAAGTTTCAAATAATAATTTTTGTGTAACCTTTTTTGTTTTTTATTTTTTGTTTTTTTGAGAACTACAATTTTATTTTATTCAAAAAAAAAAAATAAAAAATAGAAGGCATAAATTCATTTGTTTTCGCAGATGACGAGGAAACAGAGGAATAAAAAAAGTGGAGTGAGACAGGGCCCCATCCCGTCCGCACAAGTATGTATTTCATAATTCCAGCAACAATCTGTTCATCAGACTTCAGTGAAACCTCAACGCCAATTCCAGGAACTCTGCTCGAAATTACCATCCACGTGATTCCCATTTGTTTTACTGGTCAAAAATAAATTAATAATTATTCCTATGAAAGTTAAATTTTCTTAGCCATGGACACGATCATTATTATAATCACACCATAAACCCTAGCTAGCTAGGGAGCTACTATTCCTCATTATAGAATTAATTATATTTACTCCCACTAATCTAAACGTATTATACCGGGATTTACACTCATAAGCCGGGATTTATACACATACGACCAACTTGTTTCGCCATGCATCCGTGTTTCCATCAAATTGGTCATACATGTGATCTCTTCGATTGTTTTTATTAACTATCCCACGTCGAATAAATATTGAGATATAGTCTACCTTATACAAATTTGGACATTCATCATCTCTTGAGCTAACTTTTGCGGTTGAGTTAGGCTCAAGCCCCTAATATTTCCACAGTTTCAAAATCAAATTAAAATTAATTACGTGAAAGTATCGACCACTACTTGAACAAATTAAAGAAAAGTGTCACGATAGTTATAAAAAAATCCAATTGCATTGATTAAAGTTTCTGACTAATTGGACAAATTAAAGAAAATAACAAAAAAAAAAAAGCACATCTTTGACGTGATGCAATTTTCCCATTTTGACAAGTTACATACCATTTTTTCTTTTATCTAAAATATGTATGTCTACGCTATAGATGTGTTAGGCGAACATATAAAGACTAGAGTGGCTGATCATATCATAAATGCCGTGAACATGGGTGTAGCCTTGAGTGTATATTTTTTGACCTTCACCAACACAAGATTGGGTACAAATTTATCCCCACCATGCCATTTTAGGCAAAACAATTAAGGGTCTATTATTATCAATACGACGACTAGACAATCTCATAATGTATGATAACCCACAAAATAACGCATTTATTGCTCTCACGTCCTAAGTCACCTCTAAAATAAAGTTGGACTATTTTTCTTTTTTTTTTTCTTCAAAAGTTAAAAGTTCGAATACATTTTCTTTTTGTTCATCGGTTGCGTCTGTCCCAACGCCTCTCACTTGTTTTATCCGAAGTGGCAACATTATAAAAAATTATGAAAGGTCACCTTCTAAATTATTTAAATGAATCGTCTAGACACACACACACATATATATATATGTATATATTATTTAATTTATATACATAAAAATATTATTTATTGCATTCAAAAAACATGCATATGCTGCGTTACGTAGTGTCTTCTAACTCTGTATATATCATGTAGCCGGCAGCCTGTCGTGAACATTGGAGGTCGCCGGCCGCCCGTCGCTGTCGTAGACCAACAATTTTACCGGAAAAGGGCAGCTTGTGACTGAGGACGTGGCCGAGTGGGGCCCACAGGAACCCCGTGGCCAGGCCGGTGGACGTGTCCGGGGCCCACCTTGTCCCCCTTTCGGGCTGCACGATTTAAATTACGAGATTGCCCCTTTACCATTTTGCAGCCCTTCCGTCCCGCGTCTGACTTTCTTCTTACACAGCACGTTTTTTGTGACGTGGCACCCGCGTCCGCCCCCTATATATATCACTTCCCCATCTTCCCATCTCCTCACCACCTTCCTCCCCAAAACACAAAAGATCAACTCCTAAAGTTAATATATATAAGTTATAACTCTCCTCGCCTCCCCTGGAACAAAACCCATACTCTTTCTCTCTCTCTCTAAAAATTTTATCAATGGCGGTTGATTCGATTCTATCATCTCCATTGGGGCCTCCGGCCTGCGAGAAAGACGCAAAGGCGCTCAAGTTCATGGAGGAGATGACCCGAAATACCGACCCGGTTCAAGAAAATGTCTTAGCCCAAATCCTGGCCAGAAATGCTCACACCGAGTATCTCAGGGGCTTCAACCTCGATGGAGCCACAGATCGCGAGACATTCAAGTCAAAAATCCCCATGGTCACCTACGAGGATCTCCAGCCGTTGATCCAAAGAATCGCTAATGGAGATCGCTCTCCCATTTTATCCGCTCACCCCGTCTCAGAATTCCTTACCAGGTATTAATTACTTAATGACTCTAATTCAGAGCCACTAATCACTCTAGCTAGCAACTGACTATAAAATAATTATATATGCCCTCTTAGCTATTAGTTTGCAATAAATGACGTGAATTATACTGAATAATTGTTGTTTTTTGAACAGCTCTGGAACTTCTGCTGGTGAAAGAAAACTGATGCCAACTATCAAAGAAGAATTGGATCGTCGCCAGCTTCTCTACAGTCTTCTCCAGCCTGTTATGAACTTGTGAGTATATATATACACAGAATTAATTAATCAACAACAAATCTATATACATACATATATATAATATGTGAAAGATTTTTTTTAAAAAAAATAAAATTTCAAAAAAATTGACGAGTGCATGCGTTTATTGAACAGATACGTGAAGGGATTGGACAAAGGAAAAGGTCTCTACTTCTTGTTCATAAAGTCAGAGACCAAGACACCGGGGGGGCTCCTGGCCCGACCCGTCCTCACGAGCTACTACAAGAGCGACCACTTCAAGACCCGGCCCCACGATCCGTACAATGTCTACACCAGCCCCAACGAGGCAATCCTCTGCCCCGACTCGTTCCAGAGCATGTACACTCAGATGCTCTGCGGCCTCTACGAGCGCGAACAAGTCCTCCGCGTCGGCGCTGTCTTCGCCTCCGGCCTCCTCCGCGCCATCCGTTTCCTCCAGCTCAACTGGCCCCAACTGACCCACGATATCCGAACCGGGTCACTCAACCCGGAGGTGATCGACCAGTCAATCAGGGACTGCATGACCCGGATCGTCCGACCCGATCCAGAACTGGCCGACTTCATTGCTAACGAATGTTCGAAGGAGAATTGGGAGAGGATTATTACCCGAATTTGGCCCAACACGAAATATCTTGACGTGATCGTTACCGGTGCGATGGCGCAGTATATTCCGACTCTGGATTACTACAGCGGGGGCTTGCCCAAGGCATGCACCATGTACGCCTCCTCGGAGTGCTATTTTGGACTCAATCTCAACCCCATGTGCAAGCCCTCCGAGGTTTCGTATACAATCATGCCCAACATGGCCTATTTCGAGTTCCTGCCCCACGACTCCTACTCACAAGGGGCGGCTCGTGACTCGCCCTCGAGACTCGTTGACCTTGCTGATGTCGAGATTGGGAAGGAATACGAACTTGTTATCACAACTTATGCCGGGTTGTACCGGTACCGAGTCGGCGACATCCTCCGGGTCACCGGGTTCCACAATTCGGCTCCGCAGTTCCAGTTCGTGAGGAGGAAGAACGTGCTGCTGAGCATCGACTCGGACAAGACCGACGAGGCCGAGCTGCAGGCCGCGGTAGAGAACGCCTCGAAATTGCTCCGTCAGTTCAACACGAGCGTGGTGGAGTACACGAGCTACGCCGACACCAAGACGATTCCAGGCCACTACGTCATATATTGGGAGCTCTTGGGGAAGGACTCGGGCGAGTCGCCCAGTGACCAGGTGCTGGACCGGTGTTGTCTGGCCATGGAGGAGTCGCTCAACTCGGTGTACCGCCAATGCCGAGTGGCGGACAACTCGATAGGCCCGCTGGAGATCCGAGTCGTGCGAAACGGGACTTTCGAAGAGCTAATGGACTACGCGATCTCGAGGGGAGCTTCCATCAATCAGTACAAGGTGCCGAGGTGTGTGAGTTTCACGCCGATCATGGAACTTCTAGACTCGCGAGTGGTGTCGACTCACTTCAGCCCGTCATTGCCGCACTGGACCCCGGAACGACGCCGGTGAAGGGGATACAAAATTAAAATTAAATAACTCGTTTTAAGATTAAGGATGAGCGGCCAAGAGAAGTCAATGCCACGAAAGAGTCCCTGGTTTTAATTCCTTTTTTCTTTTTAGGAGTAATTAATTAACTATGCGTTTTGAAATTTTTATGTTTGTAAGCGTGATTAGGTTTGTAAAGTTAAAGTTAGGTGTTTGTGTGGTTCAAGTTAACCTGTCAAAAACAATGTAATGTTTTTCAGGTTTGTTCAATGAATTGAACTATTTTTTGCTTATTTTCGCTCAAGTAACTAACTAATATTATGCTATAGTTGACGCGTTAATTTAATTTTTAGGGTGTTATGATGTTTTTGGTCAAACGGAAATGATAAGGAATCAGTGTTTCTCAATGACCCCGGGAAAATGGGGAACTTCTTCTTCTTCTTCTTTTTCCTTTTTTTTTCCTTTTTAATTTGTCAGTATTAGGCAACACATACTAAACATATATTTTAATGCTTATCATAAAACTATACTATTACTCTTTCATATATATATATATATATATATATATCAGAATGGGATTAATTTCTACACTTTTTTTTTTCAGGATGAAATCATATGTGATACGAGCTACGTGGGTACATAACGAAGATAAGAGAGAGAGAGAGAGAGAGAGAGAGGAGAGAGAGAGAGAGAGAGAGACACGCGTGTGTGCATACGGTGCATTCAAACATCGCATGTGAATCTTTTGATCTGTATTTGATGTGTACAATATTCTAAATAGATCCAGATTTTGTTATAACTACTAAAATCTTATGAAAATAATGAAATTATTATAAAAAAAAAATGAGAGTATACTTATAATGTTTCGTAAGCTGGCAAAAGCACCCTTTGGTAGTTAAATGCATGCAAACCCTTCGATAGATTCCACTCTAGCTTTAAAATATATATACACCAAACGCATTGTATTACATATTTGAGCTATAAAATAACGTATGAATGAAACTATGACGTAATATATAGTAATCAAGAGTTTACAATATGATTTTTTCCCCTAATCTACTTATATGCACTTTGTATACTAAAATCTTGGAAATGCTAACATTGCTTTTTACACTAATAAAAAAAAAACTAATAGAAAAATTCGTCACAAATTTAACAAAATCTAGAAGTATACATGCTCTGTGATGTACTTGTTCCATTTTAGGTCCATTAGCATATGCTTTGTTAGCAATTAATTATATTTTTAATTTTTAATTTTAATGCTAATATTCAATCATAAATTTCTTATATATGTCTTTATTTGGGATAAAATTCTATCCATCGTAAAATGGGTTTAGAAGTCTTTCATGTATAGACATATCCGTGATATATGAGATAGTGTACAATATGTGTGCGTGTGTGTATATATATATATATGTAACTTAAATATACTAAATAGGTGAAATTTCGTAAACCCCTTAAAATTTAATAAATATATTGGTGTAGGTTACCGGGTGATAATTATCAATTATCGAAAACAAATACAAAGTTGAGACACCACCACTTAAGTATTTAGCTTTAGACAAATTAAGCTAAATCGTACTGATTGCGGGCCCTTAAAGGTTAAACTAATGATAACTAGGTATACCTGGTAGATGAACTCAATGATTCAAGAATAATCATAATTTTCTGTTTGTTTTGAGTTTTAATTTGACCACTTTTAATTTAATTAATGTGCTCTTGGCCGACTTCAAAGGGATATATACATTTACAACTAATCATTAATTTCAATTTTATTACCCTTATTTAGGACATGACAGTTTCATCCCATTATCACCAGCATTAGGGATGTAAATGAGCCAAGTCGAGCCGAATCTTGGCCTTTTTTTAGGCTCGAGCTCGAGCCTGATAAGTCAGGAAAAAACAGGCTCAAGCTTGGGCTCGAGTCATGTTCGAGCTCGACTCGGCTCGTCTCGTTTGACTTAAATTTGTAAGTAAATTATAGATTCGAGCTCGAGTTTAAATTTTTTCAAATATTTTATTATGTTTGAGCTGCAGGCTCGAGCTCGGGCAGCTTGAGTTCGAAAATCAATATATTATTTATAATTATATATATAATTATATAAAAGTAAAAATAAATATTAAAAAAATTCTCGCGAGCCTACAAACAAGAATTACTTGGCTTGAGTTCTCGGCTCGAAACTTATACAGGCTCAGCTTAAGCTCGGCTCGGCTCGAATTATTCAAATTCAAGCGCGAACCTTTGTCAAGCTAGCTTGATTCGTTTGCATCCCTAACCAGCATTATAACTATTCGTATAGTTGGTTTTAGATAGTTAAATAGCAATTAAATAACAACAAATTTAACAACAATAATAATAAGGGCGAATTACACTGACCACCATTGAGGTTTGGCTAATTTACGAAAAACCCCTATTTTTTAAAAAATTACCAAAAACTCTCTAAGGTTATATCAATCTTACAAATTTATTTTAATTTTTGAAAATACCCTTTCCCTCTTTTTGGGTGATTTACACGGACCACCACGAGATTAGGTTAATTTACGAGAAACCCCCTATGGTTTCAAAAATTATCAAAAACCCCCTGAAGTTATACCAATATTACAACTAACACCTACTTAGGTTGACTTATCAACAATATTAATTCATTTTTTTTTCCTCTGTAATATTGTTATCATAAAATTTTCATGTAATAGATTTGAAAAAAAATGTGATTATTTATTTAAATAAATATTATGAATTTAATACATTAAAAGTATCTACCAACACATCAAGTATGTCATATTATCGTTAGTACGGAGTAAATTTTAAGGGAAATGAGTTGGAGTCCTCAAGCTAAATAAAGTTTTCAAGTGCATTATTTAATTTCAATTTTTTATTTCAATCAATGTTTATATTTCTTATTTCACATTATGGATATATACGATGTATATAATTATATTTTTCTCAAATATAAATTTAGCACATAATGTATATTTTGTATAAATTCATAACATTGAATTCAGAATATTTATTTGAATACGTAATTATATTTTTTTTCCAAATCTATTACATAAAAATTTTATGATAGCAACATTACAGAGGGAAAAAAATTAATATTGTTGATAAGTCAACCTAAGTAGGTGCTAGTTGTAATATTGGTATAACCTCATGGGGGTTTTGGTAATTTTTAAAACTACAGGGAGTTTTTCGTAAATTAACTTAATCTTAGGGTAGTCAGTGTAAATCACCCAAAAATAGGAAAATGGTATTTTCGAAAATTGAAATAAATTTGTAATATGGATAGAACCTTAGAGGTTTTTGATAATTTTTAAAAAAATAGAGATTTTTTCATAAATTGATCAAATCTTAGGGATAATCAGTGTAATTTTTCCTAATAATAATGTATAATTACATGTTAAAGAAAGGGGAGATAAATGATCCTCGTATCTATTAAAGTATTAAGTTTTTCAGATGTACTAGATCTTGACTGAAATTTGTATTATAGATAGCTGATAGCATGTGCCCGCAATTAATACCAATTTCCGGAAGTACATGATATAGAAAACTGAAACCCCTTGATTTCAGTGGAAAATTCTAGTTAAGACATTAATGTTCCCTCGAATTAATTAAATAAATAACGTCCTAATTTTATAATAACACATTACAACAAAACAACTATCCATTGACGAAATTTTGTGACAACTAGGGATAATTCCCATTTTCATCCGTTATATTTGGACGTGTATGTTTTTTACCCGTTAAGTATACACTCTGCAATTTTAATCTTTTATATTTTAAAATATTACAATTTCAGTCCGATTTCATCGGAATATGTTGGAACTTGTCGCGTCAGCGAGTTCCGATGAATTTTTGTGAAATCGGACTGAAATTGCAATATTTTTCAAAATATATAGGATAAAAATTGCAAAGTAAATATTTAACGGACAAAAAACACACAGTCCAAACATAACGGATGAAAATGAAAATAATCCCTGACAATTACAAAGTTCTATCATTAGTAAAAGTATATGTGCCAAATTTGCGATGAAATACTAGCAAATTAAAAGTTAGGATACAAATAATCAGTAATCATACATACATTAACGAATGTGGATTGAATAAAATCTCTCACAAAATTAAATTTTGTGACGAACTGATCAGTATAATTAACAATGGGTTTTGCTATTGGTGAGGAATGTCCTATTATGTGTAGTGATTAACGTGAGTATGTGACAAATATAAATTCACATTTTGATGAATTCCCTAAATATTTGTCACGTTATATGTTTTATGTATGCTCGTATATATTATTGCATTTAGTGTTTGAATCAAGAACAAAAATATCTTCTATTTTTAAATAAAATTAAATGAATTATTTCTCTAAAAACATTAGAAAATGTGCTGCAAATTTCGAAGGTGTTCCCTACTTTAGGCCGCCAACCGGACATCAGGAAACCAACTTTAATATCAATGCCGGCCACCATTGCTAGTATTTCTCCGAACATAGCTTTGCTCATTGCTCAAAAAGCATACAAATTAATTAACACCTCTTTTTCCTGTCAACATTTTTTTCTTGTTCATTGCTTTTCACTCCTTTCTGCAATGTTCATGAATCTGAATTAAATAAAAAAAAAATGATTCATAAGTAGTTATTCTGCGTTGATCTCAGTAATTTTTGATTTTATAACTTTCACTTTTTATCAATGTTGGGCCATCAGCAAACTATCATTAAAAATCATTATAACAAGAAAGAATTATATTCACCAATGAAAATTTTGCGATGGAGAGATTGTCATAAATTTTAAGATATATGTGAATAATTAGTAATAGAATTTAATGTATGCAAACAAAACTAAAGAAATAACCAGCACCATGTATTTACTAATGAATTTGTTATAAACAAAATCTATCGCAAAAACTAAATTTACAGTGAATTAGTTTGTCATCGATACGCATTCTTGTCATGAATTTAAGGAAAAACGCTCGGTTATAAATTACTTGCACATCCCCATTAAAAACTCAACAACATTAACCACAAAAAAAAAAAAAAAAACAGAAAAATGAAAGTTGTAGGATTATATTTGTGACAAATACAAGTGTTGGTGTCTAAAGTAAACATGACCCAACTTATAATACTGAAAATGAGAGTCTTCCAGGTGATTTCAACGTTTGAAAATGAAAAAGGTGGAAGAAAGTGACGAAAAATGATTATTTCCATCTCAATCATACATATGTTTCGAAAATTTTAAAAAAAGGTGAAAGAGATCTAGTGAAGAATGTGAATTATGTAATAAAACGTGGGGGCAAATTATCAAGACCAGATAATGTTTGAACCCATCTCGTTAGAAACGTTGGACTCTGGAACGCTCTTAGTGCTTTCGCAATTCCCATGAAATGATACAAACGACGAGTTTAATTGAAGCAACAAGTTTAATTTGTTAACTACTTTAATTATCAGAAATGATGATTTTCCTTTTTTTTTGTGTGGGGTTGTTATTTTTCCAGTCTGACGTCATGCCATTATCTTTTTGTATAAAGTTTATAAGCTGTCCAGCTCATTATAGAAATTGTTTAATTGATCTTGTTGATGGATTAAGGATAAGATTACATGAACGAGGTTTTTTTTTTAAAAAAAAAATTTCATTTGGGGTGATCTTGTCATTAATCCATGTGTTGTCTCATCATTCCTTTTGTACTAAGTGAACACTTTATTACAATAATTTGAGATATATAGTTGCTTTGGAATATATTATTATTAGCATGCAGTGTCAGATCAAGTCATGGATTCCAACTTGACAAGAAGAAGAGACATATTTTACAAGAAGTGGGATGAAGAAAAAAAAATATCAATGATAATTATCAAGTAATAAAATGTGATACTAATCACTATATATCTGTATTTTTAATACTAAAAAGATCAGGTCTTGTTTTCCATAAAAGTAATTACCGACATGAGAATTGTACATCAGTAATTATCACTGTTAATAAATAGTTTCAACTCAGCGACAGCATAATCTTACGATGAGTTCATAATGATAGCCGAATTCACTGAATTATTATTGTAGTTGTAGGTACTTCAATTAATCAAGAAAAGGGATGATAACAGTATATTAAGTTTTGATTTGGCTGGATTTGATGGGTTTGAAATCGAGTTGAGGTGGAACTCGCAAACGAATGAATGTGAAAGAGGAATGAAAGACTCTTTCGACTTGCAAGATGAAATACACGTAAATTAGCTAGTTGAGAGTGTTCTTACAACAATTTTTAAAAAGCAATTTACTATTTTTAGCTTTAAAAAAACTACTTTAAGTGTTTGATTTTACAACTTCTGTTTAAATTAAATTGAAAAAGTAGAAGTTGAGAAGTTGAGAGAAAACTGCTACTAGAGAAAGTAATGGGTTCAAGTTGATTGGATCAAGGAGACCCTGAACCCGGCCGGTTAGGGGCCGGTTTAAGAGACCTAAACAGGTTTGAGTCGGGTCTCGGGTTTTGAATTTAAAACTAGGACCCAACTTGAACCCAACATATTAGAAATTGTGTATATATACATACACATACACATATATATATATATATTAATATATAAATTTATATGATATATATACTTATAATTCATATATAAATACATATATAGTCACATATAGAAATAAGTATGGCATTCATGTATGTTAATTAATTATATAATATTAGTGATTAAATTATACTTTCAAGATATCTATATATAGAATTAAGTATGTGTCAAAATTTTTATTTGTTTAAAATTCAAATAAGATCAATAAAATTATAACGAATAATTTTCTTTGTAATACTATCACTTTCTTCATTTTTGGAAAGTTATGGTGATATTATTTTTTTTAAAAGTTATTTTTAAAATTTTTATTTAAAATATAAAGCTAATTTAACTGGTCCAACCCAAACCCGATAATTTTTATTTGAAATATAAAGCTAGTCAAATGACAATACATTAGGATAGCAAACAATATCAGGCTTTCCATGAATAGAGAAGGTCACAATTAATCTAATCAGATGATCCATAGCATCACCATGGCCAATGTACTTAGTAGCCATTACTAAGCTTCCATTATAACAAATTTGCATATAAATGTACCCGTCGAATGATCAACAAAGTTAAACCCTAAACTATACACACAACCTTAATACGTGATACCAGACAAATAGATATACGATTTAGCCATAAGACGACAAAGTTTACTAAAAGGCCAAATTGCTAAAATCCCCCCTGTGGTTTAGCGAAGTTGCGCCAAACCCCATGTATTTTAAAAATAGGCAAAATACCCCCCATGATTTTAAAATACTGCACAATTTTCCACGATAGCGAAGAGTAAGGTGTACACGCTTGGGGTGCGACTAGACATGTAATTTAACTTTATTTTGACTTTTAAAAGTGATTAAAATAATCGAAATACCCTTAAATACAAACACATTCACTATTATGCCTATTTTCTTATAAATTTAAATTAACATATTCAATGTTACAAATAAGTCATTTTACTTGTTAAATTTTAATTTTTTCACTATCTTCAACCTTTCTCTTCCACCACCACCGCCGCCGGAGCCGCCTCCGAAGTAGTGGCCAAAACGATGGTATATGCGCTTTCTCAAGTTAAACAAAAACCCTCTATCAATTTTACCAAATCTTAAACCATTTACATTTAATTTGAAAAGAATCATACAAAAATCCTAAATCCGCCACAATAGTTGTTGTGTCTTCCTCGCCTAATAACTATTTAATCAGCCATTACAACTCAACAATGTTACCACTAATGGGTTCCCCTCATCGAATTGGTCGAACTAGTGTATAATTTTACACGGTTTGATGAAAAAATGAAAAAAAATTATATATGTATGAATGCGTGTATATGTGTGTGAGCATGTGTGTGTGTGTGTATGTTGTGTGTGTGTGTGTGTGTGTGTGTGTGTGTGTGCAGACTGTGTGTGTGTGTGCACGCGCGCGTGTATGTGCATGTGATTATGTGTGTGCGTGTGGGGTGTGTGTGTATTAGTGTGTGCACAGAGAGTCTGTGTGTTTGATGTTAGTGTGCGTGCAAAGTGTGTGTTAGTGTGTGTGTTTGATGTTACTATGTGTTAATCTGTGTGTTTGTGTGTAATTTTTATTATTATAATTTAGTTAAATTTATATATAATTATATACTTTTATATTTTATATATATTTTGTGGTTTTTATTTAATTTTATAATTAACAATCAATCTCAACTTTTAAATTTTTTAAGTTAAGATCTAATGGCTCAAAATAATTGGGTATAACGGTCTTTTTAATATAAATCTAACGACGTTAAGCTTGATTTAATGGCGTTTTCTCTTCGAGGGCACGTGTGCAGTGTTTTTATAAACCTATGGGGTATTTCACCTATTTTTAACGTATAAGGGATTTGACGCAACTTCGCTAAACCATATGGGAGATTTTAGCAATTGGCCTTCTATTAAACTTTGTTGTCTTACGGCTAAATCTTATAACTATTTGTCTAGTATCATGTATTAAGGTTGTGTGTATGGTTTAGGATTTAACTTTTGTTGATCATTCGACGGGTATGTTTTGGATATGTAAATTTGTTATAGCGGAAGCTTAGTAATGGCTACCGAGTACAATGGCCATGGTGATGCTATGGACCATCTGGTTAGATTAATTATGACCTTCTGTATTCATGGAAAGCCTGATATTGTTTGCTATCATAATATATTGTCATGTGACTATTTCTATATGGGCTTGAAAATGTGTTTGTTTGAGAAATTTTCGAGTATTTTAGAAACAACAAATGTGGTAGCAACAAAGTAGAGTATTTGACCAAATAGTTTTTTAAATATTTGGAAATATGACGAATTGATGATACATACTGAAGTTAAAACCATTTAACCCCACGGAAACACATAACTACACATCCAACAAAACCTCAATCAAGAAGAACTAGCTAGTACATTGATCTTCTTTGAACCTTACGAAGATTAAAAATTTTTAGAAATAGAAACACTGACTTGAAGTCTAAAAAGCATGGGAGCATAGTAGTAAGAACTGCGCATCCTGCAATTTTTACAACCCACTACTATCTAATAGTATGTTATTTTTACCTATTTTTAGGCCACAATTACATTTATTTTTATTAACTTTGGGTTTTAAACTGGGTAGAATCTCACAAAAGTTAATTCTTGTTGTTTTAGGTGACAATCTGTGAAAAGGAGCCCAAAAATGCTTAAAATATGCACTACAAGAAAAAAGGTAAATTCCGGGGGAAAAATCCGGTAGAAATCCAACGGAAAATTTCCCCCGAAATTTTAATTAAAAAAAATTAAAAAAAAAACTCGGAGAAATTTTCCCTCGGATTTCCCAGAGTTTTTAATTAAAAAAATTCAAAAAAAATCGGGGGAAATTTTCCCTCAGATTTCCCCCGAATTTTAATTAAAAAAAATTAAAAAAAAATCGGGGGAAATTTTCTTCCGGATTTTCCCCGATTTTTAATTTAAAAAATTCAAAAAAAACGGGGAAAATTTTCCCTCGAAGTTTCCCCAAATTTTAATTAAAAAAAATTAAAAAAAATCGGGGGAAATAGGATTTCCCCTAGATTTTAATTAAAAAAAAATTTTAAAAAAAATCGGGGAAAATTTTCGCCCAGATTTCCCCCGATTTTTAATTAAAAAAATTCAAAAAAAATCAAGGAAAATTTTTCCCTAGATTTCCCCTAGTTTTTAATTAAAAAAATTAAAAAAACTTTTGGGGGAAATTTTTCCCGCGGATTTCTCCCGATTTTTAATTCAAAAAAATAAAAAAAAATCGGGGGAAATTCCGCCGAAATTCCCTCAGTTTGACTCCGACGAAATATTCCCCCAGAATAATTCCGTCGGAATCTGGCGTTTTTTCTGTAGTGATGGTAAAAGGTGCAGGGGGATGATGTACAAGGAAGTTGGAATGTTAAAACATGGAAATAGGCATGTTCTTCGCAGAAGGTGTGGTCACGCCAAATGGATAGGAGTCCTACATGGGAATAGAAGATAAAAACCTCAATATGGCAAGAGTTCGGTTTGGAAACAAATTTCTGTCTTGTCTACAATTCTTAGGACTTTTCAAAGAATTATCCTAGACATGTTAGGAATTTGATCTAGGGTTTGAGCCCTATATATACATAATTGTATAGCATTGTCTAGGCACCTTTAATTGTAGCTTTTAGTTTTCTTCCAAAATTTTCAACTTTTATATTTTTATCTTCGTTGTTATTATGGCCATGTGTGGCTAAACTTCTTTCTTCAGTCAAGAGTTAATTTAAACAAGGATTGTGAGGTCTAATTGAATTGTTTATTTTTTATTTTTATGCATTATTTGTATTTCGGGAAAACTCCATTCCTTAATGTTGTTTTGTTGATTGTTCAATTTGGCCAGTTGTTCATTAATGAAATAATATATATCCAGTTGGTAAGATTAAATTCGTAATTGTTTAAATGAACCAACACAAATGAAAAAGAGCATAATTTAAATTGTTAGGTGCTTTTAAATTGTGCTATGGAAAATATACAATCTAGCTTAAAAGATCACGCGTTGTAAGTTCTTGGTTAGGATTGGGTCCTTCTAATTCCTAATGCTGTTAACTGATTAAATTCTATCATGTATATAGGGTTGTCCATTAATTAGGGGTTATTCATAGCGCATTGCATGTTTAGCTTAATATTAAGAAAGGATTGGTCGGAGGAGTGTTTCCAAAGGCTATAACTAATCTAGTGCATGAATTTAAAAACTATCTTTGAATCAATGATCAATCTGTTAAAACATTGTGTGAAAAATTATCCTTGACTGAACTTTTCCTCATATTAATTAACTTATTTCCTATTGAATTTTCTATTTTTATTTTATTTTATTTTATTATTTTCCATTAAAAACTTCCCAATCTTTATTTTTAGTTTTTATTCACCTAGTTATCTTTGAAATTTATCAAGTAGTTATTTCTTGTGGGATCGACTCTTCTCATCCTATCTACAAATTAATTTTGTAGTTGAAGGAGTAGGATTTATTTTTGGTGCATTCGACACCCATCACTATCAATCCGGCACAGGTTACATATTTTGGGCTATACCAACAACATATGACTAAAATGAATTAGTCACGGTTAGTTTGTGGGGGTGTCGAATATGTCTCAGAGAGCATTCCACTCTGGTTCGGGACCATACCAATAAGCTAATCCGAAAGGAAATACCTGTCAATTGTTTAAAAACTACTGACGTCACCGTTCAGAATTGCAATACTAATTACACTTTATGAAATAAGTATAAACAATTTGCAATTAATTCCATGCAAAAAATAAAATAATTGTTGGCGAAAAGAGTTTGAGTTAGTATGAGTTTAGCATTACCTGCTAGACTTGCTCCTATGCATTTGTTGTTCCAGCCATCTCTTTTTGGTAGAGGTAGGTAATGGATCTCGCTCAGTGAAATCGCGTACTTGAAAATAGTGTACCTATGTTTGAGTGAGTGCGCTTGGGCTAAGTAAAAATGCCAACAATAACCGACGTTGAATTGATGATTCATTCTTGTAGCAAAAAAATCGATATTGAGCCTCTCCCCTCGGAGCACTTGAATTCAAAGTAGTTCAATAAAACGCTTATCCATGTCCACGGACAAGGTGTTGCTATAAAACAATCATTCGGGTGTGAAATTCACGTCCCGTTAGTGATAGTAACTTCCATGTTTAGTAAAATATTCGGAGAATGAGCTTGATATTTTGATTATGTCTTGGGAGAGTGTCAATCAATGTTGTGAGTGTGGTGGTCCTCAATTGCATGATATACAGTAGCAATGTAATAATGTCTCTACAACATGGGCCATGCATCAAGTGGAGTATATCCACGACCCTTGCTGAGGGGTTATTGTTAGAAAATTGTATTCCTAGCATGTTGGTTTTGGACCAAAATTGAGAAATTATTTAAGTGGATTACAAGTTGAATTTGGCATTAATGCGTTCTACTCCGAAAGTAGGTGTGAATAGTGTATTCACACGAATGAATATAATTTCGGGTGAATGAGAAATTAATTGTCAAAGTTGGCTACTAAAAATAGTTGAAGCTAGGATTGGGAAGCATTTAAGAATGCTATCCCACATTGAAAAAATGAAGGAAATTTGGCCACTTAATAAAACCCAAAAACTCACAAAGGGTTGGGGTCCCTTGGGAATACCTAAATGTGTAAACGGGCAAGGACCTAGGTCCAAGTGGGTTTGAGCTAAAGCCTGCCGCCGTCCGGCTCGGTGTGGCGGGCCAGGCTTGGGCTAATTCTTTTTGGGCGAAATCCGAATTAAATTTTGGGCTGAACCAAACCCAAATCCAAGTTAAACGAATTAGGTCTTGGGTCTTGGGTCTTGGAGCCGGTGCGGGTCGGCCCGGCTCGGTTCTAGCCGAACCGGTGCAAGCCCGGGTCGGCCTGGTTCGGTCACAACCGAACCGGTGGCTTGGTTTGATCCAAGGTGTGCCATTAACACTTATTAGTGAATGGCCACAACCTTTCGGATATTATAAATATGCCCCACTTCTGCCAGATTCATTTATTCACATCCATCAGCATTTTTACTTTCTTGCATTCTAGTGCGCATACTTTCTAAAACTCTCCTATTTTGTGTTTCAAGAGTTTCAACATTTTTTATTCGCCCTCGAGATTTGAAGTGCTCCTATCTCGTGAAAAATCGTTGTATCTTGGGAGACAATTGCCGTTTAAACCGTAAGCACTATATTGGGCAAATTTGTCTTAGAGATAGAGAATCAAATTCTCGCATTGACTTTATTTTTATTTGAAATCACCTCTCACCAAACAACAGTTATTCTATAATTATTGTTCACATTTTAGAGGGTGTAGGTGTGATTTAGATACTTCATCTGTAAATTTTTTATTTCACACGACTTTAGTACGTGGTCCAGCATTGCCACTTGCTACTCAGAGTCAAAGTAAAACAATTAAAATGATACTTTGTCTTCCACGTATTGAATGAACGTCGACGATGGTATATGATGTTGGAATATTCTAATGGATTTATGTACGAGACTTTAGTTTGATTAATTCAACATTTCATGAGTTAACTTTAAGTGATTTTGTAAATAACAGTTTCATGTTATCTGAGGACGTCTCAAAAGACATCCACATGTACCATTCGACACCTCACCTATTTCGTTTTTGCCGTTATAGTAAATTGTATTTAGTAGAGTTCTTTTCTTCTTTTTTTTTTTTTATTGACGTACCTTTATGAAATCGAGCAATTTCATAGTAAAGGTTAAGCATCGTGATTATTGTTCATCCCAAATCTAAACGAAATTACTTTTCATTATCACGGGATTGACAATGTAAGATAGCGAAATGCCGAGATATTGTAGAGTTGCGTTAAGCTTGAAATACCTGCAGGACCATTAAAGATTAAAGATAATTACACTAGGTATCCTAAAGTTTGCCTGAATTATAAATAAAACTCTTATTTTTGAGAAATTACCTAACAAATCTTAGGGTTTGCAAAGGTTTTATAATGTCAACCTTCTGTCTACAAACGTTAAGGTTTGTAACATGTACCATCAAATTTTTATTTTGTTCTTTCTATTTTACCCTTTTGGTCAAAATTTGAATATATTTGACTAATTTTTTTAGGACTAAAATGCCCTCTAGATCAAATCTGATTTTGTTGTAACCCTTATTACTATCAAATATTTCTACATGTATCAGACCCTGAGGGCATTTAGTCCTAAAAAATTACTCAAATATGTTCAAATTTTGACCAAAAGGGTAAAATAGGAAGAACGAAATAAAAATTTGACGATTTTCGTTACAAACTTTAATGTTTGTAGACAGAATGTTGAAATTGTAAAACATTTGCAAATCCCAGGGTTTGTTAGGTAATTTCACTACAAGAAAAAACGGTATTTTCCATGGAATTTCAGCGGAACAAATCCGCTGGATAAACCTTGGTCGCTTTTCAATTTTTGGCGGAATTTCGGTGTAATTTTAGCAGATTGTTTTTTAATTAAATAAATTTTCAGCGGAATAATTTGCCAAAATTCTGCCGAAATTTATTTTATATTTTTGAAAATAAAATTTCAATTGTCCAACCTAGGAGTGGAACCTGGAACCTCACCCTAGCTCGCGCGGGTGTGCGTACACACGCACGAAATTGTCCCAAATTTTGGAACTACTAGGAGTCGAACCTTCGCCCTCTTGGTTGGCAAACAATTCTCTTACTATTGAGCTATCTTCACTTTATTGTCATAATTTATTACATTATATATTTATAGCATACAACAAATCAAATAAAATTGATTAAAAAATAAATAAATAATAATAATAATAATAATAATAATAATAAGTTTTTTATTTATTAAAATTTTTAATATTTTTTAATTTTTAAAAAATTTATATATATAATACATAATATTATATACATATATATAGCATAAAAAAATTCATTTAATTCTAATAATAATAATAATAATAATAATAATAATTTTATAATAATAATTCAAATAAAAATAAAATTTTAAAATTTAATATATTTTAAAATTATTAATATTATTTATTTAAAAAATATTATTTTTTATTTTTTTAATTTTTCGGCGGACATTTTTTTATTTATTAAAAATCCGTCGAAAAATTCAAAAATATTATTTTTTTAATTATTTTTTTAAAAAATATTATTTTTATTTATTTTTTTGGCTGAATTTTCCGCAGAAAATTTGTTGAAAAATTCAAAAATATTATTATTTTTAATTATTTTTTATTTAAAAAATATTTTTTTTAATTTTTTTTTTATTTTTGAAATTTTTTGGCAGAATCCGCCGAAAATTCAAAATTATTATTTTTTAATTATTTTTTATTTAAAAATTATTGTTACTTATAAATTTTTTATTTATTTAATTTTTTGGCCAAATTTTCCTACGAAAATCTGCCAAAAAATTCAAAAATTATTAATTTTTCATTATTTTAAATTTTTGGCGGAAAAATTCCGTCGAAAATATTTTCTTTTTTTTTTTAAATTGTCAGCCGAAAATCCGCCAAAAAATTTCGACAGAATATTTTTGCCGAAAAATTCCGCCGAAAATTGCGCATTTTCTTGTAGTGTTTCCCAAAAATGAGGGTTTTATTTGTAATTTAAGCAAACTTCAGGATACCCCAGCATAATTAACCCTTAAAGATTATGGTATCCTAACACTGGTGCAAGGGGTTACATTTTTCTATTGTTGGGTTGCAACCTTCGCATTGGACTGAACTGAAAAAATGTTAGGCACCCTGCTTCTCTAATGACAACAAGATTTCCGAGATCTTTTCCTTGGAATTAAAGTACCATACAGAGCTTTTGATGTGATATGAAAATCTCCTGGGTAAGTCTACGTATAGATTTTGTATTCAAACTATAAAATGCAATTTACATGACAAATCAAGCACAGTAGACTTGATGCTTTCAGCACTCTAATCCTTTGAGCTTAATTACATAGCCATGACTGTAGGGCGTGGAAAAAAATAGTGCAAAGATCACACTATTAAGATGAACATATAAGGTCCCACGAAACATTTTTTAACTCCTGGTGAGTCTTAAACTCTTAATTACAATGCAAACAACCACAACAATGCACATAATCAGTTAGGTTATTTGGCCATATTGGAACATATGCATCGAATTTGTGTTCATTACATAGCCAAATGAGTAATAAAACGCACGTAAACCATTAAATAGGTCCCCAGTAGGCTTAGCATCGCTAAAGTTCTGAATTGTACACTAAAACTTAAAACAAGACTGAATAATAAAGATCTTTAACCATAAATATCTGGTCTTCAAAATAGTTTATTGTTGCTACCACACAAAACATGAAACAAAGTCCAAAAGCATTCATGTCACTATGCATGAACATTAATTTCAGCTGGAATGTGTATCGTTGGAAAGTCGCCTGCATAACAAATAGGTTAAAAAGGACCGAAGTACTAGGATTATGCTGCATGAAAAATGCACCAGCCATAATATAATAAAAATATTCAACTGGAACACAAAATTGCAACACCCCAAAATTTGCGCATGGTATTTACAATACACACACACACACACAAATATATATATATATATATGGATGTTATGATATAAATTTTTGTTAGATGTAATAAGATATAAATTATTGTGATTGGGCTAACAAATTGATATATATTGAAGCCTTACTTTTATACCCAGGGATTTGAGGGGAGAAATGATTAAATTATGATATCTAATTTCCTAAACTAATGACTATCCTAATCTGATGACCAAGCATTTGTGAAGAGGTACAGGGTAATGTACCAGGGGGGATATGTGTAGAGAATAAATCATTCTCATCTTGTCACCAAATTAGTCATCTCCCATTTTCATCAATTTGGCCAGGAAGTAGCTAACCTATAAGCCTAAGCTAGTTAGAGTATCAACTATATATATATGCATGTAGAAGAATTCATTTTCTCTCACACCACAAGTACGCATTTCTCTTACTTTCTTTTTGTATGATTAATTTAGCCCAACACCTTCATGCCCATGCTTTCTTTGTTTCTCTATTATATTATTAGTAAGAGTATTATTATTTATAGATTCTAACCCACTTGGATTCTTTGCTTTATTATGTTGTTTGGTGATTTTAATATCTAATTGAATAGATGTTTTGCATGTATATGTACACACACACACACACACACACACACACATATATATATATATATATAAGTGCTAGCTAGCAAAGGGTACTGTTAGCTTCTTTTTGAATACATGAAGCTTCTAATTTCATTATTACTCATATATCAACTAGATAAATTTACAATTATTATTTATTTTCAAAAGAATTTAGCTCATAAAAATCACTAATTACTTTTCAATTAACGGCTTATGATTGTCATCTTATAAAAGGGGGGTTAGTACTTTAATCAAAATTTGATATACAATTTATTTGTTAATTAAATCTTAATCTACGTTATGTGATTTAATTATTTGTTCACATGTGTGTGTGTGTGTGTGTGTAAACATGTATGGTTGTGAAGTTATTTGATTACAATGAGCAGAAACCCATATACCTTGGTTCGTCTAATTAATGCCTTGAAGATTCATATGGGTATGTGAGTGTGCAACTCTAAAGATAAAGAAATAGATGTTACATGAATTATATTCAGATATTATTTTAATCCCTATCATGGGTTTCACCTGGACGTTGCATACATATTGTTAGTTGATTGATAATTAAAAGCTAACTGATACCGAGTATGTGCATGCGAGCTGAAAGGGAGTTTTAATCAATATATATATATATATATATATGTGTGTGTGTGTGTGTGTGTTGTTTTAAGAAGATATTGTTGTTATTTGACATATGATGTGAGTATAAAAGACAAATTTCTTTATATTTGATATTGATAATAGAAAATTCACTATCTTTAATTGGTTGATATTTAACTACTTACAAGTTGGTACTAATTAATTTGACCTCTTTTCGTACTAGAACATTAAAGGTTTAATCCATAAGTGTAGAACATATTGAGTAGTGTAATTATAGGCCAACCATTAACCAAAGCCACTATTTCTTATTTTAGGTGATAATCCAGTATTTTCTCTTGACCCGATCCAAAATATCAACAAAGTTTAACTAACCAATGTGAGAGCCTTTACTATTCATTTCTGGGGCATTGAGCTATATATGTAATAAATACTCTTGTATGACCAAACTTACTTGATTTATGGATTGCGTAATTGTCTAAAGGAAATTTCTCATATGAGTTCTAGTAGGCCCTAATTGCATAGGCAAGCCTAATGAGAGGGGTGCCACAAAAATGATCACTGTAATACTACCAAAATCCACAGCGGGCACTTAGATACATTGAACTGCCGCCCATTACTTTGCATTGTTTGGTGGCTTGATCCCTCCCGACAACAACAACTCGACAAGACGTGCTTTCACTGGTGGAGGCATTCTCCAGAAAGCTAACATCTCCAAATTGTTGTTTTACAAATAAGTAGTGATGGAAATTAGTTGGTCCATCAAGAGACCTGGTATGACAAACAATCCATCATACAAATCGGTCTTAATAGAGTTATTTTTCGACATCTTGCCGGTGACCTCACGCAGTACGACGCTGGCACAATCCATCCATTTGTCCCCTAGTTTCTTGTGGCCAAGGGAATCCATATTAGCCGTCAATTTCCTCTTCATGCTGCTGGTTATGTTTATCTTACCGTCGCTGGGAGATGGAGGGCTCTGAGAGGTCAGACTCTCATTGTCTTTAGTCGCAGATGGGAAGACAGATTCTTTTTTTGAAGTCTCTCTAGTGCAGCCCACACCTTCGTAAATTGACGATTTGTTGAGTAGTTCATTGACGCAATTAGCTACATCAACTTGCTTTTCGCCGGTAGCTCGATAACTGCCAAATATTTTTACCTATCTCTCGTAGTAGGGTTGTAGCTTTCCTCTTAGGTATTTTGCATCAGGGTTAACCTGTTATTACTTGGGACATTCATACAATCAGAAAATAATCTCACTGAATTCTATTGTAAGGAATGATGAACATTTGCTTCAAATATCTTTTCTTTTTAAACTCTGAAACTTAGCTTGCAATACTCATCCTATACTTTGTCATCCACAACTATCATGTACGATTTGTGATCCCAATAACTTCCAGTCCTACTCATTTTCTTTAGAATCCCTTGGTAGTGGCTCAACTGTTTCATCCATACCGTCAGCTTTGATCTGATGTGCTTCTCGCACAAGCCATACCTAACCAATCGTTGTTGCATAATCATCTACAACTTGCGAACATAATCTCCTTTAAAATCGCCTTTGGTCCACCACCCTTGTCTGTGAATGTCTTCAAGTGTGGACATCAGTGTCCCCTCCTTTTGGTTGGTCGAAAATCTTCTACTGATGGAGGATGATTCATTACATCTGCATCATGTAATGGTTCTAGACATACCTTTCATCCCTACAATCAAAATGAGTAGCATTACAACACATTTGAACCCATGCGTACAAATAGTAAATAAACTTTCACACATTCATTCCA